>JBBJLR010000111.1:31042323-31054664 GCA_037577145.1 Brachypetersius gabonensis | reverse complement strand
GGGTTTGGTTATAAACCTGCAGATTAGGGTTTGGTTATAAACCTGCAGATTAGGGTTTGGTTATAAACCTGCAGATTAAGGTTTGGTTATAAAAGTATATCCCAAACTTTGAATGTTCCATGGAGCACCATTAAATCCATTATAACAAAATGGAAAGAATATGGAACCACTACAAGACAAACCCAACCTGGCAAGAGAAGCCCACCCAGTAAAACTAACAGCAAAGCAAAGGAGGCATTAATCAAAGATATCAAAGATTCCAAAGATTATCCTGAGGGAGCTGCAAAGATCCACTGCAGAGACAGGAGTGTCTGTCCAATGGACCACTTTAAACTTGAAAAAAGCTTGGGTGGCCCAAAAAAAGCTATTGCTTAAAGAATAAACAAAGAAAGCATCTTTGGAGTTTACCTAAAAGCATGCGGCATACTCCCCACACACAGGGAAGGTTTTCTGGTTAGATGAGGGTGTGTAGTCCAAACCCCAAGAACACCACTCCCACTAATTGATCCACTAATTGAGAAATACCTCAAGAGACTTGTAGCTGTAATTGTAGCAAAAGAGTGGCTCTACAAAGTACCAATAAACACTCAAGATTTCTGGGGGTTTTGGTCAAACTTAAACATTTTTAAATGGTAGAGATGCGGCGTAAATTAAATGGCACTTACCGCCCAGCCTGTAAAGCAACACAACAGGATGTTGAGCATAATCATTTAATTTGTCTGTTGTTCCCTTTAAACAATTTTGATAATAATATAATTAGTTTTTGTTATCAAGCCTGGAAGGCATTTTATGTGAACTCATAACAGTAGTAAATTGCTTCTAGGTGTGATTGTGTAAGTAGATGTGTTTGCATGCGACAGGGCTGGTTAGGATATGTGTCTTAGAAAATGATGGAATGAATGAATGAGTTTGTGCTGAATTGTTCCTTCCAAGTTCAGCATAAATGTAAACTGCTGTTGGCTGAATGTGCAGATATGTTTAAATGTGTTGATATTTTGTGTGACATTACAAAACAATTGAAATTGAGCTGTTTTGTTTAGTTAGCATTTTTTGATTTTATGGACTAGAGAAAGAATTGCTGAAAACTTTCTAAAACTCTCTAAAAAGTGCAAAAAAAAACAAGATAATGGCCCATAAAATGCAGAGCATTTTAGACCCTCCATTATCTCATTATTAATGCCAGTATCTCATTATCCCAGTGTTACAGCAGGTGTTTTGGATTTATACCAAACGCAATGTCATTTTTTCCTTTTTGATTAATTTTGCAGTGCAATACAAAGAGAGTCATGAAGGAAAGTCTCATTTATGCATGTCCCTCCTTGACTAAAGGATCAAACTTCCAACGGATGACTTCACGTCTGATGCCTGATGAATTAGAGTCAAACATGCATTCCTGTGTTCTGCTTAACGTGAGCGATGCAGTCCCACTGAACTGAAATGGCAGCTTTGCTGGTCTGTGACCCTCAGGAAAGATCGCATTATTATGACTCGTCATGAAACTGTATTTGGATGCTCAAAGCAGAAAGGTTGCTTATGACAACCACAAATGATGTGAAATGTTTTTTAGTTTCCACCACAGATGCCAAACCATTCATCCCTCACTGGACCGGTCACAGTCTGAGGCTAACCGAAGATCTCTATGCTGTGATATCATGGTGTGG
Organism: Brachypetersius gabonensis; assembly: GCA_037577145.1. Lineage (NCBI taxonomy): Eukaryota > Metazoa > Chordata > Actinopteri > Characiformes > Alestidae > Brachypetersius > Brachypetersius gabonensis. Next base: position 31,053,003 of record JBBJLR010000111.1, on the reverse strand, counting down.
GATATGAGTTTAAAATGTCTAACAAGCTATTGATATACACAAGACATGAATTATGTTGCTGTCAGCACATCTGGATTCTTTTACTTAGACTCCCAGACGCATAATTGTGATTTATTCACAGACGTCTCAGGGCTCAGGGAAGATTGGTCACTGTGTGTCTGTTACCTGTCTTTGAAGAAACGTCGGAATCCAAACGCCACAAGTTTGAAAACAGACTCAAGTACAAAGATGATGGTAAAAATGTAGTTGCAGATTTTCAGCGCTTCGTCAAGCACCTGCAACAAAAGAATAATTGCAAAAAACATGGGATTAAGAGGAGAGTGGAAGCATCCTCTCAAGTGCTGCTCAAAAACCTCTGATCTAATGACATTTTGGTGTTTTTCTGAGAGAAAATAATACAGAGGACAAAATTCCCCACGTTTTAATGATCAGTTTAAGTGCTGACTTTAACATACTGGGAAAATAATAATGTGCCTTGTAGTGTCATTATTTTAAAAAATCAACACAACATGTAATTTGACATGTACTTAACACACACTTTTACACGCAACTATATCCCAGGAACTATAATTATAATGTATATAATTATAATTATAATAATAATAAAGGTCAAGACACTCGCTGGCATTTCCAGTGTTTGTCACTGCAGCACACAATGTTCCCATTCAACCCTTCCTAGACTATCACACACACTGGCCAGGCTGGAGTGTGACAAGGCATCAAAAATCAACAGTTCACACTAAAGTAAGCAGGCAACAACTAATGACCCCCTGCGCCTGGTCCCCTCACAGACACGGCTCACTGTCCTCCTAATGAAAACAGACATTTATTTATAGCCACAGGTACAGCTGACATACTCCATTAGCAACAATGGTGATGTCTGGAGAACCCCCCAGCGGAGAAACGGAAGCTAATCCCAGATTTTCTATTAGGAGAAACAACAGATGCTGAAATCTCAATGGCATTTCAAAAGCATCCCAAGCTGAAGAAAAAGAAGTGAACTCTCATTCAGTTTATAGGTTCTTGACTTACTTTGATTACTCATCATTCATTTTTATAAACCAGGCAAACCCAATTCTAAAATGCACCGTCTGGAGGATGACCCATTCAGAGAAGTTGTCATTCCTTGAGTCTGCCATCAGAGGAGAGTGCATGCTCGCGTTTGCCAGGGTGAAACGCATGCAAAAGGCTTCTACTCTTGCTGGCTGATTCCGTGTTTACTAGTTTGTGAGACAATCAACATAAAAACCGACACATTTTGGCTTTGCTAGATCACATTCTTTATGCATAGAATGAATGCAACAGTTTTGAGAAGCATGTAATTAGTCGAGAAAAGTAATTAAATGGCAGAAACAGCAACGCTTTTGAGGGGCACACATCACATTGAGTGATAGAGAGTACAAACTTCATGCTTATTCATTCCGTAAATGAAAGAGTTCCTTAGTTTAGCTGGACAAGCTTCGTGCAACTCAGTATAATAATGAACAAAGGCATTAAGAGCAGGTCTTAGAGCAGGTCAATAAATGTACTAACTAATTTAAAGCAAATTATATTATCATCAGTGTAATTTTTAAAGTTAGTTACAACAAAGCAGAGCAACAAATAGAGTCAGTAACTGTTCCAAAGGACTATAAAAATGACAAAGTGGCCTTAAAAATGTAGCACGGGTGACCATTAGCAATAATGAAATGAGAGGGCATACTTCCACAACTATAAAATATTCTTACAGTGTTAGTCAGCATGCACTGTGCAGGGCCATTGGAAAAAAATACGTCCTGAATTTACATTATCATTACAGTTTCGGCATAAATACACTATATGGATAAAAGAATTGGGACGGTTCAGGGTCTAAGCATATATCCAGTGGCCTCTTATATCCAGTGAATGGATAATCTTAAAACTTCAGCATGCCAAGATAACACCATGTTTCCACCTCTGTGGACATAGTTTGAGGAAGGCCCTTTTCTACTCCATCATGACTGTGTCCCAGTGCACAAAGCGAGCTCCATAAAGACATGGCTGGATGAGTTTGGTGTGGAAGAACTTGACTGGCCCACACAGAGCCCTGACCTCAACCCCATCCAACACCTTTGGGATGAACTGGAACGGAGACTGCAAGTCAAGCCTTCTCGTCCAACATCAGTGTCTGACAGAAATGCTCTACAGAATAAATGGGCACAAATTCCCATAGAAACACTCCCATACAGAGTAGAAGCTGCTGTTAGCTGCAAACGGGAACCAACTCCATATTTGTGTCTATGTATTCTAATATAATGTCATTAAAGTCCCTGTTGGTGTAATGGTCAGGCGTCTTAATACATTTGTCCATATAATGTATGTGATGCATAGATTTGACTTCGAAGGCCTACCGGGGACTGCTGGTAGTGCTCCATAGACATGGTGATGACATTGAGGCCGATGACAATGGTGATGAATAGGTCCAGGTAGTGGCTGGTGCACATCTTGTGGATGAGGCGTCGGGTCGGGGAGTAGTCCGAGTAATACGGCTTACTTTGGGCTTCTGTGGTGAGGAACCATTAGATCGGGGAGGCAAGCAAGAGATAACAGTACTTTCAGAGGCACAGGTTAAACAGACACATTCATACATACACACACACACACACAAACACGCACACACACACACACACACACTCACAAACACACACACATGCCCGTAGCAGCAGAAGCAGAAAGGAAGGAGAGGAAGGAACATAAAGAGAAGCGCTAAAACAAATATAGGTCTAAGATTAAAGCAAGAAAGAGAGGAAAATGTCCTCCTGCAATCCTTGTCTGCAGAGTAAAATGCATCAGAGTGGCCTACAGGCCCACAGAGCCTCAAACCTGCTCTAGTCCATTGTTCTGTGACATCTCACCAACACACACACTTGCTTCATGCTCCAATAATTCTAATAAGCTCTCCTGAGACACATGTACACTAAATCTTTTCCCGATGCGTTCCCAAATGCGACACATACACAAGCACTGAGATTTCGTGGCTTATTATCCTGTGCTTCTATTCTAGACATTAGAAGACTCTTCGATTTTAGACGTCTTCCTCTCTTTCTCTGTTGAGAATGTCAGTACTCTTTGCCAAAAAGCACCATTCACATTGTTATCATTTCCGAAAATAAACGAGAAAAGTAAAGAAATTCCTGCAAGAAGCTAAAACAAAAAGAAACAAAAAAACATGCCACTGAATAAGCATCTATGCCGTATATTCAGGTTGCTGTTGCTCTATTGGCGCAATTATTTCAGATCCTCTGGGTGAGGACGGTACAAGAAAGGAGCAAAAAAAAAAAGAGAAGAGATAGAAGAGAGAAAAAGAGGGATGGAGGATATGGCAGAGCAGCAGGGCGGTCAAGAAAAGGAGGGGGTGGGGCTTATCACTTCAGCACACAGACAGGGGCTGCCTACAAGCGGCAGCTGTGTTCCCTGTGGTCCTGTCAGCCCATTAAACAGCCTGTCCCCAAAGCCCTGGCACCAGTCCACCCCCTACACTGGAGGAACAGGTGCAGCACTACCCTTTTTTTAAATGCTGCAACATCAGCACTATTCCCTTAATCGTATGGCTGCTCCCCTCTGGATAGTGGAGCAATCTGGAGCCCATTCAGACCATGAATATAATGGGCCTGGCTTTGGCCAGGACACTCATGAAAGGTCACGTACATGCATGGACGCACAGTCACATGCATTACATCTACACATACATCACTGTCTGTGCAATATTGCCCCTATGGGGTTTATGGAACAGGAGAAATTGACTTCTACAGTGGCTCTGTGGACTACAGCCAACTTTATGAAGCTGCTCCGTCTTTGCATTTGAGCTAATTGGCAGCAGCAGACAAGAGGGAAAAAACCCTTGCTATTGGGAGAACGGATTTTCAGCCTGCTAAAACCACTCTCTAGTGTCAGAGGATGTGAAACGTACCTCTATGTGATCTGTAGGATTACATTGGCATTTTCAACCTAGTCTTTATATTTTTATCCATATTGTATCTTCAATTACAATACATGGCACATTTTCTGTATACAGAAAACAACTCAGGGCCCACTGACTTAAAACTCCCTAATAACAGAAGCCTGTTTCTGAAGTCAGTGAGAAACTGTCTGAAATATGTGAGGATACAAGGCAAATTAAAAAGGGCCAATACAATCCAGGTCAGTGGCAGAATGTGTGAGAGAATGTCTTACCAAAGCTGCTATTACGAAGTTTGATTCTCCTTCCAATCACATTAAACCGCATTTGAATCACAAGAAAGCACCATTTAATGAATATTAAATTATGAATTAAATTAAAATTCTGTGTGTTTTGCATAAATGTTTACTGACACAATCAGCAAATCTCCATTGGCTTCTATCATTTGGGTGTTTTTCAATCAAATTATGCTTTTTTAGGCATCAAAATGATGTAAAACGGGCATTTGGCTGATGCTCTTATCCAAAGTGACTTACAATTATTAGTTACAGGGACTGTACCCCTGGAGACACTGAGAGTTAAGAGTCTTGCTCAAGGTTGCAATGGTAGAAAGTGGGGGTTTGAACCTGCAACTTTGTGGTTATCAGGTTCACAGGTAAGTGTTTTACCCACTAGGCTACTATTGTAATTGACCATACACTACAGATGCAGCAGACAGAGATTAGGTTGAAAAATGCCGGAGTGCTTCTTTAGCTAAATGGCTCTTAAGATACCTGCTATTGTGAGATGCATCCGAAGACTGTAGATCAGACTGAGGTCTTGGGACAGGATGCCAGCTAGACCAATGCTGTGCCTAATTATCTCAGGATCACAGTATGGGCTCTGGCTTTAGCGCTGGCTAATTGGAGCCACGTTTCTTGCAGTCTTAGATGCGCTGACTTGACATAAACGAAGTTTCATAATTTGCAGCTTATGAATGTGAAACGCTCAGACTTGGCTAAACTTTTCTCTCCTTTTTATTGGAATAGCACAGTTCCAAAAAAAAAAGAAAAGACCTGCACTGGAGCGGTTTGTTGCACAAGCCAGTGCATTTTAGCTTCATCTGTTTACTAGTATTACAATTCCAATGGGACAGGCAGCAGACTGCTCCACTTCTGAGGTGCTAGATTATGGAGACGTTTCTGAAGCAGGGCATGGTGGCTGAGGGCTGGGGACTGTTTACTGTTTCCAGGTGCACCTGGCTGCTTCTGAAGAGATCCTCTCTCATATGACCCCACTGTTCCTCTACCTCCCTCTCATTCTCCTCAGTGAGAAGCTCTCCCTCTTCTTATTTAAACTAATAAAACAAGCTGGAGGACTTTACTGCCCTGAATAAAAACCAAAAGGAATAAACATCCATCCTATTTCGGAGTAAAGGGTTTCAGTGTTTAATTTAGAGAGTTGCACTGGATAACCCTTAGATGTGTATCCTGCACTTTTGCTATACTATTATACCATATATTTGTACATATTAATAGAAAGTCACTAATCTCACTTCGGATAATGAATTAAATTTGCAGTCTGCGATGGCAGGTTTGAGTCTTCGTGTTTGGCCTAATCATGGTTGACCTCTAAGGGTTAATAAAACCAGGGAGTGGAGGGAGAGCTCCCACAGTAATCAAATTGCTCACGGCTAATGAGCACTGCACAGAGTTAAAAAAAGAGAGAATTGGCTGGTAGACGAGACTGCCATTTTGTTGTTTCACAAAGAACTTTGACGAGAGGAACGGTGGTGCGAGGAGTCAAATTACCCTCCATAACCCCGACTTCTAGCTCCCACTCTCTGAAGAGGGAGAGTGAGAAGCTTGGCATGCTACGTATGGAAAATGGATTGAACTTTGGGTTCCTTTTGGCAGTGGTGCCACTCTGATGTCATGCCATAGCAATGCTTCAAAGTGAACAGCCACATAAGTATTGGCCAAATCAGCTTTAAGGGGATTTAAAGTAGAGGGGCGGGTGGGGGTGGAGGTGGAGCAAGACTATTTTTAACCAACACAAGAAGAATGGAATAGAGGAGCGGACCATGAGTCTCGGCCCACTCCATCTCTGTCTCTATTTTTGTGGCACAGGCTAATGATACCATGACTATGATTTAATGAGACATTCTTTGCTTAGATGGCAATTTCATCCCATCCTAATTTCATCTCTGTATTTTTCAAGTGTCGCGGTCAGATATTTGGGTCAGGCAATTGAAGCTTCTTGGATGAATGATAAACAGCAGAGTAGTATGCTGGAGCATAAGCCGCAAAACTTTGGTTGTCCGTCAATAACAGATGGTTGCTGGACTCATTGCTATGGCTGGCCGGTAATTCAGTGCAATGCTCATAAAGCCTGAGGAGCCAAGATCTTACTTTCCAGGCCTAAACCCATGCTTGCTTTGATGCATAGAACCTATAGTGCCTGTGTTCACATGCTTTAAGAGAATATTCGACCCAACTCTACTGAAACCATTGGCCATGGACCTCTGTTATATTATCAAAACATTGGATTGCATTTCCACTACAAATTTGGCATGGATGCACCAAGATATAGAAGAATAATTCTGTCCAGAATGGGAATCAATAAAAAACTAGCTAATAGAGGTCCATGGCCTTTTACATGAATACATTCACAATACAGTTGATGCAGCAGAGATCCGTCTTAGAGACGCTGCACATATCAGCCTGTACCTCAGGAGCTTGGACGTTTGGGAAATACAGACACACTTTGATGTATCATTATGATTATTATACACAAAACACCACAGACAATGAAATAAACACTGTTGTCAGCCAAGAATGGTTGTATGAACATTTTTGATTTTCTACCTTTCTGAAAAGAAACAGTCCTAGATATTTCCTTCTATGTTTATCATGAGCATGAATGTTTTGCGCTGAACATATTAAAACACCAAGGTACCACCCCATCCCCCAACCACCCATCTCCCACCCCTTATTTGACCACTGTGACACCATAAAGCCCACACAGTGCCCAGCAGGGTTTTCTATCAGAGGACATACGTGAGACACCGGCCATTTGTGGGAGTGAACTGTGGCAGCTTGTTCACGATCGCGTCGACGAACCTTTATTGTGGAGTTTTGCTGTAAAGTGCAACACTGAGTGATGTAGCAGTGGAGAAAGACCACAGTGCTGAAAGTGGAATGAGCAGTGGGGAGACAACAGTTGCACAAAAGAAACACTGAGGCCTGAATGTCAAAAAATGGGCTTCCAAATAAATAAATAACTAAACAAGGAAATCAATAAATGGTGGTAGCCACATGACGTAATGATACAGAATAGGCAGACAAAGTGCTGTTTCGTTCACATCTGATTTGTTACAGCACCAATATACATAATCAGTGGTTTGGTCACAGAATGAGTCAGTGTCTGCTGGCCACTGATTCCACTCTGCATTTCTTAAAAAAAAAGAAAAAAAAGGAGCCCAACGCTTTTACCATCGCTCCCTGCTGGATTACACTGGAGCGCCAGCACACACTGAGTCGAAAGCCAACTGTGAAAAAAAACCAAAGTAAATCAACTGAACAATCAACATGACTCTGCTGGATGTCCCAAATTCTCTGCTGTCCTGTTAACACAGAAAAGAATCAGAGAAACCCGGAATGAAGAGGAAAAAAGCAGCAACTTGAGGAGTCCAGGCAAAGGAAGACTAAAGAAGGAGAAAAAAAGGTACAACAACAGTGATGCAAGGCATGATAGAAGACACACTCACAAACAAAAAGCCACACACACACACACAAACACACACCTCACCTGCATACAACACACATGGACAGAAGCTGGAACGAGACGGTACACACACACAAACACACAAATATCATGCTGGTAGAACATGGCAGGCAAACCACACTTTCTTTCTGAGTCTGACTTGAGCGAGATGGCCTTTTGGGATGAAGGCTGGATGGGAAAGGCAATGGGGAGCTGTGGAGCTGGGAGTGAGGGATGGATCGCGAGGTGAGTGGGATGATGTCTAGATAGCAGTGCCATTTTTCACCATTCAATAAAACCGATTAGTGCCCTGCAAAAAATGATGCATTGAGTTTAAGATTCTAATGTATAATTTCCACATGAATAACTAAGATTACATCACCACAGCATTGTCTTTCGATTTACTTACCCAACAGTTAGACCTGTCACGATTATTAAATACAGGCTGCAGTCATTTTCCACAGTTCATCATATTGTATCACAAAAAAGCTTATAAATAAATTAATGAATATCCTTAAAATGACAAAGATTTTAGTTCATTTATTTATAAGCTAATTTTTACACAGTGAAGAGAAAAAGTAAGTTTTAAATGATGAAACTTGACTCTGTTGAATTGTAGATGCAACTGTAGTGTGAGTGAAAATAATAATACTACTCACATTACATTTACATCTACAGCTGTGAAGATCTCTAGCCAACTTTATACTTTAAACGTTGCATAAATTAAACAAAAAATACAATTCTACTAATATTAAATAGTTATTTTTACGACAACTGCTCATCAGATGAACTTCATGATCGTGACAGGCCCAGGAACAGTGTTTAAAAAGAATGCAATGGTGTGGAATGGATGTACACATTTGAATCCCAGCAAATTCAAAGCATCACTTTTTTTGTGTGGGGGTATACAGTATAATACAGTATCATACATCTATAAATAATTTGTAACACAACAAGGTTATAAAACTGTATAATCCCTCAAAAAGTGTAGAACCTTATCCCAGTCACGTAATTTGGCAAAGAACATCCCCAAAATAGTGTCCACATGTACACCTGTTAGATAAGAGACTATAAAACATCCCTCAAACGTTCACTTGTGTCTGCAGCAATCAATCAGCAGGTTCCGAAGCATCCAAGAGGAGCTATTTCTGTCCTTTTCCATAAGAAATGCCTAAATCCTAGCAGTGTGAATCAAGTGTACTAAAACTGCCTGAGAACATGAACTCTTTCCCTTTTTTTGTTGGTCTTTTTCATCCTTGAGTATGCCTGGCTTGTTTTGCCATCTGGGCAGTGCTACTTGTGTGTGACTGCTGCGAGTGGCCATGTGAGCACTGACTCCAAACTGCCTCGTCTAAACTGACAGCTACCCAGTCACAGGCCAGCAAGCGTGGTGCTGTACGTGCTCTTAACGTGCACAAACTGCATATTTTGCATTCGTTTGGAGCAAAGGTTTCCAAATTAAAGCGACTAAAACAAACCCAAGCAAACATAACCAGCACAGGCAGTGTCCAATGTGACAAGGTGTGACTGGACAAGGGACGAAAACGGTCATCATCAGTTCTCTAGATTGAATGAGATTTCAAGCAAATGTGTCCAACTCTAAATGAATGCATATGTGGGAGGATTATGGAGAGTTACATCCCTAGAAACTTCCTAGAAAACGTCCTTAGTTTCCAAATTACGAGAACGGCCGCTTTAGAAGCGACTCGGCTCCTTCTGTAAATCTGCACATGTTGGCACACTGCTTCATCTGTCCCACTCTTTGTTCTTTCACCATCATGGCTGGGAACGGCAGATGCACCTGCTCAAGACTGAAATTGAGAACCACACTGTCAGCAAGAGCCAAGGGAAACATTTCAGCTCTCTTGAGAAAAACAACAAAATGTTCTACTGGCTAAAGGCCGGTTTAGAGGGCACCTCAACAGATAACGCAAAACTCTTAATTAAGACAAAGGCTTTCAACAGAACTCTGACACCTGAGGGGAAATCTATAGAAAAATAAAACAATATAGATCATAAAAAAAAAGTCATTCTTCAACTAAAAACTTTGCGCCATCTGCTCACTCACCCAAGCCGTCGCTTGCATAACATAAAGAACACGAATACTTTTGAGTTCATTTTCACTTGCAGGAGGAAAAAAGGAAATGGGTCCTGAAAGCTGCCAGATTACATAAGCGACCGTTCTGCCTTCTCCTGCCAAGAGTGCGTGCTGTCGCTTCACTTTCTTCTCCCTGCACTCTGCAGCTCAGCTCCCATGACAAGACCCCATTATATACTCGAAGACAAAAAAGGTCAAAGGTTTAATAAAGGTGAGTCCATATCCTATTATTATTAATGCAAATCCCATTTTTATATTTGTGAAATTCCCAGAAGATGTACTTAGAATATGTCATCTATCTATCTCTCTATCTCTCTATCTATCTATCTCTCTATCTCTCTATCTATCTATCTATCCATCTCTCTATCCATCTCTCTATCTATCTATCTATCTATCTATCTCTCTATCTATCTATCTATCTATCTATCTATCATCTCTCTATCTCTCTATCTCTCTATCTATCTATCTATCCATCTCTCTATCCATCTCTCTATCTCTCTATCTATCTCTCTATCTATCTATCTATCTATCTATCCATCTCTCTATCCATCTCTCTATCCATCTCTCTATCTATCTATCTATCTATCTATCTATCTATCTATCTATCTATCTATCTATCTCTCTCTCTATCTATCTCTCTATCTCTCTATCTATCTATCTCTCTATCTATCTCTCTATCTATCTATCTATCTATCCATCTCTTTTTCCATCTCTCTATCTATCTATCTATCTCTCTATCTCTCTATCTATCTATCTATCTATCTATCCATCTCTCTATCCATCTCTCTATCTATCTATCTATCTATCTATCTATCTCTCTATCTCTCTATCTATCTATCTATCTATCTATCTATCTATCTATCTCTCTATCTCTCTATCTATCTATCTATCTATCTATCCATCTCTCTATCCATCTCTCTAT
>JBBJLR010000111.1:31024894-31041127 GCA_037577145.1 Brachypetersius gabonensis | reverse complement strand
CTATCTATCTATCCATCTCTCTATCTATCTATCTATCCATCTCTCTATCTATCTATCTATCATCTCTCTATCCATCTCTCTATCTATCTATCTATCTATCTATCTATCTATCTATCTCTCTATCTCTCTATCTATCTCTCTATCTCTCTATCTCTCTATCTATCTATCTATCTATCTATCTATCCATCTCTCTATCCATCTCTCTATCTATCTATCTATCTATCTATCTATCATCTCTCTATCTCTCTATCTATCTATCTATCTATCTATCTATCTATCAATCCATCTATCTATCCATCTATCTATCTATCCATCTATCTCTCTCTCTATCTCTCTCTCTATGTCTCTATCTCTCTCTCTCTCTCTCTATCTATCTATCTATCTATCTATCTATCTATCTATCTATTTAATCTCCTCTTTGCCAAACTTAATGTTGAGAAATCAATCTGATATATGTTTTTATGACAATAAACCTAATCTAAACAGCCAACTAAGCGAACTCAGCTAACTGGCTAATTCACTTTTATTCCCAAAAAATACTTCTTACGAATGCACAAACTGGTGTGTTTGGAATGAATGGCATGGGAGCGCTTCATACACTATCCTTTTCTCCTGCCACAGTACAAATAAACTCCTTCTTAAACTCTTCTTACAGTCTGTGTCCTAGCAGATCTTCTAACAGGCCTTCAGTGAGGCACCGCAGTGAGTAGCCGATAAACAGAGTCAGAGCAGGACACAGGTAGAGAAGAAGCAGATGGCTTCAGCCCCACCACCAAGCGATATGATTAACCAGGCCCTTTGATTCCCTGCGCTAGTGCACAGCAGCTGCAGCAGGCCAGCCCGAGAGGAACAAGAGCTAATTGAGAGAGACAGATTGGTGGGGGGTGAAGCACCTCCTCTCCAGAACCCATGCAGGATTCTAAAACACGCTGAAGCACACCCGAACTGGATGGTGGGCTAATTAACACATTGTTCGCTAATTAGAAACAAAATGGAGTCTGTCACTGCTTCATCCAGAGTGTAGTGATGTCATTTGTTCATTGCACGTGTGCAGAAGAGACTCACAGCTGGATGACATTTCCTAAATGAAGGGAAGGTATGGAAGTGCATGATCTATGCACTTAGAGAACAGCAACCTAATTGACAGTTGCACATACAGACACAAATCTTCACCTTCAGGCCTCAAAGCACCGTCACTACGGCTCTCTCATGTGCTAAAGCTACGACAAGACACAGGCCTCTTACGTCTGACACCCTCGGTTTTCAACACAGGCCAAAAAATGTCCAGTGAATGGTACTCAGTTGTGGACTCCCAGTAAAACATTCCAGACAAATCTGAACAATTTTCTATTGTACACATGCATAGTTAGCTGGCTAAACCCCTAATTCTGCAGAATACAAACGGCAATAGAATTTATAATCATATAAACAACATATAAATGTGTCAAAAGTACTGTGCAAGACATAGGAAAACATATATTTAACAGAACGTTACACAAAAACATCCAAAACCAAGAATGATGTCAATTCTATCAGTATGTAATTTGTCAAATCTTTAACCTGTATAACCAAAATTATAGTCCAAACCAAAACTAGCCTGAAGCTTCAATGAAATATAATATTAATATTGTTCATTTGCCATGAGTATATCCATTGCCTTTATTACAGATTCTATTATTTGTCTGAAAAACTCGCTGTTCAATTAAATCTGCAAGGAATTTTTCCTATACTTCCGTTAAACTTCTACAAAGTTCAATTGCATTTTGTGCTTCACACCATCCTAGCAATCCTAATTACAAATATACACTCCACAGTCCATAAAACTTTCCCCATGTCTCTGCTGTCTAGTTTCGGTATTCTAATGCAAATTTTATTCCTTTTCTCTTCTTCTTTTTTTAAAATGACCTTTTTAACAGCTACACATCTTGTTAGAGTGGCATGATGGAAAGATCTGTGTATTGAATCAAAAATCCCTCTTTGAGCCATTTCAAAAGCACACATGAGAGATAGGTGTAAGGCAGCTGAGGTGTGTGTGGGTATTCACTTTAAGTGACTTTTTGAAGGGTATGAGGTCAGTGATATGTTTAAGGAAGAGCCTTTGTTCGGAGGACATGGCAACAACTTGAAGGGATGAAAGAGTTAAAGTACAGTGGACTAATAAATACTGTAAGATCTGACACTATACCTTTAAGTGATTTCTGTTGCATTTATGTGAACTCTTTTTAAAGGCCATTTAGAAGTAAAGTCAAGAAATGATTAAGCAAAGCATACATTAGGAAGCTACTCATGTTCCACATGAAACTACACTGGAATGAAGAGTTATTATTTCTGTTCACTTTTAATGAAATGAATGGACTGATTGAAAAAGTAGAAGCTGTATCACCTCAAGTGCTTCCTAGTGTACATTCATGTGCTTTAAAAAAGACAAAAGAAGAGTCTTTCGTCTTTCATTCTCACAAGTTTCATTTGGCTGTAAAGGCTTTTTTTGCTGCATGATGCTGGGAAACATCCCAAGTGTACTGCTGAGTCACATGCACTCATGTTTTATTGTCAATGGATTTTAATGGAAAAGTGTTGCTTACTAAATGCCCTGACTCTACCTCAACCATTGTGCTCACAGTGGGCTGTGAACCACCCCCTCCCCCCGCCCACAAATCTGATTAAATAAAGGTGTCTAACAATGGGTAAAAGAGAACAATGTGAAAAGGACAGAAATACTGAGAGAGAGAAGATAACCGAGGGGAGGGCTGACTAAAGCAGAGACGAGTATAAAGGAGAGTGAAGTGAAGGAGGGCAAATTCATAGGGGGCCCTAAAAGAATTTCTCAGCCACCAACAGTGGCAGAAAGATAAGAGGCCTCTCAGCCTGAGTACAGCACCAGTAAACACTCTCTATACAAATGAATGCTCAGCTCTCCAACTTAATTACATAAGCAGACAGCAACACACTGTGAATGCTCTGCCATTGAAGCTTCTAGATTAAAAATCGCGCTGTCATATTCGTCTGTCTTACTGGGAACAGACCCAACAACAGAATTCCAGGTGGATTTCAAATTGACCCACTCACTGCAGTGAAAAAAATCAGGAACATCAAGCTGCTGCTGGGAATAAACCAATCAGTCTTCTGATGTACTGAGGACTGAGAGGCTCGCTCAGAAATAATAATCACGGTGAAACAGGAATGACAGATATTGGATAATATTTAGAATATTTAGAATATTCTACTTTTTTTTTTACATATTTTAGTTTTATGACTGTGACCACCAACATACAGCCATGGCAAAAAATAAGAGAGGTTATTGCTTTTTAGTTTGTGGGAGTGTGTCTGTGTAAAATGTGTGTGTCACTATTGTTTTATATACTATTGACCACACACTTTTATTCTAAAAAAATATATATTTGGAGAAAATTGTATTATTTTCATATACACAATTTATTATACCTTGGAAATGTTAAAATACAAAAAACACTCTTATATTATTTTACAATTGCAACAATTAAAATAGTGACGTTAAGAGCAGAGTGTGCGCTTGTGTTATTCTGTTCCATCCCATCAGAAACTGAATCAGGTGTGAAGCTGCTGGAATGCAGCACATAGAAAAGCTGCTCTACACACACTGCTGCACTCACAACACATATGGAGGCATTTCTTCACACACACACTGTAATAGTTCATAAAAGAATAGTATTTTATAGCATTTAACACACACACTGCTGCCACAAATTGTAGAAACAGTGAACGGAAAAAAGGGAAGAGTGATCTCTTATTTATTTCCATGGCTGTATAACAATTCTACTACACGCGCCTCTTTTAAATTCAGAAGGTAATAGCTGTTAGTAATTTTCTTTTCTCTACGTAATCTGTCAGTTTTGTTGATTAGCTTCCATAAAAATCCTAAGACATCGTTTTAATGCATGTTTTGAGGTTTCACACAGTCATGCAGACTCTGACCAAGAATGAGTGGTGCGGTTTGGTGTGGTATGTGGTGTGGTGTGTTGGGGTGTGTTACAACATCTCAATATGCCACTAGACCCGTGAAAACAGTGTCATGGGTTTACATCACAATACAAAGTGAGCACTGCGCAACAACAACCAACCAATGAGAGCAATTAGAGGCAGACAGATTGCAGAGCTCTGTAAGTTCCCCTAACACAATCAGCCACAATGAGGGCAATGTGGTCTTTACTGAACCTGAATTTTTTTTTTCTTCTATGAGGGAAGTGAATATTAACAATAAAACTTTACACATATCTCTACTGTTATATCAAACCTTGCAACTCCAGTTTTATGCTATTTTTAAGGTGAACAGTAGCGAGGTAGTAATCCTCCCCAATGCACAAGTGGTGCTGGAAATACTGCGCTGCCCCCAGATTTTGCACAGTTAGGCAGCAAAATGACAATTTGCTCTAGTAACCAAGAATTTTATTAACAATTTAGTTCCGAAAAACTGCTGTCCTAGACATTTTTACTTAATGACAGAGTAACATGAATGCTATAACTTAATGGCTTAAAATTCAATCAAAATATTTTAATTTTAATATTTTAATATTTCAGTTTCATCATTCTGACATACAAGGTTTGTTACAACAGCAGCGATACAGAAATATAGGACTGCTCAATTAAGACAAAACGGTGAGTTTTTATTTTTCTTTTTTAATCTCCTCCTCTCTCTCCCTGACCCTCCCTCTGTCTGTCTCCCTCTGTCCGTGTGTGAGATATACTGTGTGAGCGTGAGGTTTGGCTGGTGCCGGTGATGCTGGTGGACAGTGGATGAGTGGTGGATAACTGCACAAAACAAGACGTCCACAGACGATTCCCACGGGATCAAATGACATCAGATGAGGTGAGGAACTGGGCTGCTGAAAGTGCCCACCCTCATGTTGCCTGTGGCCAAACCCCCTTAACCCAACCACGGTGAACACATAAGCATGCCAAAAACGCTCTGTACCTGTCACTCCGCCTTCAGGACCGGGCCAACTGACACCCGTCAGCATTATATCTAGAAGAATCAGACCATGTTAATCAGGTGGGGCCAACGAAGGGTGTCAGAGGAGCTGAAGTGAAAAGAGTGGAGGAGAATATACTTATGAAAGGTCCTTATTTGTAGCTATTTCCAATTATTCTGAGTCCAGAAACAGTTATCTAGTACTATTGGTTTGCAAAAACATTGCAGTCCTGTTTGATTCTCTGCCTCTTTCAATGGATATGCTTGTTACGTTTTTGTTGATACCACTTTTTATATATGGAATGTCGTCAAGAACCTGCCTTAAACCTTCCTCACTGATATTTAGCAGGTTCTTAAATTACAGCCGGGTCTGCCCTAGACTCTCGTTCATCGCACTTGCATCATTGCTCAGACGCACGGCACGCAACTGAACTTTGGTTGTATGGCCTGGATTTTTAAACAGAAAGTTTAAGTGAGCTGGGTTGTAAAAATAAATATTTAAAGTGTACCAGTATATGCTTGTGTTATTTGCAGAAGATTTCTATTTCATTTCTACTGACCACCAAATGCAGGAGCACAGTCTTGCTTACCTTTCTACCAGCAAAATCACACAGTAATAAATGAGCGAGGCAACACGTTATCCAAATATCTTACTAATATGAAAGACTGCCCTTTGCTGGGATTGTTCTTGCAGAGCAAGAACCATGTTCTGTCCACAGGCTGTGAGAGCAGTGACTCATCTCAGATGGCTCAGCATCAATAGCTAGTCCACAGCCTTGCTCAGTGTTACTGATTATTCTACACTAAATCAGAGCCACCAGTGATGTTAGGTGAGTATCCACTAGGGACCTAGCTGCAAAACCACTAGGACACACTGGATGTAGAAGCAGCCATTACATCTACTCATTATGGCTAAACAGTTTATAAATCATTAATAAGCAGTTATAAACAAGTTATAACACTTGTCATACATTGATGCAGGATCACTATGTAGCAATAGTCAAGTTGAGTAGAATTGTAGCATATACTTGATCAAACGGACAAGATATGCAACTTGAATACCTGAGTATCCTGAATAGCCTGCATCAATGTATAACAACTTTATTAGTGATTTATAAACTCAACCCAATTAACAACCAGATTATAAATAAATTATAACTCTTTATAAACTCTTTATAGCCTTATTGTAATGTGTTTCTTATGTACCTTACTGGTCTAGAGCAAAGTTTAGGTATTAAACTGAAAAAAATCAGTTCCAGGACTAGCATTTTCCATCCCTTAGCTCAGAAGATATCCACTGCCTCTGCACTTTTGTGATGGCATCTAGCAACGACATCTGGCAAAGCCAAGTGGAACTACATGGTGCTGTCTTCCCTCAGTGTCTTGCCACTATACAACTTAATTAATACAGCTGCCTTTCCCAGGACTTAGCTAAAAAAAAATCTTATAAAGCTCATGCTGGTTGTTGAGTTCACAGCTGCATGTTTAACGGAGTTCATTCAGCAATTCTGTTTATCAGCTTTAGAATCCCACGGCAGCCACACAAGCTATACTTGGTGCTTCTATATGGACTGTTTAAGCCTTAACCAATCACACTTTCACTGCAGAAGTAAAAGTATCACAGACTGGACAACAAATCATCAACAGTGGACTGAATAGTCCTTGTTTATTAGACTATACTTGGCATCCAATCCCTCCACTATTACCACACTATTACCTACAGAAGGCCCACCAAAGGTAGTACCTAGTCAGCCTGGCTCTCCTTTACTCTGGTCAGCAGTTCAGGTGGAGAAACTAGCTTGTAGACACTCCTTAAATGCCTTGGCTTGCAATTGTATCTTGTAAATCTGCCTCACCCTAAAAGCAAGTGAGACACGTGAGTAGTCTATATTGGCCTCAAGCATCAGAGCATGACGTGGTGTAGTGTGTTGCGAAGTGCTATTTTTCTCAGATTCCTTGTTTCTATTTTTGATGTGTCACATCACGTCTTGTGAATTTTTCACATCAGCAAATATAAGCTACAGATGTCAAGACAGCAGTCTTTCTGCAAAACACGCGTAAAAAGGGCAACAATGTTTGAGGAATCAATGAGGTAATACTAACCCAATTACTTGGGTGAATTTCGAGTTGTAATACCAACATTTTTATGAATCTGCTATAAGTCCCCTGTATGATATAAATGCTAAATGTATTTCTTAGTCTTAAAAAAAAAGATTTTTAGTCTTAAGCTGTCAGTTGATGGATTCATTTAGTCTTGTTTTTGTTTATATTTCCAACGTATAATGTGCTGTTGAACTTGTTGTTAGGACAAGGTGCAAGAAAGCCCCCTAACATCTCTCCTGTCATGCTATGAACAATACAGCATTTCTCCATAAAGTCTTATCCCTCACTGTGTAAAGTTGTTTATTGAACTAGCGTTTTCTTCTCGGTCTCACAGGACGCTTGGCATTTTCTGTTATACCATTCTGGGCCCTGAGGCTGACATTTGTCTGATGGAGTTTTCATAGACTCAGGAACAGAGTGGTTCCATTGTCAAAACAGAAGTTTCTTCACTTGCTGAAGAAGGTCATTTCTTCTTTCTGTAGGTCCATAAGTCCATGTAACTTGTTCAGGTCATTCCTTGTAACTTTATCAGCGATCTTAATTCACTGTGCTTTACTCTGCTTCTGGTGGTCAGTAGGAAATAAACAGAATGCTAAATAAAATTGTAACTGAGGGTGAATGAACCGAGAGTTATTATTTACTCAGATTTAGCAAGAAGGTTTATGGATGACACCTTTCTTGGGAACAAGGTATTTGTACTCCTGGATGCATCACGTGTTGTCACTGCATAACATTATTGGTATGATGGAATTTCCTCACTGACACAGAAGATGTCCTCCAAAAAATACACATATACTGAGTGACTGGCAACCGGTGTTTATAGAACTATTGGCACACTCATATCTAACAGCACTGTTAACTTGTATTGTGCTGAACAAGTTTAAATCCTGTAGTGTTGGGAAAGCATTGCCCAAGCATTAAAGTAGATCAGAACTATAGTTTTTAAATACTGTATTGTCATCATTAAGTTATTAAATTTAAACTTAGCTCCTTAACTGAAATTGTGAAATGTCACTAACTATCCTAGCTGAGCAGGACCTGGCAAGCCTGCCATAGAAAACTAAGCCTCCACACCTAAGACACTGCAACTCCCGCTTTTCCAGAAAAAGTTAAACTTTGCTTTTCTTTTTCATTTTTGTTCTTCTGGGGAAAGTCTTGTTCTGAAACAGCAACGCTGACTGTACTATAAAATATCCTTCCTAGACGACAAGCTGCAGTGTCAAAAGCCCAAATAAACCAGATGGATAAAATTCAAGCTTACCTTAGATTCCATTTGAGACCTACCACTCTATTGCTACATAAACCAAAAAGAAAGATGACTTTCAGAAAAACAAAGAGCAAAAGAAACTGTAGCTCGTTTCCCAATCCAGGGCGAGTGAGAATGTGGTGAACTTTTAAAATATAGATGAAATAAACCATTTCACAATGCATCTATCTTATAAATAATTTCAACTGGGTCCACAATAAGTTAAATTGCAAAATATCACGCTTTAGTAGGAGAACAGGTTGTGTACTGAGATTCCTGAGTGCTGGTTTGTTGGGTTTAGTTGTGTAGTGTTATTTTGTGACTCAAAACCCTATTATTTCTCAGAGCAATGCATGTATTATTATCTGTATTTCTCAAGGGTTCAAAAAACGATTGCCAGTGTCTACTACCGTATTGGTTAACAATAAAATTACCTTCCAGATGTGATAGGGTAGATCAATCTTAAATAGTAGGCTGTGGACTAAAAAATATGGAAACCAGAGACTTTGTGTGGTGCGACTAGTGTTGTAGGAACTTTACCAAGTGTCTTTTTTTGGCAAAACGGAGGAAATCTGTTTATCGCTCACGCTGCACTGCCCTGCATGCATGAGAAGAGCAGACTTGGCAGACCCCCCAGACAGGGATATACCACAGACCCTGCACTTCCTCAGAAAGCAGGCCACCATGCAGGCCAAGGGACATGCTCTAGCTACGTTCCCAGGCAGAGGGGGCAGGCTGGGAGGGTTGCGCCCTAGCTACGCGGGGGGCCGAGCATATCATTCATCAAACGCGGGTCATTCTAATTAGCACTAGCTTGGAATCTGGCGCTCTGTCGAATCTAGCGGTCAAGCAGGACTCAGAAAGATGTGGAAAGACTACCGACCAGCCAGCTCCTTCTCCTTACTCCTTCTCTTTTTCTCCATCCGTTTCAAGCGCTTCTCCTCGCGACGCTTGGCCTCCTCTGCTTCCTGGTGCCGCCGGCACTTGTGGAAGTTCTCCACAACCACACCCACAAACATGTTGAGCACGAAGAAAGCCACGATCAGGAGGAAGGAGATGAAATACAGCAGCATCCAGGGGTTGTAGTTCATGATAGGCTGAAACCAAGACAGGCATATAAATCAAATATCTTCAATAAGTACATTAAAACAGCAACTTAAAACTTATTCATGTGCTCTGTGCTTCCTGCTTATTCACTACTGAAGACCCTAATATTTACACTAACTAACTAACTGTGTCTGTCTGTCTGTCTGTCTGTCTGTCTGTCTGTCTGTCTGTCTATCTATCTATCTATCACCTGATTCAGTGCACAGTGCACTTCAAATCGTGCTTTGAATAAAAGCATCTGTCAGGTGAAAGTGATATAATGTAATGTAAATCTCATCTTTAAATTATTTTATGAATTTTCTTCATTTCGTGAACAGTTTAACAGTAAAAATATATGTTTTCAAATGTTTTTGTTTCTTGTTTCTTGTTGTATTACTTTCTGACCAATAAGCAAGAACAGCTGAACACTTTGATGATCATTAACCGGTTACAAGCAAATGCACAAATGAAGCAGTATGAGTGGAAACATTAAGGTTTCTCCCTGCAGTCACAAGGACTTACAAAAGCCCCTGTCACTCAAATACATTCCGAGTGCGCTGCTGCTGTGGGCCGCATAAATAAATAAAATAAATAAAAAAAAAAAGGGCAATAAAAAAGCACTTCAAAGACAGAGCTCTGTTGAGTGGAGAGTAAGAAGCTTACTGAGGAGCAGACAAATAAGAAACTAGTCCTATGAAGACAAGCTGACAAAGCATTTTATGGCATATAGAGTCTGCCCGATCTCTGTCTTTGTTTCGAATACATCTAAAAGAGACAGCAATGAGAAATTTGGGTAGGCAGTCGTGGAATTTGACTGTATTCATTTGAAGTGATTATGTTCGAAATGAATAGAATACAAAGCACAGACAAGACATGAATGAAATAATTCTAAGAAGGTTCTAATAGTTGGATCATGATTCTTTTTAGTTAATTCTGATTCCGGATTTTTGGACAGTTTATATTAGTCTTTTTTGAAAGCAGCTGACAAGTAAGACTATAGCATTGTTCAGTTTCTCTATACCTGAAGCCCAAAATGAGAAGGCTTAATGAATTCACAGATATATAGTAGTACTGGGACACATCTGGCTATCTTCATGCTTCAGCACACCAAGACATTTTGGACAATGTCATGCTTTTAATTTTAAGGACACAGTTTAGGAAAGACCCTTTTCTATTCCAGCATGACTGTGTCCCACTTCACAAAGCCATAAGGTCCATAAAGACATGGAACTTGACTGACCCACACATACTCCTTTTCCACTACACTAGTGCCGGTGCCAGAAGCTGGTCCTGGTGCTCGGCCGGTGCTGAGCTGGGAACCAGCCGAGAACCGGCCTGCATTTACACTAGACAGGAGTTCAGCGGGAGCCGCATGAGAATACATGACAGGCCTCGCCCACTAAAGAGAAACAAAACTTTGAGAATTTATTTCAGTGTGCAAATGCAGGTTATTCAGCGGGTTATTACCATTGAAAGAGATCGACATAGTCAACAATTACGTGCAAGATTCCGCCCACTGCTTGTGACATCATGGGTTCTCGCTACGAGACCAGTAAAGATAAGGTGCTGGTTCACTGCTTATTTTAGGTCACCGGCACAGAACCGGAACGCGAACCAGTGAAGGAAAAGGGGTAACAGAGTCCTGACCTCAACCCCATCCAACACCTTTGGGATGATGTGGAATGGAGATTGGAGTCAGGCTTTCTTGTCCAACATCTCATAAATGCTCTACAGAACAAATGGGCACAAATTCCCACAGAAACTCCAACATCTTCCAACAAGAGTGGAAGCTGTTATAGCCAGAGGGAACTGACTCCATGTTAAAGTCTATGTATTTGAAAGCACTGCAAAATTCTGGTTGGTGTGATGGTCAGATATTCCAATAGTTTTGTCCATATAGAATAAGTGAAAGCCTAAAACATAAAGGATGTGTGTGCACTTTACACATAGCACAGACGCAGAATGTTTTATCATCCAGATTCTGACCTATACGGCTTGTGCGTTACCAAATGGTGCAGCCATCTAAGTGTTACATTATAGCATTTAGCAGACAACATTCTCTAACTACAGGGGGCAGTCTCTCCCTGGAGCAACTTGGAGTTAAGGGTCTTACTCAGGGACCCAGGGGTGGTTTTGCTGAAGGTAGGATTCGAACCCATGGCCTCTTGGTCCAGAGGCTACCCACTAGGCCACACCCACCCCACAACATGCAAACACACAACGTTCCGATCATAAGTGCAACTCCCTAACCACTGAGCTCCCACTGAGCTACCTCCAACCCCAAGTGTTACCGCCACAGTCATCCACAGGCCAGGGGGCAAAGAGTCCAACTCTGGTAGCATTATGTGAAAAAGGGGACCAAGCTAGTGGGTCGGAATTCGTAGTGCTTAACTAATGTGGCATATTGTCTGTGGCTTAAACTGAATTACTTGAGGCTGATGGGTACCTGCTGATCGACCCCTACAGCATCCAGTCCATCATACATGATGTCCACCCAGCCATCTTTGGAAGCCAGTACAAAAAGAGACATCAGGGCCTGCAGAAACACAAAGTTAGGGTGGAGCCGGTAACATACACAAGGAAAAAGAGAAGAGGGCACAAGGTCTCATTTGGCAATGTTAAAAAGGCTTCCCAAACAACAGATGTGCTACTCATCCCCGTCAGGTATAGCTTAAAGAAATAAGAATCTTTCAACAGAGCAGAGGCCCATTAAATGCAGTACAGGATAAGTGCTTACCTGCCCTAGGTTGTCAAAGTTGTACTTGTGCCTAACCCACTTGTATTTCGCGAGCACACAGTCAGATTTGTTTGTTATGTTCCTTGTATCCTCTCCCTGGCACACAAAGAACTTTCCTTTGAACAGCTGTGGAGAGAAGAAGGAATCAGAGCTCCTACAGTTCATCTTACAGTTCTCTAATCATCCATGTTTCCTTCACCGTCATTATCTGCAGAATGGCTGAATGCTTGCTTTACTAAACAGGTGTCTATCTTTAAGAGGCAGTATACAGAGAAGGGGTCCAATCTCACCAGCAGCAAATTATGCATTACACCATGGCTCTCATGTGAGACATGAGTTACAGCTCAATATAAAATTCTGCTAGGACAACAATGCTGTTGTAACAACCACTATAAGAAGGACGCGTTTGCCATTTCATAGAGTCAAAAACGGTTTTCTCATGAACTATTCACTACACAGTGCTTGCTTCATGATGAAATTCCTGAAAAGGAACAATGGAATGACCAAACAATGTTTGGAATGACCGAACAATGAGAATCTAACCAACACTACAAGATGGTTGAGAGGTCAAGTAGGTGTTAATCATTTCAACCATATACGGTATACAGAGAAATAAAACAACATTCCTCCGCAACATAAAGCAACACGAGACTCCACAAGCGTGGACCGGAGTACACAGAGCGCAAAAATAAAAGTGCAAAACTTTAAAACACGAGAGCATACAAAAAAATACTACAGGACAAAAAACAGTGAAGCCAACAGAAACAGTACCAGAATTAATACAATATTGTTGTTAGATACTGTACATCTAAATACATGTAAATACATTGATGTGCAAAACATTTCCAATGAGATTTAAAACATCATTTATAATGCAGTCTAGTCACTGATTTAACTTGCTCAAAAAGGCTATCACATAAAGTGGCCCTTATAGACACACTTGAACACACCACTGCACAGCACACAATGTGAACAGTGTAAAATTCTTTCTCTGCATTTAACCCATTCACTGTCTGTGAAGCAGTCAGGAACACAGTGCAGTGTGTTGGGACGGTTCCTTGCTCAAGAGTACCTCAGTGCTGCCATTGGAAATCCTGGGTTTCAATTACATTTAGCAGATGCTTTAGATTGAGCAGACTGCTAAAAGGGATTTCCATTCCCTACCTACAGGGGGCAGTCTCTCCCTGGAGCAACTCGGGGTTAAGGGTCTTGCTCAGGAACCCAGTGGTGGTGTGCTGAAGGTAAGATTTGAACCCATGGCCTCTTGGTCCAGAGGCAAGTATGCTACCCACTAGGCCACACCCACCCCACAACATTCAAACACACAACGTTCCGATCATAAGTGCAGCTCCCTAACCACCAGGCCACCAGCACTGTAGAAAAACCACCTTCGGTTCCTTAATTCTTTAATAGGATAATCAAGAGTATCTGCAGAGTACAGTCAGTTACCATAGACAATCATTTCTAAGCATTTTCCTGAATATAAAAGAACAGAAACACTTTTCTCACCTGTTAGAAGAGAATAGAAAATCCATAGATTCAATACACTCTCTTATTAAAAGTCTCTTATTATAAGTGACTTTGTGGGGAGAAGGGTTGTTCATGGCAAACGACCGCACTGTAGATGTAGCAGGGTAAAAAAAATGCTGGGATATTTTTTTTTGGTGCTCTGATTCATTCTTGCTTCAATAAACATTATTCTATCATGCTTATAAGTAGAGTACATATTATGAGGAAAAAATGACAAGGACAAAGGCTTTATCCATATGGTATTCAGTGCAGTGATGCATACACAGAATCATTTTCATTAGTGGTACTAAAGACAAATGGCTGTAGGAATTCCCCATGGACTAAGAGGGTGTGTGGAGTTGAATATTTCTCACTCAGTCCAGGGGTAGGTTCAGGGCCTTAGGTATTTTACTCCGAACAGAGTCTTAGCCATGTGTTCTCTCCATGTACCTCCTTTTTCAGCCTAATGACTCTTTAGACAAGATCTTGTGGAGGAAGCCCACTTAGGTCTCACAATTTATGACTGCGTGTTTTTATAATACAGACATAAATTACTCCAATACTGCATGATACTGTACTTGCTCAAAGGGAACCTTGTAGTACAATGCACAGCATTTGAATTACCCGATATTAAACTGGAAATGAAAAAGGAAGACAGAATCAAGGGACATAGGTCGGTAGACTTTTAAAAAAATAGCTGCCAGTGGAGTTCTTCGAAGCAATAAGATCCATCTTTAGTCTCCAACATATCTTTTCTGTGGATGGTTCTCTAGCTTTTCTCAACCTAATCTCTATCTGCTTTTGATGAGTTCCTCTGGTGTAAAGCACATTATAATATAATGAATAATAATATTAGAAAATTATTTTGTATCTACACAGTGTCTTAAGTTTGCCATCCCTTCAAGGAACCCTTCTGGCACCTTTGTTTTTAATACAGTCTAGTATACATACAATGCCAATACTTAAAAGACGAATAATTAGAACTCACCTGGACTCCAAGGATGCCAAAAATGATGAAGAAAGCACAGCAGATGACCACAATGTTCCCGATTGGCTTGAGGGACGACATGAGAGTTTCAACCACTAACTTGAGCCCTGGAGCCCTGCTGATTACCCTGAAAACACAGCAGAAGGATACACCTTCAAGCTACACACACCTTCAAGGACACATAAGACTGAGCCAAAGCATGTAAAAGAGCAAAACAAAGAGAATGAAAGATCAAAACTTGAGAGAAGAAATGACATAAGCAGGTGATTAGGTGAGTAATGAAATAGTCACATTGTGGCCATGTGTGTTTTCAGATAAAGGGACATGGAGAACCTGAGGCTTCTCCCTCTCCATTCCAAGGAGGAAAACTTGGCTGGCTGAGTGCGTCTAGCTCGCCCTCAAGGCTGAATGATAGTCTCTATTTCTTTTCTTAAAGCACTAAAAAAGGAGTATTACTTTACTTGCCTCTTGCCAATCAGTACAGGAAACGCAGACGGTCTCTACTTTTCTGGCATGGCTCCTGGCGTGACAAATACCTTGGTGGCCCATGTGTTATTTCGGAGTTGGCAATACGCCCGAACTCTGGGTCTAAGCCTTTTTTTATTCATGGGAAATGAATGGCATTTTCGTAAATCGCCTGTCTCACTGTGTGGCAGACAACAACGTTCCAGAGATGATGTTTTGTATGTTTCCTCCAGAACGTCTCTGTGTCCTCTGAATCACAAGGCAGATAAGTAGATAAGTGCTTGCACTAAATGAAGAAAACTATTGGGACACACCCGTTCTAAGGGTTTGGGTTAGGCCCCTTACTTCCAGTCAAGGGTAATCTTAATGCTTCAGCATGCCAAGACATTTTGGACAATGCCATGCCTCCAACACAGTTTGGAGAAGAACCTTTTCCATTCCAGACTGTCCCAGTGCACAAAGCAAGGTCCATGCTTTGAGACATGGTTGAATGAGTTCAGTGTTAAAGAACTTGACTGGTCCACACAGAGCCCTGACCTCAACTCCATTAAGCACCTTTGGGATGAACTGGAACGGAGATTGTGAGCCAGAGCCAGACCTTCTCATCCAACATCAGTGCCTGACCTGCAGAATGAATGGGCACAGAAATTCCCACAGAAACAAAAAAAAAGCCTTTCCAAAAAGAGTGGAAGCTGATATGGCTGCAAAGGGGGGACCAACTCCATATTAAAGACTATTTATTTAAGTCCCCCAACATGATTTTTGAAAACAACATTTTTTCCCCATATACCCTTATTTGCATTATCCGAAACAAGAAAGACAGAATGATGACACATTCTCAGAAGTCTATTTACCACTGACTCAAACTTTGGAGCCAAAATATACCAGTGATTAGGATTCTTTGGAAATCCATGCACCACTGAGCAAATCCCATTACCACGAATAGGTGCCAAAACAAATGACATAATCTAAGTCCTATAATACATCTATGGTCCATCCCTGATGTGGCCATGCTCCATTAACGGCCTTGTTTTGGATAATGCAAATAAGTGGAAAATATCTCCACAGGTCTGAAGCATTTACATTTACCAGACGCTTTTATCCAAAGCAACTTCCATTCTCTAACTACAGGGGACAGTCTCCCTGGAGCAACT
>JBBJLR010000111.1:30981864-31001907 GCA_037577145.1 Brachypetersius gabonensis | reverse complement strand
CAGAAAGACGGCGCGGGGTCACCAAGCTTCTGTCTGGTTTGGGTTTGTATGTATGCTGGAGGGAACGGTGAAGGTTCGCCACTATATCTGATAAAACGTATCCATGTTCAGTCTGTTGAAGACTAACGAAAACGTATTGCCCCGTGGTTGAACTGTACTGTGACTCAGGTGTGAGTGAGTTCGAACTGTGTGCAGGGCTTCCCTTCCAGGAGAAAGTCGCCTCGAGGAAAGACTGGACGTTATACAACGGAGCAAGCAGGATCCTTGAACAGAAGGAGACGAGTGAGACATTTCACAGACTGGGCGTTCCTCTACAGCTTCCTCTCTATCTCTCTCTCTCTCTCTCTCTTGTGTTTCATGCAGGAGTGACGTGTGGCTGTGAGTTAGCCAGATATTCTCTTCAAGGACTGTGTGCTGCTCTGAGGACTGTAAAGAACTCGAGGGACGAAGTAGTTCGTCTACGATGGAACTCCTCTGAAGAAAAGGATGTTTGAGATGAACCTGTACCTTCCGTTTTGTCAATAAACTGTAAATAGTTTACTTGGCTGTCCACTGCTATCTCTCATATACTCAGCATCATGACACCAGTGAATTTATTTTTAATAATATAAATCACTTCATTGTAACGCCCCGTTTGTCTGGAATGGATTTTGGAACAGACCTACAGTTACGTTGCAGTCTTGCCTCCAGGCCAGTTTCAGGCAGCTCAATAATGACTGCATGTTCTCCGCATGTTTGCGGTTTAAACGATTATGAAGCTATGCATATTTAAATTATGCGTTGTGTGTGCAAACCGCACTGGAAATAACACCCTGGTTCTGCGCTAGGGTTTACTCCTGCTGAAATAACAATTAAATGAAAAGAATATAAAAATATCCAAGCTGCCATGTCTCAGGTTGCCTGGCTTACTGTCAGTTGCATGCTAAAGGCAAAGGCCTTCTTCTCCTGACAAATTTAAAGAGGATCCCATCAAGGATAAGCATGGGCTCTGCAAATAACTGTTCGTTTTGATGGACCGAATAAACATATAAGACTTTGATGAGGGCTGCTAAGACATAATGAGCATCTCTTCATTTAAGACATATCACTGTCAGCACAGTGTATGATCAGATCTAATGGTAAAATGAGCAGCGGCTACAATGAGTGCATGCTAAAATGAAGGTATGTTTCATATGTCATGCATGTGCATATTTTAAGGCCATGAAAAATTCTTAATTTGCAGTTAATCATTTTCTATTTCATTAATTATATTGAAGCTAATAAAATAAAGGTATAGTTGTATACTACTACTACTACTACTACTAATAATAATAATAATAATAATAATCATCATCATAATAATATTATTAATATTAATAACAACAACAACAACAACAACAACTATTATTATCATTATTATTACTATTATTGTTGTTGTTGTTGTTGTTGTTGTTGTGTTATGATGATAATGACGACGACGACGAGCAACGGCGACTATTATTATTATTATTATTATTATTATTATTATTATTATAGGAAATGTACACAACTGCTGTATTCAAATGGAAATGACAACACACCAGCCAACTGAAAATTCTCAACAAATATAATGCATTCTATATCACACTCACAAGTCAAATGATTGTAGTTAGTAATGCATTTGCAACATAATTTGACATCATTTCTAGCATTTGTTAGCTACACTGACATCACACCTCCACCGATCTGCAACACCTGATAAGTAGAAAAGTGTGTGAATTTGTTTTTTTGTTTATATCTTTAATAATGGTCTAACGTTTCACTAAGTTAGTGTCATGTAACTTCTAGGCTTAGGCCGTAAATTAAATGATACCTACTGTATATAACAGAACGTAGGTCACATTGTCATTTTTTCTAAATGATTTTACATGTATTTCCAATATATTTCAAAAAGTTGTAAGGATTATCTCCTACATCAAACAACATTATCATTCTTTACACAATCATAAATACTTTTTCATCCACTTCTGACATCTTGACAGTGAGATGAATGAGATGGTCCACAAATGCTGTCCGTATTAAACCCTTTTAGCCAACAATGTCCGTGACTGTGAAGGCCTTTGCGTTCATCTCGTCTGTTTTGCTGCTCGGCATGTCGAACAAGAGCACGGTTAACTGTCACAAGCGGCTACCAAGCAAAACTGATAATGAGTAGAAACTCTTTTAAGCCAGGCTGATCTCTCCTTTGGGTCCGAAAAGAGGCAAGAATGAGAAACAGAATCTTTTCACACTCACGTTCGTGCAATCCAGCATAATCATTCCTTTAGCAAACATGTCAAGTAATCAAGTTTAATTCTCAGCAGGCTGAGCCTCAGCAAACGTTGGCCCCGTTTAAATTAAAATTCAGTTTATGTTTCGTGAGACGTAGAGTTCCTACAAAACACCTCCTGGAACTATTTAACTTTAATAATGACATCATTATGTAAGCGCAAAATCACAGTGTGCACAAAACTGACTGTATGTACATTTTAATGCTTCTCTCAGGATGCTGAGACTCACTCAAAAGCATGTGTGTGAGTGTGTGTGAGAGAGAGTGTGTGTGAGTGTGTGTGAATGTGTGTGTGTGTTTGTGTGAGGGAGTGTGTGTTTGTGGGAGTGTGTGTTTGTGTGAGTGTGTGTGAGAGAGAGTGTGTGTGAGTGTGTGTGCGTGTCTGTGTGTGTGAGAGTGTGTGTGAGTGTGTGTGAATGTGTGTTTAGGTGTGTGTGTGTGTGTGTGTGTGTGTGTGTATGTGTGATATAGAGTGAGTTAATGTAAAACCCTGTGGGAATGTCCAGTTTAGCCACCTAACCATTAGCATCTCTAGACTTTTAGTCAGTCAAGGAATAACACTGTCGATTAATCAGTTATCAGTATAAATATCGGTATGTTGAAATTAATTTACTTTAACGAAAAGTAAAGCCCAATCTCAAAAATGTGTGTATGTTTGAGGCCAAATACACTCACAGCACTTCTCGGTTCAATCCTCGGCCTCTCCATAGCAATGGTGATGCAGTTGAGGAAGATGATGACAAGAACAACATGGTCAAACATCTTGTGGGTGATGATCTTATTGCAGCTCACACGAAATCTGCAAAACATGATTCATTTGGTTTGGTTACAGACATACAGTAATGTGCAAAAGTCAAACGCCAGCTTTGTTCTTTTCACTGCAAGTGAAAACAGTTGTTAAGTGTAAGTTCTACATATCAAATCTGCCCCCTCCTTACATGTGTGCCTCCTGCTTCCACTGTAGCTCCTCCATCCTTTCAAGCCTAAAGGCAGTTACAGCTGTGTCCTCCCAAAAAATGCTGTTCCTGAAGCTGTCGCTCATTTCTTTTCATGGATATTCTTTCTTTTCATGGATAATGACTAAAGTAGAGATTTCAAGGAATGAAGAAAGTCAGAAAAGTTTCTAAAAAATAAAAAAAAATAAGAAAATGGGACTCCTAACCTGATAGATCATGGTCGCTAGGAAGTGTAGCTGTCAAGAAGCTTTTTCAGTTCATGAAAAAGTAAAACTAGAGAAAAATAATGAAATTTGCAATTCTTGCAACGTTGTACATTGTACAGAGTGATGAGTACAAATTTAAAAGTTCAATTACTTGCATCAAAAAATGCAACAAACACCTAATACATTGGAGGACTTTACAGAAAGCTTGAAAAAAAATCTCTGCATTTCCTGTACATACCATTATATACCTTTGTTTTTACTGGAAATTAAAGAAATAAAAGAGTGCACTCTGACTTTTTCACAGTACTGTATGACATGAAAGAGCTCACACAGATGAAGTAATGTATGATCATGTGCAGTACATTTCTATATATGTACAAACTAAAGACACATAAGGACACGAGTGCAGTCACAAGAGCTTCGACTGGGGTTGACTTGATGATTCCTATGATGAATAAATAACGTTCGGGGCGCTTTAATGTTTTCCAGACTTGGCCTGATATTAAGAAATTCAGGCACAGGAGGACACGGCAACTCCAAAGCGTTGTCATGCCAACCTCCTTCTCTCAGCTTTCATGTCTCGCTCTGTAAAAACAGCTACGTTGGGCCAAAAAAGGACAAAAAGTAGACCATGGCAATCCGTGATTCCTAACAGTAAACAAACCCATCAAGGCAGTACATTACAGTACAGGCTTTAGATAAGAAGATAACTTCTCTGCAGTGTAACTACAGCAGAATATCAATGTCTCTGTCTAGCCAAAAAGATGACAACCATGGTCTTTTATGTAAGCAGGAATTCACATTATGACAGGTTAAAAGACATGCAGATTGTGAGGCTGCGTTCAATGTATTCTAAGACTAAGCTCCGAAATGCAGCATGGTCAGAGGCTGCATGGTTTTTGGGTTCACTGACGGAGGAGGAGGATGATCCGTGGCTGTTTGATGTTTAATTAGTAAAGCACTGGCAGAGTGTACCGTGCAAAGCAGGCTTTTTCTACCATCTTCTTTCCCTTTAAGAAGTGCATTCTCCATGAAGCCTAATGTGAGTAGACACATTCTTCAGAAGCCTGGTTTGAGAAGGTAATGTGGGGCAGTGGTCTGCACGTGCTGAAAGCTCTGGGAGCCTCCTGTGGACCAAGAGTGGTAGATTGCATACTCACTTTGAGGGCCAGGGGAATGAGCACCAAGCATATAACTACCATCCTGGAGAGTTTAGAGCAGGAAAAAACCTTACCTTAAACATTCATGCTATGTTCACGTCAGGGCCTGAAGTGAATGCGAGGTAGGCCCCCCTCACTAGACAGCCATTTATAATGCTATCTTACAGCATAGTGGTAAACAGAGACACACAACCTCACCTGGACTCTGGAGGAAACAAGTACAAAGACCATGTGTTCCTCTGCCGGCACCATTCAGGCTGCTTCCGCTCAAACCAGCGGTAGAGACGTGCCCGCCGACTCTGTGGACAAACGAGAAGACAATAAATAAATCTCTGTTGACAGACAACAAAAGGTGAGTCTTATCATAAGTTCCAATCCTGAGTGAGATTTTATCATGAGCATTCCGACACATTCACTTTCTCTGTTTGTTTTTTAATCACATTAACCCAATTAAACCAAACGTCTTCCTAGCAAAGCATTCAAACATTCACTTGGTAATGTATCCCATAGTTAATCTGAGTTATGACATGTGCACAATGGCAAACAATTTCATCAAACTTACATTCTTTTCCACACTCCATTATTTCAATAATGGAACTAGCTATCTATCCAGCTCTGCTGTCACACTGGAATGTCGTTATGAGTGAATGGCTAGACTTTTCTCTTCATGTTTAAAGACCAAAAGGCCTGCATGTCCACCTAGTATACACAGTGTTCAAGTCCAAGCCTTTGCTTCCAGTACTAGTATCACATTGAAATCTGTAATACCCTGAAATTTGTTAAAGGGAGCGTTTTTGATGAGTTTCAAACTTACTTTACATTTGTGTCACTTGCCGCTGCCTTGAAAAACATTTTAAATTGACTATTGCATGTTATTAAATTAGAGAGAAAACAAGAAGGCAAAACAGATATAAAGTGTAAAGCAACTTTTGCAATTATACTGTCAAAAGAAATAAACTCATTATAAATGAAACTCCAGCACTACAGAGTAAAAGCTTGTAGGTTGGGATACTGTGGGTGTGATTGTTTTTAGATCTTTAACAAAGAGAAAAAATAATTTCACCACAGTTTTCTGGGTCTGTGCTTTGTTTACTATATGACAGTCAAGAGACAAATGTTTATTATTTGGTTGATTTCTGTGTTAAACAAACCTGAGCACCAGACTGCCTATCAATTAATCAAAATGAAACTAAAATGAAATTAAAAACATTCATTACAGATATTAAGAAGACGCTTGACTTTTAATACTTACTGTTATTGTTTTATAATAATATTAGAAAACAATAACAATTATTTTCCTCCGTCACAATGATCATCTCCAGTATGTTAAGACTGGCAATACAGGATCTATCCAACATTATTTGAAGAATTCATCTGTGCAGGCTTTGGGTATTCTTACCAGGTTTCCTTCTTCATCACCATTGTCGTCTTCGCTGTGGTGATCATCCAGTGAGAGTTGTGTGATGGCACCTGTGGGAGAGCTCTTGCCATTGCTGAGCAGGTTGGGTGGGCGCGTGCTGTGGATGCTGGCAGAGCGTTGCAGGTAGGGCACCTGCAGAGTGTCTGGAGGCAGGTCAAAAGAGCTGCGAGTCTCTAGAGACTCCATTCG
Source organism: Brachypetersius gabonensis (assembly GCA_037577145.1). Classification (NCBI taxonomy): domain Eukaryota; kingdom Metazoa; phylum Chordata; class Actinopteri; order Characiformes; family Alestidae; genus Brachypetersius; species Brachypetersius gabonensis. The sequence continues at coordinate 30,995,689 of JBBJLR010000111.1, read as the reverse complement.
CCTGTGCCGGGGTCTTTGGCCAAAAGAGTCTGTCCTGGAAAGAGAGACATTGTCCCCCTCTGAGGCCCTTCCACCACTTTTGCCCCCGTCCTCGTCAGAGCTGGACTGACCGTCTCCGGAGAGCAGAGAGCGGCGCTCGCCGGACTGCCGCTTCTGCCTCTTCAGGCTGGGGGCTCGGCCCAGACTGTTCCAGCTGGAGCGCCGGCTGTTCCAGCTGCTGCCTGAACTCCATGGGGCATGAGGAGAGCTGCGCACACTCGACTGCAGGAGAGGGCGATGCAGGTGAGCGGACGCAGGTTACAGAATGGCAAGGGATTTATACAAAAGAATAAAATGGTTCATATGCAAATACGCTTATCGTTGTAATTATTTGACAACCAATGGTACCTAGTGTGAATATCTAAGATATTTGTGATAGTAAATCCTTATAGTGTGTTATATAAGTCATGAAGTATATACTGGGCAATAATCCGCTTGCATTTCAACGGTTAAAAGCACCATTGGGATTAATCTGTTATCTATTAATCTGGTTTTCATACCAAGAAAAGAACCACTACTCACTAATACAAAGCTGTGAGTTGCAAGAAACTGTTGTATTTTAGTAAACTCTATGCAAGAATACTTCTTGCTCAACAGAAAAGTAAGTTCTTATGATGGCAAGTGTTTCAAGATTTGAACAGGTAGTGTTAGTATAGTGAGGTTTAATGCTGAATAATTCTAAGCGTTTTGTTTATCTTAAATAGCTTCATAAGAGAGCCCTCGCTACTGACCGGAGACTTCTCTAGGCAGCTGGGGTCCATGGACACGTTGCTGCCCCTGCGGGACTCGTGGCCCAGAGTGGGGTCTCCTCCTCCTCCTGAGATTTTGGGGACCGGCATGGGCGTGGCAGCCGTATGTGTGATGAGGGGAGGCGTGAGGCTGGCCTTTAGATCCACATGGCCATTGATGGGAACGACTACAATCAGAAAGACAGGAGGAGGTAGTGTAGACCCACTCAACATCAACTGTCCTCAGAAAACATGACAGATGACTGCAAAATACATGAGTTACATTTCCTTACATCAATATTTCAGTGTGCCCTTAGCCCTCGGCTCAGACGAGAAAGTGCTTTAAACAGAAATGGAGCAGGGGAGAACATATATCCAAGTTCATATACTCCCTGACAGTTACACTGGGGCCCATAGTACTGGAGCCCTTTACACCTAAAGTCATAATTTGGACTTTTATAACACAATTCAAGAAATTTTACATCCCCAACTCATGGGTACTAAAAATAAAGGGGGCTAACAACAGTTATTGTAAATAGTGCCTTAGAAGAACAACATCTGGATCATTTTGATGGACATTTTTAAATACTTTTGTAAATATGAGTGTGATTAATCTTTTTCCCCCACACAATGTAAAGATTTAATAACAATTAAGAGTTATTCCTAGAACCACAACCTATAAACATTTAGTGACTTATTTTAAGAATGCATCTGCATCATCTGAGCCAGTCATTTTAACCAGGCGGTGCTGGAGCCTCTCAAGTCAATAGGCCATCACACATCCACACCTAGAGCCAATTTAGCATCTCCGATTCAAGTCATTGTGCTGTGGGAGGAAACCAGAGCTCCTGGTGGAAACCCCCATAGACAGAGAGGACCCTCGGCCACCTAGTCAGAAATCAAAACCAGGAGTTTCTTGCTGTGAGGCGACAGCACCACCCGCGGCCACCCCGCTGCCCCATGGTAACTACAACAACTCAATAATTATATTTAAAACTAGACTTGAAACAATTTTGTTCAATACGTGATATTTTGCTCATGTTTTAAAGAAGTGTCCAGCACAGAGTCTATTATAATTTAATCTGAAGAAGGTGGCAGGTGAGCAGGTCAGCAGAAACAAACAGGATGAAAGCTCAAAAAAGTGACACATTTTCTGAAACATTAAGAAAAGCTCAGATTTTCAGATCTTGTGTCTGCTTAGGACAGACAAATAAAACAAAGCAGTGCAAATTTATTTCCCACATTGGTAACTCAGTACCTCAGTCTGTCAAAACATTGCAAGACTCTTTAATGTAATTTTTAAAAGATACCTGAAATTCTGAGTGCTATTTTTAAAAAAGTTGCTATTCTACAGTCAAAATTATATTATGTTTTCATGTCATACTGGATTTATTCATTTATAATGTATTCACAGTTTGTTGATTAATTCACATAAATACTTTTTGTATCTATTTTTCAGACATTAACCCACATCGCAGCACTAAGTTGGAGAGGAATAGTGAGCACACAAGCACATGAATTGTCATTTTCTATTCACTGAAGGACATTTGCATAGAACCAGTCAAAATGGGATTCTATGGGACATAAAAGCCACATGTGGCTTCTATTGCAATGTTGGTGCAACTGTGGCTTGTTTTATGGAGAGAGAACAGTTTATGCCACTGGGTCTCACCGGGAGAAGCAGACACATCTTTCTTGCTTCCATGAATGTCATCGATGCTTCGAGCATAGAAGTCTGCTTCGGAATCCGACTTTGAGGCATCCCCCTTTATATCAGGGAGAGAGAGAACAGGTGTCACCAGAGGACAGGAGACATCTGGAGCTAAGGCAGTGAGGGCAGCATAGGACCAGAGTCAGGCAGGTCAGTGTGAGTTTGGCCTTCCCACCCCAGCAGCCCTCACACGTATAAGGCCAGAGGGTCGCTGGTGGCCATGGGAGAGCCACCCTGGTCTGAGTAGTCCACAACAATGTAGTGCCTGCATGCATGGACAAGTAACAGCCTGCAGTACCACTCTGAAACCACTACCATCGTTCTATCAGCTGTTTGCTTATCCAAGGGCTAAATATTTGTCAGATGTATCATTCGCATGTATTTCTGAAAGGGTGATCTCATGATCAGACCATCTGTTTTATTTGAGTAAAGGCGAATCCACACGGTGTTGAATATGTGTGTGTGTGTGTGTGTGTGTTTTTTCCCAGCCCACTGGAGGAGCAGCCTCTGTACAGCAAGCCCTCCAATAATCAGGCTGTAGAAATAAACACAGCTATTTTTACCAGGGGGCTTGTCTCTTTATTTTGCCTGTGTCATGCTCCCCCTCCAGCCTCAAGAAAAGACGGTGTTTCAGTGTGGTCTAGCATAAAAAAATGTCAACCCTGGGTGGTTTGTCAGAATGGCAGCACCAATTAAATACCTCTCTCTGATTCCACCCCCCTTTCTTACACGTTCTTTCTCAGTCTCAAACCGAAGACAAGCCGAAGCAGAGAACCTGGATTCAAGTTTCTAAGCTCAAAAATTACCTTCTTAGAACCACATGTCCATCTGGTCTGATTTCAAACATGAAAAGCAGCAGAAAATTGCACGAGGATAGTGGCATCCTAATAAACCAGCCAATTAACTGTGGAGCACTTGGCCATGCAACTGATGCCAAACTACTTAGATTCTTCACACATATTGCTTTATGAAGATTAAGCGAAGGGAAGGAGGAGATAGTGGGAAGCATTCTGACAAACCTTTCTAACTACAAAAGACAATGTCTCCCATTGGTTTCACTTTAGATCAATCTACTCCAAACTCCAGGATGGGAGCATTTTTATTTTTCACTGCGATGGAGAAAAGGGAGAATTCTGAATGGACAGTGGAGAAGTTAGAGCATGAAACCAGTGGGATCATTGAACACATGTGCTGAACACATCACAATAAAACAAGAATTATTTCACACTATGGCTAAAACAAGGGACGGTGAACAGGATTTGTCAATTACAGGAAAACACAACAGCAAAAGCTAATAAGATGACAACAAAAACGAAGAACTTTTGTTAAGGTTCTGGCGCTGAGATCTAGAATTTAAGACAGGGGAGGGGATTCACTCCCCACCCCAGAGTGAAAAATAAAACAACATAAGCACAGCTGTGATAGAGTGACACAGCAAACATCAGGCCGCGAAGCTCTGTTGACCTGTGTGTGCTGTTAGCCTTTAGGTTTAGTATCTCATTGCATCCCCGCTGAGGGTACTCACGATGCGCCCACGGCTGGGACCTGGAGGCGGCTCAGATTGCCTGCGAGGAGAGGGCAAGGGGGAAGCCCTGTCTGACCATGGCTTGACTATCTGACTCCTCACTCCCACATGGCCTTTCTGAGCAGAGAGACCAGGCGGAATGGTAAGACCTCATAGATCACCGGCTTCTGGAGCGTTCACTGACCTTTTTACTCTTAATATCAAGGCCGACGGTCACTGTAGCTGCATCTACTCAGGCCCGACTGCTAATAATATCCATTTTAAAGAAGCTACAGACTCCAGGCCATATATGACTTATAATTACCATTTTTAAACTCAAGTGAAAACATTACTGGGAAAGAGCTTAGCCAGGTTTTTGTTGCTCAATTTCCATAAAAAGTGTCATAATATGGTATCATCGTAAAATGTAGGAGAACTTGACATGTTATTTTTAAACATGATTGAGCTTTGTGTTAAAACTGACCATTTTTTTATCTACACAGAGGTGTCTGTTCATTATAAGATAAAACAAGATGCCAAACGTATTGAAGCTATAATGAAAAAATTACAAGTAAATCCAAGGGACCTTGATTTTAGCAGTTTTCACAACCTGAAACCACCGAGCAGGACTCTGTTGGGACCTCACCTTAATTATGAACAAAAGCTGGAAGGACAATGACGTTCGCAAGAACAGGTCTTAATTTTGGGGGTACTCTGGGGAAAGACAGGACGGGACTTGCTCAAATTATTAGGCAGGTCCTCACATGAGCCACGTTAATAGCTTGCGTGTGACGGAGGAACGATCTGGGGTTTGAGTTTGTTCAGGTGGATCAATGGAAGTTCCACACGATCCAGAGACAGATTCAGGAGAAATGGTATTCAGCGCTAGTCGCTGGTAATTGCTTCCCACTGCATGTGTCACCTAGCACAGCTGCATGGATGAAAAAAAATAGATGATGAGAGAGAGAGAGAGAAAAAAAAAAGAAAAGAAAAAAAAAGTCTCCTCAACAGGGTCAAGAGCTGATTGCTTTCACCATTGCCCAGATTCGGCTCTCAGTGTCTGATTATTCCAGGAGAATTTGTGGTCTTACCGATGATAGCGTGCAGTGAAAAGCTATGATAACAAACAGAAGGAACAGTAACGAGGGCAAAACACTCTTGCATGTGGGAACAGCGCTTTAAAGCATCTTGCGCAGAGTGATTTTGAAGTCCATCTAACGTGACTTCCCATTTCTTTTATTTGCTTTTGTTCAGTAGTCTGGCTGGCTTTGCCTGATTTCACTGTGGCTTTCCATAAGCCCAAACACATCCTTTCGGCCAGATAAAATAAAGAGGCTCTGCTAGGTTCATGCTTTGCTTGCAGGCATCCAGCAAGTAAACCTGACGAGGGACTTTGAGTCGAATCTTCTTCTACAAAAAACAACAACCAAAAAAAACAACCCACAAAAAAAAAAAAAAACCCAAAACAAAACAAACATAAAAACACAATTGACATCGTCCACAAACGCCGAGGTCCTCCTGGTTAGTCTCACTGGGTTACATCATGCGAAGTGCTACATACCCCTGAGTCTATTGGCAGCTGAATACAGCTCAGCTGGCCATGCAAGTCTTCCCTCTTGGTCAATTCCTAAAGTGGAAATGTGTTAGGTTTTTACCACAGAGGGGAAAAGTTGTTAAAAAGATGGCAAAACAGCACAGTGTTCGTGAAGATCAATGAAATGGATGGTGGTTTGGAGCATGTGGAGATGAATTTACAATCAGGCTGGTAAACAATATAATCTTGATTGTTTTATGTAAACCTGTGCTGTAAAATCAAGATTAACCTAAAATCACCCGACTCCATCTACTTTAGCTAACAAAAGCTAACAATATTGCAATATTGATCATTTCTGCTGGAAAGTACAGATTCCAAATTTTCTCCTCATGTTTTATGTTGATCAGAGTTGCTCTCTTCACAATTTTTCATTTTCCGACATCAAAATGGATGAAGTGCAGAAGTCTAAGCCTAAGGTTGTTGATACAAAATGTAAATGAATGCAAATGTATTTCATTTTGTAATATAACCGTAATTATGCTTTATATTAACTATGCAATTAAGTAATCAAAGATGTTCTGCTCACATTTGCATGATAAAACAAAATAATTACCTCTAAACATATTATAGTCATATTAACTTTATGTTCATTTAAGGATTCATGTAATTTTTTTGGAAGGAAATTAGGTTTTAAAAGTGCCTTTAATAATTCGTACATTAACCTTTACTTTAAAAGCATTAATGTATTGTACAACTTTACATGAGAAAGGAAAAAAAAACTTTCTGGACTTTTAATGTCAGGTAATTTGAACTACTTCTATTGGTTCATATAGAAACAAAGCAAGGCTAATGAATTTAATTACAGATCCGATCGTAACAAAGGTTTACTCGCATTCTTTTAACTCTAAAAAGGTTGGAAATACATACAAATTGGTGTTTAATTAAATAAACTGATCTCACGGGAGTACTGCAGCTTAAAGCCAATAAAGTGCTTAGATTCAATCATGGAATGAGTCTGGAAATTGATATTACATGCTGTTGCATCTGAGGTACTTGCTGGAAGCACAGGCCAAGGCATTATGGAGCTGGCAGGATTCTTGCCCAGGTCCTGAATCTCTTAACATATCTCATTCATCTGATGGTTCCCTTGGCAACCATGACGCACAGCAAAGTTCGGCCAACTAAAAATAAACCCCACGTTTGAAGGAAAGGATGTGGGTTAAAAATTAAGCAAACAGCTTTAGGATGTACTGGGGGGAAAGAGGAGAGCAGGCTGAACGAGAGGCTAAAGCTACAAGTCTGTAGAGGAGACCGAGAGGAGAATCTAAGCACTTCTGAATTGACTTACTGAGCTGAGGCAAGGAAAACAACGGTCACCTAAGCGAGAGCTATCTTCTGTTATTTATAATAGAGCATTTATTTTCGAGGGCCACAGAGCAGCTAACATAATTTCTCCTAAAGTGCCATTATGCAACGGGAAAGCTATTTCTATCTGGCAGCGGAGCACACGAAAGGCTACCAAGCTCACCTTATAAAGCAGAGATGCTTTAGACTCTACAGCTACTGCATATCTAACGATGGTTTATCAGAGCATTTAACATTGTTTACACAAGCAAGTTCACGATCCTGGTCTATATATCGGGAAATTGTAAATGCTTCAAAGAGAATCAACATTTTCTCACGGTTTTCCCCCCAATTTAGCATCCAATTCCAGCCCCTTGCCAGGTCTGCTCAGTCACATGATCCCACAAACACTGGGAGTACTAAGGCCACCTCATGCAAGACACTGCTTATTTTGACGTGTGAGAGAATCCGTCTGATCTGGAGAGCCTTGACTTAAGAGGGGAGTGGGAGGGTGATCCCAAAAAGCCAATTATGCTCTCTTGGACACCAAGACACACATGACTGAGGCACCACTGGGGACCAAACTCATGATCTTCCATTGACAGGACCACAACTTAGACAGTTTGTCCATTTGGGAGCCCACCCCAAGAGCAGCCATTTCCCAAAATGTGTCTGCATTCACTAAATTCTTAGGAAAGGAGAATCTGACATTTGATTTTTTTGTAAGAAAACTGGTGTGAAATGACTGAGAGAGCAGACTGATGAGTAAGGCAGTAAGTTAGTAAGATAGATGAAAGTGTTTGGGTCCAGACTGACTTTAGTGAGCCACATAGATTAAAACAGTTAGCAGCAGTAATTTCAGCAATGTGATCAGTGTCTGGCTCGTGATAAATTCTTTACTGTAGCAGGGCTTCTGCTCATGCCAGGAATTTTTTGCATGTGCTTTAGTAATTCAAGCCGAATATTTGGAGAAGCGCTGCTGAGAGAGGGGCTGAAAAATGGTCCGACAGACGGACTTTTTCGGCCGTGCAATCCCAGCTCCACTGTACTGTTAAATGTTAAAAAATGTGCCCTTCGTCGTTACCTCTCCAAAGAGGGAAGATCAAAGCCTGCATGTTTTTACAGCTTGCGGCTTGGAGAGATGGCTTTCAATTAAAACAGAGCAGAAGTCAGTCTGCACCTCTTTTTCAAAGACAAACCCTCCACCCCCCCACTCCCAAGAAAATGATACATAACTATCGCATTCATATCTTTTGATTTATCCAGGGGCTATCCTTTTCTTTCCTTGTTTTCTTTGTGTCTGACTACCTGTCAAGATGGAATGGCTGCTATGCGCTGGCTGATAAGTAGCAGCGTAAAAGCACGGAAAAAGAGAATAGTGGAAATGGAAAGAAGAATGCGAGATGAGCGGAGAATGAAGCTGGCATGGGATTGATGTTAGCACATGGCTTCTTTTTTTTACATGATGCCCCCACAGTTAACACAGAACAAAAAACTCACTACTGCCTGCAGTAAAATGTGCACCATTAGACAAAGAGGAGGGAGAAAGAAGAGAGGTAGAAGAAGAGAAGAGATGTGCAAGTATGGTGAGGGGAAGACGACAGACTTGGAAGCTGAATCTGCTGGGCAGGAATGGAAAGAATGATAAAGAGAGGCAGGGAAAGGAGGGAGAGAGAACTGTATAGAAAAAGAGGGCACAAAGACAAGGAAAAGTGATGGGAGAAGTGAGCAATCATGGAGGGATGCGGTGACGAAGACCGTCCTACCTCAGTCTGGAAGCCCTCCACTAAGATAGCCACTAGCAGGTTGAACAGGACGTAGTTTCCAAACGTCATTAGAGCGATGAAGTATAGAGCAGCTACTGGAGAGGTGGAGGCCATGCCATTGTACAGCACCTTATTCCAGTCCTCCTGAGTGAGGATCTAATGGCAAATTGAACAGTTAACAATAAACACTTGTTTAAAGGAAAGGTTTGACAAAAAAGAAAAAAAAAACAGATTTACAAAACCTTCCACTCACTGCTGATGTAGTGGTTAGCGAAGATCTATATGGAGTCTAAACTCTTTCTTCATGTTGCTAACAAACAGTAGAACAGGTCTGATCAATTCTCTCCATGTTCATAAAAAAGACTATATATTTAATCTACAATATCTACAAAGACCATGGACTGTTGTTCAGCCTCAAAACTGATTCTCCTGCTCATTTTTATAGAGCACAATAAGTCATACTATGTCACAAACCATGCTGACAAGCCTATGCAACAATAAGGAATAGGTGGATATGGTTCAAACAGACGGAGAGAAGGTTTGGGACGTATTTACTGGGATTATTTGGTTGACCACTAACTAACGTCTAGTGTTTGTTAGCAACGTTACTAAATTTGTACTATTTTACTCTTACATTAAATGTGTTCAGTCAGCCAAGTTGTTGCATTTGGGTGTCTGAAGTTTGCTTCTTCAGTTCTTCTTAAGTTATTTAGAGCTAAGAGGCTAATGTAGCAATCAAGTAAAGGAAGTTTCTGGTGAATAATTAGTCTCATACAGTCCTAAATCACTGCACACTTACCTTAACATCGCCATAATGTCGTTTTAAACAGATTCGCTTCTGACCCTGTGTGTGTTTTTATCCACGTGATTTTTGCGTTTATAGATATCGACATGTCGTACAGTAACCAAATAAAGAAGTCAGCTTTTGTTGGCTATAAGCTTCTATTACTTGTTTTCTACACTGACTTCAGTGCAAACTAAACAGATCTTCAGGCAGATGTTGGTGGCCCTGCATTGAGCAGACTTGCCTGAAACACAGTGACAATGGCCCAGAGCAGAGAGTCAAAGTTCTTGCGGTCCGGCATTGTGTCTCCATCCCTCTCCGAGCCAAACTTACAACCAAACAGGTGCATGCCCAGAATACTGTTTCAAACAGAGTCAAAGATTTCAGTGCATCCAGAAAAATAACTGCATTCACAGTTGATGCCCTGGAGCATAAAATAAACTACATTATTGAAACTGCACTATAAAAAATTGATTCAGACTAAAAATAAAACGTAGTAGCATGTGTTGGTTATCTTTTCTGCTAAAGAACACAGGTTTGAAAGTTTGATCAACTTTCTGGATTTAGTCTGCTAAGAAAATTTGAGCATTTTGTGTAAACGTTTGACAGTTTCATATGGCTTTGGCATGTACCGACATCTAAACCTCTATATTTCTATTTCGTTTTCTATATTATTTGAACACAGTGGCTGTCAAAAGAAATACTGTACTGTATTTTTTTGTGTTATGAAGGTCCTGTCTAATCAAGTGCTGCTTACTTGCTACAGGTATGTAGAGGTCAGGATTTGAGAGTGCAAATAAGTTATTATAAATCCCAGGCCTGACCTGAAGATGAAGATAAAGAGCATGAGGAGCATGCAGAACGTGGCCACGTTGTCCATAGTCTTCATCAGCACTACCAGCTGCCTCTGAAGAGCTGGCATGAAGCGCACCAGCTTCAGCACCCGCATCAGCCTGAAGGTCCTCAGCACTGATAAACCACCACCCTGCTGACCCACAATCTCCCAAACACTGCAACACACACACACACACACACACACACACACACACACACACACACACACACACACACAAACACACACACAAGAGGACATGATGTCACAAGATAAAACATGAAAGCTTTGGTTTTACATTTGATTTGATTACATTAATGTTGAGAATTACAAGAAATATCTGAACTGCATCTGTGTGACTGTGTTTAAGGGACACTGCTGCTAAAAAGCTCCTTGTTTGTTAAAGGGTTTGCAAACCAAATGTGCAAACCTTTTTTCATGTAGCAGTGCTTTTAAAATAAAAATGCAAATTACACTACTTTTGAATTTAATTCTTAAATTTCGTGTATAACAATGTGATTATCACGATTACAGTAATCTCTTGCTTTTCACGAGGGTTACGTTCCAAGAGCACCCGCGTATAGTGAAAAAGTGAAAAATAGTGGAAAAAATTAAAAAAAAAACATTTTCATTTTAAACCCAGTTTAATGCATTATCCTTAACGAAAATGTAAAGGTAAAAACGCATTCGCCTCTTTTAATTTAAATTCCCTGCAGAGATATGCCACTCGGAAGATCGCTGGCAAAAAGTATTGGGACACTGCGACAAGGTGAATGGATTTTTTTGGGAATAACCCCTGATCTACTCGGCCTAAAAATACAAATGAGGTCTCCTGGAGATCAATCAAACTGCAGAGTTTGAAGTGTCTGGGTGCTTGCACCGCGTTTGGAGCACAGTTCTCAACACTGGTGTGGAATTCAAAAAAAGTGCTTCCAGCTCAGCTACAGCTTGCCCTGAGTCCCCTTGTATTGCCACAAAAAAGCAAAAAAAGACGTAGGATATTTGCAGTTTCCGCGTTATTGTGGGAATTTCCACGTAAAACTTCAGTTCAGTTCTCAAAAAAAATCTGTGCGAGACTGATCTGTGTAAAATTGGGGGATTACTGTAATCGCCGAAAACCATGCGATTTAACATTTTTATCATTGCCCCGCCTTAATATATGTATATTTATATAAGGGACATATACACACAAACTGTCCTTTGTAAAAAGCCCTTAACAAATCTCTAACATTTTGTTGGCCCTTAAAAAGTAGGTTACTCTGTTCCTGCAACACATTTTACATATACATATACACTCTAAAACTACTAGGTTGTTTTTTCAACCAAGAGTTGAAATGGTATATTGAGTATCAGATTACAATCTAGCTGGTTAACCTAAATACACCTTCCCCTCCACTCTGAACATATGGAATATTACTCTAGATCGGAATTGTTTAGAGTGCAACACATTATTGTGTTTTGTGTGATCTTTTCTGGTCACTTTTCCACTTCTCAGTGCAAACATGGCAGAGGAAAATTGGCACAATTGGCAATATGAGGAAAAAATAGCCTAGTGTAGGTTAAAGTGACCATATTTCAGTGCAACTCCTATGACCCAGCCATTAACCCAGTATGTCATGCATTTTTATCATACTTTATGTGTACTCACACACACACACGTGCACACACACACACACACACACACACACACACACACAAACACACACACACACACACACACTAAGACTAATATATCATTCTGCTCTGAACGTAACACGATTTTCAGAGAGTGGTTTTGTCTCCAGGATAAACAATAATATCTGAAAACCTCAGGGATTTCAAATATATGAGGCAAATGCAATGGTGTCAGAGTATCATAAACAGATGAATATGAAATTGCAATTGTCATCCCGACAGCTGACAGTCATCTGCCCGAGCAGCTAACAGATGTCACATCACGCAGTAATGGCTGCGATTTGTCAGGGTGCCACTATTGTGAGGTAACTGCCAGAATGCATCGGAATAATGAAGATGAACATGAAAAAACGATGCACCCTCTGTGAGGCTGAGTGTGACTAAACTCTGCGATTACCAACACACACACAAGCATGTACCTGATTACCACAATAATGCCGTCGAAAATGTTGTAAGGGTTCTTGATGTAGCCAAAGGGGCCGTACACCAGCAGCTTCAGGAGCATCTCCAGGGCAAACAGGCTGGTGAAGACAATGTTACTGATCTCCAGGGCGTTGGTTAACTCATCAGGCTGGGACAGGTGGAGAACAACAGACAGTCAGAAATACTGCAGTTCAGGAAAACAATAACAGTAACAACTGAACAGACATTTATCCCAAACAGCAGGACTAATTTAATTGTAAAACAGTGCAACCAGCATCTTTAATTATTTGTATGAGGGTATTTTTTGGAACCCAAAATACAACCAGAGTTGTAATTTAGGCACAGATAGATAACACTTTACACACAACCAAACCTATGTAGGTAAAGTAGCCTGTACTGATGGTGAACAGCTGCACTTCAACTTTATGTTTTTAGTATGAGATAAATAATTTATAAAAATGGATAATTCAACAATTATAAAAAAAACATGGCAAATAAACATGAACTTCAAAAATGTTAGATAAAACATATTCTAATGTAAATTAGTAATTAGTAATAAAAATAAATGCTTTGCTCTTAAATACTGAGCTAGGCAGTGAGAATGTCAAAAACATGCCAGACTCAGGCCAGGAACCAGTATACTGCTTCTTAAACAATGTCTTAATATCACATCTGTGCTGAGACACATCACTATACATTGCAGGAAAATCAGGATGTCAAAGATAATCAACAGCTGTCAATGCCTTAAAAAAGAGTCCCACATTTTTCAACCAACCTGTTATACATGTAACACGCCATCAACCACATACAGTAACGCTGACACTTCTGTTGGAGCCATTGAATTTCATTTTACTCATTTAGGTGGCCATTCTCATACATAGTAACTGACTGTATGATAACTGACTTGATGAAGAGAAAGCTGAAAATTGCCTGAAAATGACTATTTTTTATAGTTTAAATCGTAAATATGGCCCCAAATCTGGTCCCAGAACACTTTAATGTAATTTTAAACTCAGTTTAATGCATTACCCGTAAAGAAAATGTACAGGTAAACCCGTATTCGCTTCTTTTAATTTAAATTACTCGGGCTTAACATACAAATGAGGGTTTGTTGGAAAGGTCTCCTGGAGATAAATCGAACTGTGGAGTTTGAAGTGTCTGAGTACTTGCACTGTAGAGAAATCGCACTTGGAGCGCAGGGGGCTCAACCCTGGTGTGCTGCCCCGAGTGTAAAAAAACATCCAGAAAACAAAATATAATTTTTGCGACAAAAAAGCAAAAAAAGACGGAGGATCTTTGCAGTTTCTGCGTTATTGTGGGGATTTCCACGTAAAACGATGAGATCGGTGCTAAAAAAAAATCTGCGTGTGACCGATCCGCGTCTTCTGATCCACGTAAAACTGGGGGGTTATGGTACATGTGTTATGTGTGTGTGTGTGTGTGTATGTGTGTGTGTGTGTGTGTGTGTGTGTATGTCTGTGTGTGT
>JBBJLR010000111.1:30956256-30981764 GCA_037577145.1 Brachypetersius gabonensis | reverse complement strand
GTGTGTGTGTGTGTGTGTGTGTGCGTGTGTGTGTGTGTATGTTTGTGTGTGTGTGTGTGTGTGTGTGTGTGTGTGTGTGTGTGTGTGTGTTTTGGTTTTTTTTTTCTGTCTGGTGAAGCACAACTAAAGGTCTGCACACTTCCCCACATCATTCGAATCAAATCCTTCCAGCACAGATAAACTACAAAGAAAGTGAACTAAGATTCATTGGTGTAATTGATGGCAGGGGTGTGGAATGCAGAGCATGTTTTTTACGAGGTGCTGGAGAACTGGACAGGAGGCATGTGGGCATGTTCATATTTTGCCTTCCTTTTTTCTCTCGATTGTAAAAATAAGACCCAACCCAGGTGTCACACATTCTTGAAACATCACAGTATTCTGCTTTAACAAACAGCCCAATGCTTAACACATGCTCAGGCATGCAGTGATTTTCTTATCAATATTGACTGTGACCTTATTTCAAGCCCTACAGCTTTAGTACAACTGTGTCACATCAACAAAAATCTCATTTCCAAGCAGATTGTTTTTGCAATACAATGAGAGATAATATAATTAGACATTGTGCAAGCAAAGAAAAAAATAACATCGCAGAGGCTAATTGTTTTTCTTTTAATCTATTGAGCGCTGCCCCCCTGTGTGTTCCTACGAAATCCAAAGTTATAGCCTTTTGTGAAGCTTTAAACACCCCTTGTCGAATTACATATAAGGCTTTGCACTTATTTTCAGAAGTAACCTGATTGACGGGCCTCTACTTTTGCATACAACTGTGTGTAAGATTTCTACATTTTTTTGTTTTGGCTCTGTGTCACAGTACATTTAAAATGAAACAGTGGGTTTACATCTATACTGAGTGAACCACACCAAAATCATAATCAATTTTTCATATACTCTTCTATCCCAGGAGCAAGCAACTCAGCTACTTCTGGACCATCTGTATGTCATCAGTATAATCAGTTCATGCAAAAGAGCAATACATGGCAGTTTCTTTCAAATATTAAAAGCCAATGTTGAGGAACCAGGCTGAATCATCAGAATGAATTAATCAGAGACATACAGAAAAATACGTCACTAAGAAGCAAGAACACAAGTTTAAGCAGTAGCAAACCTGACTGACCACAGAAAAGTGCAAAAATGGATGACCAAAGGTTACTTTCAATATGAAGAAATACTACAGAATACATTAAGACTGTCCAGGGGCAGCTGGTGGCCTAGTGGTTAGGGTGTTCGCCCTGCAATCAAGAAGTCATAGGTTCGATTCCCAAGACTGCTAAGCACCTCTGAGGCACCCTGAGCAAGGTACTGTCCCCACACACTGCTCCCCAGGCCCACTGCTTCACTTGGTCAATGGGTTAAACTGTGTGCTGTGTGCTGTGGTGTGTTCATGTATGACAGAAAGGTCACTTATCACTTAGGTAGACACAGATCCATCAAGGACTACAAGGAAGAGAAGAGAACACCAGAAATAGATCAGGCTCCATCACACAAATCACTGGTGCGCCTCAAAATGGCAGAAACAGCAAGTCACAGTTTGCTAAGAAGAGCATAATGTGTTCTGTTGGCTAATGGATGCAATAGGATAAATTCTGAAATGCTGAAATCCAGAGAAACATCTGGGACATCAGTCAATGGCATTTCACCTTGCAGGATAATGGCCATGAAGCAACCATAGAACTTAGGGTAAAAAAGTGGAATGCTGGAAGCAATCACACTATTATTTTTATTGCACCCATTGTTTGGCACAGCATTCTTATCTAAGCCTGTATTGAATTTTGCCAAAATTCCAGTGTTAAAACATTTTTAATATCCAGTGTGTTGCACATGTTTTCAGATTTTGCATTAGTTGATCAGAGGGTGAGTGCTGATCATTCAAAAATTAGATTTTTATCCTTTACTCCTAAACAGACTTCAAGACACGGAAACTCAAATCAGTTATCACTGTTTGTTGTGGTTTAATTGAAAATAATCAGTGCGCTTTTCCCACCCATTTTCAGGCAAGAGTGGTTCACTCCACTCATTTTTCTTAACCCTAAATTGCTTGGTAATAGGCAGTGAGTTAATAACCCCCTTGGTGATTTAGTAGCAAAATGTTGGTGCTGAATGAGTCAGAAGAGGCGTTGGTTTGATACCCTGCCGTAGACACTTGCATCTAACTTAACCTGAGCCCCTGAGCAAGACAGACCTTAATGTATAGAAGCAATAACTGAAAACTGCTGCATTTTAGGCGTATGCAGTATTTGGTGAAACGAGTTGCGAATTTCAATCAGTGTAACAGATCTGCAAAAAATGACTGAACATGACCAATTATACTCCCTCGTATGTTTATTTACATTATCCCTGAAATGGGTCTTTCCCATACGGACCACATATAGATATGAATACCCTCTAATTGTCATGCTGCACTTGTCCCTCACACTAACTGTTCTATATTACACTCACTGTGCTGGAGTGGAGAGTCAGAAAAATAAAACAGCGTTACTGTCCAGTTGATTGTGGACTGCGCTGTGGCTGCAATTACTGTGCCGTCTGACAGGGCAGGAGAAAGTGCCGGATGTGAGCAGTGCAGGGCTGGATGCTGTCGGCTTAAAATCAAGACCACTTGTGAGAGGAAAACAGTACATGAAACACTCAAACCTGCAGGGAAGCCTTTTTCCAGGAAGAGGAAAGCCAAGGACAAACACTGCACTGAACCCAGCAGACAGTTTTCTTCTTTCGTTCATACATTTCGTTCTTATTCCAAAAAAAATGAGACTCTATTTATATTAGGCCTGTCATTATTGATTATAGCTCTAATCAAGTCAGCTACAGATTATTTGGGCAATTAATCATGTTTTTTTTGGCAATTAATAAAGTTTTTAAACTTGGAATTGGACTCCATATAATATATATCGGGTTATTTATAGCTATATAATATAATATAATACAATATAATATAATATAATATAATATAATATAATATAATATAATGTATGAGGTTTCTTGCTATACATTATTCTCATGCAAATCACTATCACTGCCAATTCAATGGAGATGTTATGATGGTCCAACGATTAACGGGTCAATTGTGATAGCCTTAATCCATTTATAAATTGTTTATGGTCAAGTCCAGTGCTGCACTCTGAAATTGTTCAGGACACAGCAAGTATCTTTTGAAGATACACATAGTTTCCACTTCTAAAGCCCCAGACCACTCTTTAGCTGTACTGCTGCCGCTCTTAAGAGCCATCTCACCAGTCATTATCTGCCACTCTTGCAGCGGACAGCCAAACTCATTCCAGGGAACCCAACATAACTACTACAAACACTGGCATCACAGGGTGCTTTGACTCTTGGCTGCTTCTCTACACTCTATATGCAATCTACATTATATGGACAAAATTATTGGGTCATCTGACCTGTTTTTCAGGGTTTGGAGACTAGGGCCCTTATTTCCATGGAAGGGCAATCTTGATGCTTCTGGATACCTAAACATTTTGAAAGTAAGAGAATGAACTCTCTCCTCTGTTTTCTTTGTCTGAGGCGACCTGCTGCATACTTATCCAGCCCATTTGATCACCATGGGACCCCAAGTCACCACTCTCCCGGGCCTGCAATCACGGTGGCCCTGTGCCAAAATGCCCTCGACTGGTTTCTGCAGCTCACAACTCCACACATGCTCCTCCCCCAGTCAGGGGCAACTGCTGCTTAAAGCTCCAGCGGAGATTGTTGCTCCTGATCTGGTTGTATTATGAACTTCTCTTCCCAAAAATTTACCTCTATGGACACTTAGTGGTACCAGTTCTGTTGTAGATGGTCTATCTGTCAATAATCTTGTTCAGGCCTTCTCTTGTTATTCTAACCCATAAAGTCTCTCTTTTCTATCTCTGCAGGTCGACCCGAGGGGGATGGGTTCCCATTTTGAGTCTATATAAATAAAATTGAATTGCACTGAATTTTGGACAGTGTCATGCTTCCAACTTTGTGGACAAAATTTGAGCAAGGCCCTTTTCTATTCATGCATGATTGTGGTACTCTGCACAAAGCCAGCTTTATGAAGACCTGTTTAGATCATTTTGGTGAGGAAGAATTTCACTGGCCCACATAGAGCCCTGACCTCAACCCCATCCAACACCTTTGGGATGAACTGGAACGGAGATTGAGAGCCAGACCTTCTCGTCCAACATTAGTGTCTGACCCCATAAAAGCGCTACAGAATGAACAGGCACAAATTCCAACAGAAACTCCAAAATCTTGTGGAAAGCCTAACAAGAAGAGTATAAGCTGTTATAGCAGCAAAGGAGGAACCAAGTCCATATTAAAGTCTAGCTATTTGAATGCACTCTCATGAAAGTCCCTGGAGGTGTAATAGTCATGTGTGTTCATACTTTTATATAGTATATACTATATATATGACCTGCATGTATTCTGTATTCTCCTAGATTTTGAATCTTGTTGTCTAACTGTATTAAGCTACGATTAAGCTACGCAGTATTAAGCTACACAGAGTGCTAGGTTACATGAGTGTTAAATGACTCTGAATAACCCTTGAGAAGTGTTTGCCAGGTCAGTCAGGTTTTACTAGTGCTCAGTGCACAAACAGCTTGGAGCACTCAGAGAAGAACTCTCACAGGGAGACTGTGGGGCCACAAGCAAGAATGAAGAATCAAAACAGAAATGCTGTTTTCTTGTTGTAAGACACAGAGGTAGGTTTTAATTATAATTCTTTAGAATTCTTCTAAATACTAATTATCGGGCCTAACAATGGCCTCGAGGTTACAGGTGTAAATGAACAGTTAACAAATAAGTCTAATTTATTACATTGTAATATGATATGCATGATAGTTTCTGAGAAACAGGAACATAAGAGTAAGGTCAGGGTACCTACAGTGAGGAGAACCGCCAATAAATAATGTCTTCAGGGTTGAGGGCGAACCTGAGTGAGTCCAAAATGTCTTTATATGGAGCTCTGTGGCAAATTATCAGTGTTTTACACACAAATTCACTGTTTTCAAGATCATCTTAAAATATTTCAGCACTGCCATGATGCTTCAAAATGTTCTCCAGCTCCCGTTACAGGGTCGTTTAACACTGACTCATGTACATTAACGATGCCAGTGAGTACAAACTGCTAATGAGCAAAACCAGCCAATGAGTATAAACAACCAATCAGTAGCTAAAATACTAGTCATATCAATACCTGTTTACTATAGAAAAATGGAAATATGCTACTAGGTTTTCATTAAATACTCATGAAGTATTTTATATTGCTTTCCAAAATTGAAAAACATTTCTGCCAAAAAGACTAAAAAAGTACATATTAGCCATTTATTCTCATTTATCTCCATTCAAACCGGATTACCTCATTTATTTCTCAAGCATTTTTTATTTCATGAATAAAATAATAGTAAGTGGCTGGGTTCCTCATATACAGACTCAGGTAAGGTTGGGAGGCGGGGGGGCTTTGTGGGTGGATAAGAAAATATGAAACCATGGCCTAATGAATTACATCATGATACATTTTTCTAAACATATAGTAGGCGTGCAAAATTAGCCCATATTTTGGATAAAGCCTAGTGTGGTATGTGAAATGTTGAAATGCACAATGATGTATTTATTAGTATAATTATTATGGCAGATTACACAGGTCAACAGGTCAAAATCATCAGAGATAAGTTTCTTTGGGTTCTGTAGTGTTTTTCATGCTGATTTCAGATCTGTGTTTAGTTTTTCCTGCAGGTACAGTGTTTGTGATGAAGCTAGTTCTATACTGCATTAAGCTGGTATAATGATCATATAATAATCATATGCTGAGTGTTGGTGAAGAAACAGTGGTAGTTGACTGACTCTGATCACTATATCTATGCCACAGCGTGGCCTGTCTGACTTCACACTGAAAATATTGAAACAGAAACCGCATGCAAGTCTATTGCAAATCTAATATTACTCATAATTTAAAAAGTTGATGTGACCGAAAAAAACTGAAAGCAGATCTGAAATCAGCATGAAACACTGGTTTAAAAAACTGTGCTGTGGTTTCTGATGATAATTATCGGTGTGATTTCAGTGATTTCAGAACTGAACATCAGACTCCAGCAGTAGAACTTCTCAATATTTACTTCTACAGAAATTAATGTTAGATTTCTGTGTAATATAAACTCAACCAGCCTGCACAGAAAATCTTCTTCAGAGTGAGAAACCTCTCACTGTGTTATGTATATAACCACGAGAAAAACTCTTCTTCCAGGTGAAAAACTTTCTTCAAGCCACCAATGAAGAACTCCACAGCCACAAACCAAAACTTCTGCTGGAGCGAGAAACTTTTCTGTATACTTGGAAATGTTCCCATAGCTTTAGATGGCAATTTTGGCACCACCAGAACATTGCGTAAATATATATGATACTGAATATGACACATGTCACTAAACTTACGGACATAAGAAGGACCTTCAGAAAGAACATGTAATATATATACATGTAATATGTAATATATGTAATATAGATACATCCAGAGGGGTGAAGCATTTAAAAACCCCACAACTGGAAAAGCTGCAGCCAAGCACTGTGCCTGCTCTGCTCCCGACCATTCTTATCACCGTCCCCGCACCTGACCTGAGGATTAGAGGCCACTGCTTTTGGCTACAGCAATAATAAACCCTGCTATCCACCATGAGCTCTGTCAGTTTCTCACTGCCAGCGGACTTGAGGTAAAGCAGACACTGCCATCAGGCCGCTCAGTTAGAGCAACAATATCCACCACAGCTCCATCACAACAGCAGGAAGGGGGATGGGGGAGAGAAAAGGTGAGGGGGCCGATGAGAACAGAGCCAGATGGTGAGGCTCGAGGACTTGGATGTTGAAGACACCTTCTTCCATGACAGGGCCAAAGGAAAGTTAAAATTGAAAGCATTTGAGCATTTGCAAGTAGAGGGTAGCTTAAAATCATGGGACACATTTTTGGCAACAGGTCAAGAATTCCATCAGCAGCCCAAAAAAGGGAAAGTTGTTCGTATGAAGCAGAGGACAGATGACAGAAATCAGATCCACACCCATCCACTCCCTAGATGAACTGTATATAACTACTATACTACTACAGATATATAATAAATAGATGAAAAAGAAGGAGAAGAAAAATTATTATTATTATTATTATTATTATTATTATAATTATTACTATAATAATAATAATAATAATTATTATTATTATTATTATTATTATTATTATTATTATTATTATTATTATTATTATTATTATTATTCACTTCCATCCTCTAGGTCAGAGGTCCCCAACCACCAGGCCACGGAGCAATACTGGGTAATTTGGTTCTGGGCTTGACAGGAAGTCAGAATATAAAAAATTTTATTGATTATCAGAGTCCGAAAGATCTTTTATGTTGAAAAAATGCTCGTATCGGTCACGTGATACAGTACATAAAAAAAACCTCGCCTGCAATATTGTAAAAATGAGTAAAAAATATACGTCTTTGGGGACCTTCTTCGCATTTTTACGCACATTGTTTTTAGTTGTATCTGTACCAATCCGTGAAAATATTGTTTTACATGAAAAAGTTGGGGGCCACTGCTGTAGGTGACCTGTGGCTAGATATATAATTAATTAATAATTACATAACAATAACAGTCATGCTCATTATCATTATTATTATTATTATCATTATTATTATTATCATTATTATTATTATTATTATTATTATTATTATTATTATTATTATTATCATTAATAATAATAATAATAATAATAATAATAATAATAATAATAATAATAATAATAATAATAATAATAATTCATTTATTATTTAAAAAAACAGCATGTGAATGTGTGAAAATCTAAAGATATCTATTTTGAAAATGCCATTCATTTTCACATTTTTATTCACAGGATTTAAATTAATTTTTCAGAATCTGTAATCAAATTATTATGCCTATTAATCTGAAATTGCACATAATTGCAAACAGCCCGGGTAGATCTGATTTGGAGAAGCATGCTTATAATTAGCCATTATGTAAGAGCTCCATTGTCCCCTGCAGCTGCAAGGGTTTTAGAAGCCGGGGGGAGCCGCCGTGAACACGGTTACTGAGAATGAACACTTATCCATATCCGTCCATGTCATTACTCGGCCTATACAGCAGATCAGTGTTCTCCGCTCTTTACTTATCTAATAATACTGCCAATCAGAAGGTATATGTGGCTCTGATCGCATTACATGCTTCAGCATACACTGTGCTGCAGTTTTGACTTTGGGTTAATAGCTGCACTCATGCATGTGGGTAGTTCTATGGCACTATCCACAGACACCGGCCTCTGTGTTGCTCTTAGATCAGCCTTAATGTTAACCCTTTGAATTCCAAGGCTTATTACAGCCAAAGGCTTACTATCCAATAAGTAGACAGACTGTAGTGCAAACTAGCACTTATTAATAGGTTATAAATGGTGTAATAAAGAGTCTGTGGCTCTTGGCTATTTAAGGGGTTGATGAATGTTGATTCAAACATGGTCATTACATTAAGCAAAGACCAGATCAGCAGACAATTCATTTGTATCTAGTTCCCTTTTAGCAACCCTCAGTAGATATGTGGTTATAGAAGTACACCTGCAAGCATTTTATTGTGCTTCTGCAAAGCATGATAGCAAATCTCAGTTCACCACATGAGACTAGGTTGATATGATGCATTATTCTCTCTGTAAAAGCACTGAGGAGATTCTGCAAGGCTGCTATTGCACAATTTAGCCTCACAAGATACATGCGAAACAGCTCCACACTCAATAGTCGCAAAGTTCAGCTTGTGAAGAACTTTTTCAAATATTGTTCGCATTACAATTTATACCCAGATGACATAAAGTTCATAAAAACTAGTCAAAACCCAATAACAGCATATTTGCTCCTTTGTTAACAAATAAATGAACAAATAAAAGCTTTAACAGTTGACAGTTACCATCGAAATTCACTGTGCTGATGTTTGGTGTCTGTGGTGTTGGAAACCTAAATAAAATACCTTTATTAGTCCCACACACAGGAAATTTGCTAATTAATAGCTGTATGGACTGCTATCGACATTCTTGTTTTAAAATCCTCCTGATACGGCGCCGTAGGCAGAGAGGAACAAACATCACTGCCGATATTGGGTTCACCCTCTTACTGCACAACATCAGGGCAAAGGGACGTTTTTTGGGGCTTTTTGAAGACGTTCAGAGATTTCTGCAGAAGTTCTTTAACTACACTTGCATGTTAGTTTCTACTTTTGCTTGTCTGCTGCGACTGGTACAAGAGCGTATTACACGTCACTCAACAAATATTTGTTGCGGTTCCCAGAACACTTGAATCTTGGGACATATTTGGTCCTCCAGAGCGTCAACCGAATGCCATGTAAACGCAATAGCGACATTTACTTTGCGTTCGTCAGAATTTCAGCTGAAATTGACGCCAAGAAGGTGTTTTGTTTTTTTTTCACATGAACGCACAGATTTGCTCCAATGAGCAGAAAAACTGTTGGACCCCGGGCACCATGAACCCCCGAAAAACTGCTGACTCAGACATCCATGTGGACAAGGCCTTACAGAGAAGAATCTGATGTTGCTGAGTTGACTGGGCAGAGCATTCAAATGGTTGGAGAGCAGAGACAGATGTGCTGATGTGTTCATATTTGACCACTAGAATCAAAACCATAATTCTCTGCACAGGAACACGTTTAAAATAGTTGCCATGTGGTCGGGTTTGAAAGACTTTCACCTGCAGGACGGAGCAGTCTGTACATGTCCATTCCAAAAAACACAGTTTGGTGTCTGGGAGGCGGGAGCACAGGCCGCCTCGTGCAGCTCATATAACCTGAACTGTTTCAGTATTTAACCGGCTCTGTATTTAACTCAGCCCCAGCAAAATCATTTTACCTTCATGATTAGAAACATGTGATATTAACAATATTGTACACTGACATAATCAACACTAACTGTCCACTAAACAGATCATCACACAACTGCCCTCCACAACCGACTTGGCTTTGATTACCTGAGCAAACACCAATACGATTTATTGGGGTAAGACTCCTAATAATGCATTTGTAACTCCATTAAAAGGTTGTTGCTCTGGATAAGAGCACCCGCCAAATATGCAAATGTAACATGATTTTTAGTTTTTCTGAGGTTTGTAAACAAAAGGTAAAGGGTAAAGGGGGCGTTTTAAATCAGTTATAGGGACAGTCGCGCTTGAGCAACCGAGGGTTAGGTGTCTTGATCAAGAACACATTAGTAGAAAGTGGGGGTCTTCAGGTTCACAGGCAAGTTTTTTACCCAGTAGGCCACTAACAAACCCCACCAATGTAAGTAATATGATGTAATAAGCTTGGGACATTAAGGGATTAAAGAAGGTTTGGGTGTAGCAATAATACTTTGACATTTTGATTTTCAATATGTCACATTTCAAAAACCTTGAGCATAATGTATAGAAACTATTTTTGATCGAATGGTAGATAGAGTCAGTACAGTCTCTGAAATTAAATGTAGAGATGGTCAGTTATCTGAGAGTACTGACAACATTCACCCCATGCTGAGAAAGTATTTCCCAGTGTTAGGGGTGCTGGAAGCATTTTTAATGTGTGGGGGATGCATCGGTCTAGTGGCTGTTGCTCAGTGGGCGGGGGGTGGGTGGGGGTGTGTCGGGAGTGGGCGTATAGCTCTATGTCTCGGCTGTTGTCCATGGGGGGTTGGGGGGTGTGCATGGCTCAGTTTTTGTCCGGAAATCAAGAATTGGGGAAGGACGAAATGAATGAGTTTGAAAAGTGGGGGGGCATATGTAATGTTATGTTATGTAGATTGTCACACCTCTGGTTGCACTACCCTGGACCACTGCCAGGGGGAGGTATTTTTCACACCTATTCATTCTTTTCACTTATCTTTCGCCTCACCTGTCAGCACTGATTAACCTCATTAGCTGCACTACTACTAAGTTCACGCGCACCTCCGTCGGCTCCCATCCGAGCGGTTCGTGGTTCACGTACCTTTCCCACCCTTTGAGTTGTCTGCTGATACGTGGGACCTTCTTCAGACATTATTTCTGATTTCTTCCATGTTAGTCTTTTTCCAGTTGTGTGCTTTCTTAGGTTTGAACATGTGCTCAAACCTAAGCTTAGATTCCTCTTTCCTTATTTCCTCTCTTCTTTTGCCGTCTGGTAGTTTCATCATTTCTACCTTCGGATCCAGTCTTTCTGTTACACTCCTCGCTCTGTTCCTCTCTCAAGCCCTCACTCGCTTTCCATAGCTCCCTACTTCCCTCTCTCCCTAGTTAAGTTTTCCAGTTTCTCCTACGCTCCATGTCTTTTAGGTTTTTTTTTTTTTTTGCCCCCTCACTCTTAGGTCTTCTACCCTTCTCCTTGTTTCCACTGTAGTTTTAGTTATTGTGTTAATTTTCTAGCTTTCACACGTCAGTAGATTTCTCTCTCTCGCCTCATCTCTTGCCAAGACAGTTGGTCTCATCTATTCTTCTTTGCGTCTTCGTGTAAGATAACCTGTCTTTGCTCTTTTGTTCTCACCTTCTTTTCCTATATTTTATTTATTTATATATTCATCTATATTTTGCTGGTAAATAGAACATCCATTCTATTCTTTCAAAGCCACTCAGGTGACTCTACCAGTAAGCATGGGATGGAAAAAACAGCTTAGTTGGTTAAAGTAACAATCAAAAGTGTAAATCTTAAGGGAAAAAATGAAGCAATTGGTATAAAAATAAATGAATTAAATCCCTTAATTCATTTATTTTGAGCTGACCATCAATCAGTTGCAGCAATTATGCAGTCAGTGCAGTTGCTACACGCTGCCTGTTGTTGTTTACACACTCTCTATAATTGAAAATGTGTTCAGAAACAAGCAAATGTTCTGTGTCCAAGAAGTACTCCTGGTACTCAGGATGGCAGAGTTTAATATAATTTACCACAATCAGAACACTGCATTGCCCACCCCTAGGAAAAATGTCCAGAGTGGGTGCAGGATGCAACTGGTTCCAAAAGTAAAGCTCAGACAGGAATAAGTTATTGCGGATCAACTGTTTGCTTTGAGAAGGAGAACACAGGGATAAATCTCAAGTGAAACAGGGAAAATTAAACAAAGAGAAGAACTGAATAACAAGCATAAAAAAGGAGAAAAATTATGATGAGAGAAAGAACTGGGGCAGAAATAGAGAAAGAGAGAGAGAGATTAAAACCTCCAGGACAGTAAAAGAGAACAGATGCAATTAGGCAGGTTGGCGTCAAGTTTTATTTGCTCAGGGACTGGGTCAAAGAACCCGAGTAACCTCGTAAATCCAGAATTCCTCCTGTAGCCTCTCTCCCGTTCTCCAGATGGTGCGCTTGATAAAGACGGCCTGCGCTGCCAGAATTCCCCAGGAGTCTTCAGGACGAATCCTGAGCGGGAGGGGAACACCGTGCGTGTGTGTGTGTGTGTGTGTGTGTGTGTGTGTGCGTGTGTGCGTGTGTGTGTGTGTGTGTGCGTGCGTGTGTGCGTGTGTGCGTGTGTGTGCGTGTGTGCGTGCAGCTTTCCCTCAGGCTACCGCCAGCACCACGGCAGCTCAGCAAAGCCAAGGAAGAGCATGAGCTCACATTGCCTTTCTTTCAGGTCCAGCACACTAACACAACAACAACAAGCCTCGCACTCACAATCAGGCACAACTCCACTTAAACCCACCAACCATCAGGCAGGGTTCAAAAGTTCACATTCTTGATGAGGCGACTTCTGGGATTTAGCAAGCACTGCCTGTTCAATATGATTCATCCCTTCGAAGAAGACGGGACCGTGATTAATGTTTTCTTGCCCGAATTCCAACAACAAGGAAAAACACCCATGCGCACAACAGTAGGGGAAAACTATGGAAGTCATCATTCATCAGAGCAGCAATATCCTGTGAAAGGCAAATAATTTTCCTCTCTGTTTGTGTCCAAACACTGGGCAGCAGCTTCAAGCAGGAGCGAGTGGGCACCGCCGAGCATGGTGCGTGCCCCTCGAAGGATCTGGAAGACTGCGAGGCATGCGAGCACACTGTGTAAACACTGCGCGATCACTTTCAGATGTGTGTCGGCTGCCCTCTCATCAGCTCAGCCTTCACACTTGTGCTCCTCCGCCAGCACGGCCCAAATTACTCCCACCACAGTAAACAACATGAGCACAAGATGCGTGAAAAGCCTGGAATTCTGCAAACCTCCTGAAAAGTTATACAAAGGGCATGGAGACAGAAACCAGCAATAGCGTGCGGCTGGGATACAACTAACAATCAACAATCAAACATTTGTAGCAAAATTAGAGCAGTCACTATCGATGCCATTAGTCATCAAGTATCCTACCGGCTATTTTTGGTGATTAATAGAGTCATTAAGTTTCCAAAATAACTGGTAAACCATGCTTATCCTTTCAACACATCACTTGACAATGATAAACTGGGAGGTAGGGGCCGGGAAGTATGACAAAAATTAAATTAAATGATACTTTACTTTTTTCAATGTGTGAGGACAGTGCTGTAACGGCATTTACAGTATTATTTTAGCACCAAGGTAAGGATAGCTGTAAAAAGGCATGAGGTGCTTTGAAGTTTGAAGCTTATATCTTATAACAAACATGTAGGTGAGTAAATATTCCTGATTAGGATTTGCAGATTTTCTCCCAGAACTCAGTTGGTGATTTATTATTATGAGTTTGGATGATCATGCTGTAATTTGGGAAAGTGACGTGAGGCAAGGAAGCTTTTTACATGATTTTTTAATTTAGATGACCCACTTGTACCAAAATATAGCCCAATTATACAAGATGCATTTAGTTGCCTTTTTGCCTTTTAATGTGGATGTTGTCTATAGTTAGGATATTTACAGCTGTGTTACACAGTCCATCAGGAATTATTTTAACTTAATTTTGTGATGTTCTGTTCATACTGTGGAAAATGCAGCATTGCAGCAAAACATACAGCTATTGTTTTCTTAGTTATAGCTGTTAGGTAATGGCACCCTGGACCATTGAAATGTGAGTCAGCGTTCGTTAGACAGCTTGTTTCATTGTTTACTCGCTGAAGGGGCTTTTAAATGGGATGCTACAGTGCGGGTCATTGTGCAATGTGGAGATAAGTCAATGCATTGTAGGACATTGACAATCTGGAAAAGACGCCACCTGATGTAAATGCATTATTTGAACACCAAAGGGGTAAATAACCATCAACGATCCACAACCCACTCAAGCAAGTGCATCACCCTCCTCCAGCCTCATAGCTCTGATGTGGTCAGTGAGTGCAAAAGCGTGATTACAGCCATTATTCCAGTTTTATTTAATCAAAATTTGGGTAAAATATTGTGCGAATCAGTATCAGGATTGGAGTTGAGTGTTATACACTCAGGCTATTAATGTAGTATATAGATTAAATAGATTACAAAGCAACACTGGGTAGACTATTAAAGTTTTGAAATCCCATGCCCTTGCATGCCGGGTAGAAGCAATCATAACATTGCTTCACTTTTGTCTAGGAGAAAAGAGTTATTGAGCTGCGACCAAAGACAGGCGAGCAGTGAATCATGTTCGTGAGAGGAACTTTGAGAGTGAGAGCCATTGTGTTGTCTGAACTTTTAAATATAGGTCATACATTACAGCCACAGGTACTGTTATTCCACTCTGGAAGGATTAATACATACACACACGTCCCTCTCTTCTCATGTTACAAAGAGGGACCTTTCAACTCATGACAGTGTGTCAGCCCACAGGCCATTAAGCAGGTGAGAGATGAACTACTTGCTGCTATCTATCACACACACACACACACACACACACACACACACACACACACACACACACACACAGGACACAACAAAACAGATGATTGCTTTTCACTTTTCCTACAATGCTGTCCATCAGAGGGCAGAATATGAAGTGGAATGCTTGAGTGGTGTAAAGTTATGGGGTTATATTTAACCCCCATGTACGAGGTTAGATGTATGTGCATGATACCTTACCATATCAGATCCATAATCCATCACTCATTGATTGTAATCGACATTCAGGTGAGGTTAATATAGCACCACGCCCCTGGCCATCGCGTTCCCCAGAATACTGAGCTGCTGCTTCCTGGTGGCTTTGGCCCAGGTCCCCAATTGCTTTCATCTGTTTCTCTTCTTTCTATACTATTTAAGCCCTGGTTATGCCTGTGCGCCGTCTGTCTGTCCATCTGTCTGTCTGTCTCCCCTCTACCTCTCTGCAGGACACTTATCACACTTGCAGTGTCATCCTTCTACATCATGGGCGCCGGAACCATTATAGCAGTCTTCAAAATCATTCGTTTCTCGGGGACTTTTTGTTTCCCAGACCCCCCAAAAGGACAGAGACTTTGCCCACGCGAAGCAACCCGACAAACCCACCCCCACCCTCTTGCAAGACGTAGACCGATGGGTCCCCCTCGCATTTAAAAACGGTTCAGGCACCCCATTCATTCAAGATTCCCAGTAAATACACATGGGACTTTCCCTCCCACCTTTGAAAATAGTTTGCGGTCATTTTAATGGTCATTTTGTGTGACAAATAAAAGACAAATAAAAAGAATTACAGTATTCGTGTGATTGTGTCATTTCTGTACTTACCAGAAGACATTATGACAATACGACAGCTGAATTATAGTCTGTGATATGCCATCTGCTGTGAGCACATGCAGTTAAATATGAGATATAATTACTGATTTTCTCAGTGAAATTAGGTTCTTTGTAGAGCACAAACTTAAATATGATATTTTGTGCCCAGTTTATTTTCATTTGACATATTGAAAAATAAAAACATAAAATATACTTTTGCGGAGGCCACTGTAATTTGGTATTAAAATGTTTCACTTAGAAAATGAACAAAGTATTTAATTGGACAAATGTTTGCACTATATGGATATTTAATTGTGAATGCGATCAGTATAAGCGACACTGACCTGCTCGTGGTACTCAATGCCCATGCTGAGGGTGTTGATGAGGATGGCGATCATGATGCCTCGCCCAAAGTACTTGCTGTCCACGATCTTGCGAAAAGTATCACACACCAGTCTCCAGAAGTGCACCACCTTGGCAGCGCGAGCTCCTAGCTGAAACTTCCTCTTCTTGTTGGGATCTCTGTTGTCCTTATAATGGGCATCCTGGGTGAACTCATACACACCCTCGCTGTCAGAGTCTGCAGTCTCATTCGTTTCTGTCCCTTCCGAGTCATTACCTGCTGCTTTAGTACAATAAGGGCACGTCTCGGGGTCAAACGTCAAGGTAGCATCCAAGTTTGTGCCACTGCAGTTGGTGTTGGAGAGCTTGCGGGAGACCTTCCCTGAAATTTCATATAGGAAAAGAATAGACCTTAGAAATGCGGAAACATTACTTTTTTGTTAAAGAACACAATACTTCAGCATGTCATACTTATGCACATTGCTTCATATTGCAGACCTTATGTGCCGAGGTTGGTATAGGTGTCTGACAACATGTGTACATAACATTACTGTTAATCACTCACATTGAGACAGTGCAGCATTCACCACACCATGATGTACAGAATACAAAGAGGAAACTGGAAACTGTAGTTGGTTTTCAACCCCAGGGAAAAGTCTTGTTTTGCTAATACGTGAAGTATTTAGCTTTTAAAATAGAAGTGTTTATGCACCGCATGTACAAAACCAAAAAGTATAGAAAATGAAAAGGAAACGCAGAAACAACAACCAGTTTTCAGGCTTGTGAACCTAGAAACATCAATACAACTAGCACTGCATTGTAGAAGAGAGGGAATAGATAGAAAAGATAGTAAAGCAGAAGTTTAGCAGCAATTTCTATAGCTTGGTCATTTTAGACTTTTAGATTTTGTCCCTACTCTGCCAGATATACCTCCTTGCTTAGTTTGTAAAGGTGCTTATCCATAAATTCCTTATATGCATAATTGTTTACCTATCTCTTCACAGTTGTGTAAATCAGCTTTGGCTCCATATATAAGTAACTGCTTTTTACATTTACCCGTAGGCCCTTGTGTGTCCATCAGGCACTGGGAGGTGTTTACGGGGCTGGGGGGTATGTTGAGGTTGGTCAGGATGCTGGCAGTACTGCTGGCTCCTACTGGCTCCAGGCTCCTCTGTCTGAGATGCTCCAGAGGCAGACAGGGCTGCAGGGTTGGGTAGTTTTTGTGTGTTGATGCTGCAAATGGCACTGAATTCCTTTTATAGGCCTGTAATGCTGAGAGGCCTGGAGAGGGTGTGGAGCGCAGAGGCTCTAAATGACAGACTGTGTGGTATATGCTGTGTACAGACTCCGCACTGCCAGGGCTTAGAGCCGGAGAGCAGGAGGTGGAGGAGGGGTCCTGCGGAGGGCTGATAGCAGGCAGAGTGAGGCGTCCTGAGCCACCGCCTGCACCTGCTTCTATCTCTCTGGACCTCTCGCTGCGGACACTTCCATTGCCCAGGTGGTAGTGGTGGTGGTGGTGGTGGTGGTGATGGTGCACCAGGTGGTGAATTGAGCCCTGTCGCTGTTTTTGCCTCCTTCTCTTGGCATTTGGAGGCTCCAGGGCAGGGGAGGCGCGTACCCTCAGCCCTGCCCGGCGTGCGGCCACTCGGGTTAGGTGACCCAGTTGCCTGGTGCCCTTTCGCACAATGTATACCAAGTATTTCAGGAGTTCATCATAGCAGCTTCCTGGCTCAGAAAAGCTGGCCAGAGTGCTGGCGTTTGACAAGAAGCGTACTCTCTGCTCCTTCATCAGCTGACTCTCACGCTGCTTCGTCTCTGAGAACTGAGTGGCTATGACAACCAGACACAGGTTGATCATGAAAAAGGAGCCCACCTGGAGAAAAAAAAGAGGATAGAATTTTAAGCATTTGGAATGCAGCTAATGGCACAGACTGCTATAAAATTGGAAAATCTTTTGGAAACATTGACAAAAATACATTAATTTAATTCTATTTAAATTAATATTCTAGCATAAAACTCCTACAAATACTAACTGCTGTTTAATTGAATGCTATTTAATTACTTATGTCACAGCAATATGGTTGAATGGCTTTCATGTCAATTTAACATAAGCATAGTTTAATGTGGTGTATGGTACTTTGACGGCTAATAAGCTATCAATGGCCTAACCCTAACCCTAACCCTAACCCAATAGCTGGATACTGCTTACCTCAGCACCAGTTATGTGATTTTTCTTTGTCAATCATAGGATCATCCTCGCTTGTATGAGCAGAGTACCAGTTAATCAAAGCTGAACATGTATTGCGGGGCACTTTCTGTATATGCATCCTGTTTAGTAAGCCACCTAGAAGAAAGGAGCTGGCTCGCTTTAACTTAGCCCAAACACAGTACAGGTTTATTTTTGGCTTTTCTGTCACACTAACATAGTCAAAACTCCACTGTTAGCCAGAATCACTGCTATATTTGCTATATTGCTGTGTTCCTGACTTCCCGCTGCTTCACTTGGTGAATGGGTTAAATGCAGAGGAACAATTTTGTGGAGTTCACACTGTGTGCTGACAAAAATGGTCACTTTACTTACTTTCCCATTTTACCCTTTGCTATTAGACCCTTTGACCTTTTTGACAGATATCAATTTTCACATTTGAGCTTTTGCTGACCATGGCCATGAGCACCCATCATAATTCCCTTAGTATCGATAGTTCTCTGTGTTTTTTTGTAATACATATTGAATGACTAATAACTGAACAATAATCCAGCAGCTTAAGAAGTTGGAAGAAAGCTGCAGAAATGGTGTTTAAACTGTGAAAATGAAATAAGATATTCAAAATAATTGCTTTGCTCAATTTTCTGGTAACATTAAACAAAACATAGCACAGCAAGTTTTGTTTCCTGAGGCAGTCAGAGGTTCATAATGTTACTTTGTCGCTACTTATTCTTAATCTCTTAGCAGCTTCTGAAGAGAAGAGTGAAATAGTTTCAGGAAAAGAGTGAGCATTCAGCATTACATCTGTTAAACTACAGTTAATTGCCTTGGACGAGTAAAACCATCATTGCCCTAAGCACATACTAAATGTACACCCTGAGTATGCAGTGTTCTGAAATAACTTTGCCATTTAAAAGTGTAAGCCTGAAGAGATAATTCTCCTGTCTCTAGACTGGAGTCTGCATAAGCCTATTTAAGTCTGAATTACAACAGACTGGGAGTGTGGTTCTACATCTTGTTGAGAAGAGCAGTCGGAATAGCACTATCTGTACATGCTATCTCCCCAGGTCAAGACATGTCAGAGCCAAGAGCCTCTTACTATGATCAGGAGGATGAAGTAGATGAAGTTGTAAAAGGAGTGTGCATCCATCACAAAGTACATGATGTCCACCCAGCCCTCCAGAGTGATGACCTACAGGGGAAAGAGAAAATTGAAGAGAGGAAATCTCTGCTCTCTAACAGTGATACAGTTATTCAGTGATATCCGAAACAATTCTCTACATGCCAAGTTGTCTGACTCCAAATTTGAACACCACTTTTAAACTATGAACCATTCTGAATGTTATTTATTCTTAATGTTCTATAGCCTTCTCAGTCATTTTAGAATCAGACACAGCTGTAATTGCTAAAATATCTCAGGCAACATAACGTTAGCTGTCAAAACAACAATACTTAAAAGATTATATTAAACAGCCCATTTATGAAATGAAGGGGTTTAACATAAACTTTGTGAAGTGCCCCTTAAACTCTACAGTCCAAGCAGCCCACACATGAAAACGAAACAGCCAAAAATATCCAATTTTGAATTCATTGCTTGGACGATGTCACAAAAGTGAGTGTATTTACATATATCCACTTATTTGGCTTAAAGCTGTCCAGCCTCACCCACTCACACTGAAGTATTTTAGCCCAGATTGCTTTACAAAAATGGATCTGTAAGGAACACCCAGTAAGAACAGAGTTCATATAATTAGTTTTAAAGGTCCAGTTACAAAAAAGAGGATAAGAGCTGATAGATAGGAACAATAAAGTAAAGCAATGCAGTGGGATACAATGGAAACACTGCCAGATACAGTATTTCCGGTCAACGGCCGCAGCAGTCCTGTGCAAACAGCCCAGTGCAGATGTTATTTCTGAAGTCACTCAGGCATCATTAGGCAGTGGTAAGATCTGTGAGCAGGACCTGAAGGCCTGCAGGCTCAGAGGAGCATCCTGGTGCCGAACCACCCTCTGCTCCCTGTGTCCCATCTGTCACTCCTCTCACAGTCAGGCGGAAGAGAGAAACACTTCTGCAATTTCAGGTCACTATTGAGCGCGATAGCAGGACGAGGAGCTGTCAGACAGTTAATTCATTTTAGAGCCTGCAAATTAGGCGTCTAGCGCTCAGGCCACAGTATTGGCAACTTGCAAACTGAAGATTAAGCCTTCAGTCCCTGCCCATCTCCAGGACATGGCAGCTTTCTAAATATTTAATAGATTTCTATTTTGATTTGTTCCAAAAAAAAAGGTGATGAGCATACCCACCGAGACTTGAATTGCACTTTGTGTGACTTGAATATGTGTTTGAAATCAGGGGAGCATACCGTGATTCGCTGAAATACTGAGACTTTTTCATTGCTTTGAGATAAAAGGCTATGCAACGTTAATAGGGGCAGCCGAATTCCGTCATCATATTTCGCAAGTAAAATCCCAAGACATAGTCCTTGGGCTCATTGTTTGAATACAGAATGGAGTGTCAGAGCAAGTGAACACTGAGAGCTGGATGCCGCTGGTTAAAATGACAGGGCTGTGAAAGGTGTCATAGTGCCATTACTGAGACAGAGTTCAGAGTCGTAGTAAACTGTGCCTGCCTGGTTGGAGAATCTACGCCTGCCAGTACTGCCTTATTTGAGTGGAATTAATTTTACCAACAGAGGTTCCATATTTATATTGGTCGACAGGATGAAGGATCTGTGTAATGTAATTCCATGTAATTCAATTCTAATAGAACTATGTCTGTTGACTGAGGGCAGGGCTTAAGAGATGGGCAGCCTGGCAAATTAACGGAGGGCCCTTGTTAACACATCCCTCTGCTAATCCAGCCTTACAGCATTGTCCTTCTTCTCCTCTATGTATTTCTTTATAAATCCACCCAAGGAGTTGTTCAGTGCTGCATTTTATGTTTCTTATGCTTTTTTTTTCCATTCCGGAATAATGCCTCTGCTGTTTGAGCTTTAGACTTTGTTAGGGGACTCTGTCTATACAGCAATGCCTTGAAAAGCTGCCCTCAAGAATTCCCAGACATTGCAGATTTCTGCTATTCCTCCATGTGTTGGAGCAAATCTCTGGGCTGTCTGGGGGTCACCATGGACCAATTTGAGAACAACTCTACTACATAGTATAAAAATGGTTCTTTGACCTGTAACAGTAGTGAAATGCCTTTTGGTGTTATAAAGTTTTTCCACATGGGCAAGAACTATTTAAACACACACACACACACACACACACACACACACACACACACACAAATCAGGCTGTATGTTATTTTTCCTTTCAGATCCCTGTTCTGATAGGCTGTCATGAATGGGCAGAGCTTAACTGATGTAGGTGAAATAGGCTGCCATCTGTAAATGCATTTTTTTTTCATGACAGCAAAATCAAAGCCTGCAGTTCAGTTTTCTGATGTAGACTGTATGACCTGGGGAGTGCATGGTATCTTTTTGAAACCTTAACAGTGTTTAGACACTATCTAAGTTCCTACCTAATTAAAAGTAATTCAACTCAAAAAGAGCTTAATACACATAAATCCTTACCAGTTTTTTATTTACCAGTAAATACATACTCACCTGAAAGATGGCAATCCAGGCATAGCCAATGTTGTCAAAGTTGATGGCCCCCTTAAAGGGGTTGACATCTCCAGCAGAGCAGTTGGTATAGTACTGGTTCCAGTTCACACAGGTGGTGTTGTCCGTACTGTTGTAGGCTCCCATGTCCAGCCGACACAGCACACTCTCCTCGTACAGCATGGGGAGTTCGCTGCACTGCCGCATGCCGTTCTCCCGCGGCTGAGAGCAGATGTAAGGGCTCTCATCGTCATTCTCTGTGTGGTAGTAGTTGTGGAGGTCTAGGCTTTGGGGACTGGCACACACAGAGATGGTGTTTGGGTGACTGGTATTTAAACACAGCAGCTCGTCTTTAATGATAGTTTCTCCAGCATAATGAGTCTCTGATGCAAGTTTGATCTGAGTATTGTTTTCTAATCAATAGTTAATGGTGCTGCGGCGGTATAGTAGGAGCTACAGAGCGTAATGAGCAGGCCTGGCATCAGGATTAATTATGCTAAGGGAACATAAACAGTATGGAAGGTACCTTCATCTACTGTGTTATTATTTTTTAGAATCAATTAGCATCACCATTACTGCTATGCACCACAGTTCTGTAGTCTGGGTATACCATAGCATGATAACGCAATGTTACATTTGGGTAAAATATTAAGAAAACAGCAACATTTACATAATACAATCATGGACAATGAAACTGTACACTTCATGCATGTCTATTTAGATTATTTGTACCACAATAGGAAACTCAAGAAATCAGTAACCACATGTTCACTATGATAACAAGGTCATTATTATTTTGTATCACTTTGATCATCAGTAGTTGATTTTAAATGTGTAATATAAATCATTATCATTATGTGCGTTATCATTTTTATATCTTATATCAATCTACTGTGCAGTTTTCTTATTGGGTGCTAAATTATCTTATTATGCAATATTATAATAGTATTATGTGCAATAGTCTTATGTGAAAAATCTAACTTATGTTCATCTTACTTACATACTACTGATCTCTGTTATGTGCTATAACATACTCCTGATCACTATTTGTTATTAGTAATTTACTTAGTATTTATATACAGCGTTTGTGTGTATAGCATTCATCTGCATTCTGCAAATGTTTTACACAGTTTTAATTGGATTTCTATTTTATATTGTTCTTGTTTTCGTGTCTTTCCGTGTCTGTGTAGTCGCAATTTTCTCTGGGTTCAATAGTTTTCTGATACTGATTCTGATAAATGGGCATTAACAAATCTATATTATATTATTTTAAAGTAGAATTAAATATTAGTGAATCATATAAAGCTCTTGGTCAGATCAATTACTAATTGACTGACAACGTTTTGCCTCCTAAACAAAAAATCCAACTGAGCACTGGAGCGTACAATGTAGCTACGCTGTAATGTGAGTGCCATTAAAGACAATGTATGAGTTGCTTAGTGTGGGAAATACCACTGGCCTCCACACAATAGTGTGGGGTATGATTCATCAACCGGGAAAGCCCACCGTGCTACACTAATAAAAGTCCTTGTGGAAATAATTCTAATGGAATCTTTGCCTACATCTATAACATTATTCAACTATAAGTCACTCTGGATAGGAGGGCCTGCCAAATGCATAAATGTAAATGTACTACCAGCTGATTTATCAGCTTGGAAATGAACGCTATTCCTGCAAATAAGATTGCCTAGATGGTTTGGTACTTAATCTGATACGCTAAGCAATAAAGAATGCAAAGCTGAGAGGGCACAAATATTCCATCTGAGAATAACCCCACTGCCCATAATGGCACATGAAAAGTGTCCAACACACACACACACACACATGAGCCAAAAGTTGTTTGACAAAGGGAAAAATACATGATATGTATACGATGATGGCTGATCTGGAGACCACAGCTTGTGGCATTTCTGCAGCTCTTTACCTTGGTATCTCTTACAGTATCCTGGCCAAACAGCCATTTAGGCACCAGTCAGGCTACAGAGGGATCAACGCTAACTACCTCCAGAGGACAGGGGGCTGAGCGAGGCCCAGCTCTAATGGTGCTTCCTCCTGACAGAGGATAATTGGGCCGTCTGTCAACACAAATTCACCTCAGAGCGAAAGTGATGTGGTGAATTAGCTGCACAAGTAGCTTCAATTACGCATTGGGACAAATCCGGGCCTTCCTTGGCTCCAGGCCCCAATGAAACATTTATTTCTTAACAGCGATTTAACATTTTAGGATAGGCTTAATGTTACATAATCACCACTGCCAGTCTGTGTGCTACAAAACGATTTATTCAAGCTGAGCCACGATTCTGATGATCTATTTTCTGTTCCTTCATTCGCTGTGACTCAGTTCTGTGGTCAAGAGAATAACAGTATGAGATATCTCACTGGAGCTAGTAAATACAATTCATTACCTTACGAATGGTTTTTATTCAGGAGAAGAAAAAGGATAGGCCCGGTTAGATGGCTTTTTACTGGTGTTATATGCCATGCTTAAAATGCACATTTCCCCAGAATCTGATGCACATTATGGGATTTGTGGGGATACAAATACTCTAACATAAAATAAATCAAATTTCTCTGAACCTTGTACTTATATTACTACATGATAACTCTAAAAAACAGTTTATACACATTACAGAAGCTAAAATATTATTTCAGCAGTTTTGTGAGTCCCACCCCACAAACTAGCTAAAATATCTTCTTGATATTATTTATCTAGAGAACCTGCTACTGTATGGATATGGATAAGATCAGTTAAAATATTTAAAAGTCAAACAAACAGATATGTTTTAATTATTTAGTATTATTATTATTATTATTATTATTATTATTATTATTATTATTATTATTATTATTATTATTATTATTATTGTTGTTGTTGTTGTTGTTGTAGTAGTACAAATCAGTTCTTTACAAATCATACAATGTGATATCCTGATTTTTTTTTTTACATTCTGTCTTTCACAGTGGTAACACACCTACAAATGCCAAGGGTTTGAATAATGCCAGTCTTGGCTGTATATATATATATATTAGGGGTGGGCATAGATAATTTTTTTTCATCTAGATTAATCTAAATTAAAATGGCTCATTTGATTGAAAGGTCTGAAGTCCCCCCTAAATGACAAGCCAAAATGATAAGCCCCCCCAATATTAAGCCACCCTATATATATAGTCATTATTCTACTATTTTTAAATTATATATTCAACCATTTCATCCAAGATATCACTGAGTGTTATCACTGAGTGCACTTTACAAATAGAAACAAGACTATGAATTGAAATTAAAAATAATAAGTCTGGCTATCATTACTGAATTAAAATGATGTACTGGCTGTTGAAGCTGCTGTAGGTAGCAGGTGGGCATTAGGACCCAGGCAAAGCTACACAGCGCTGCTTGTTAGAGTGGCAACCGGAGCCCATTTAGTAATATTTCTCTGCTAGCGCCGGTTGTACTCAGTTTAACAGAACAATACCAGCCCATAACTGTCCATAGCTGTTCACTGCTTAACCTTTCTTGTTTCCTTAAGTGAAAGGAAAGGTTTGGTGAAAAGTTTTCAGGCCTCTATACACGCTAATTCATTCCTACAGCCCTGGGGGCTAAGGCTAAGCCCCCCTTGTCTTTCCATCCTAGTGACGTCCTTGTTTCACAGTAGGTATACATCCGCTCTAAAATATCATGGTGAAAGTCATCATAGCTTGTGTGGTATAGACCCAGCTCCCAACCCGTTTTTTTTATCGCCCGTTAAGAGTCTCACATTAGCGCAGCACGTTAACGCCGATACCAGCCCACC
>JBBJLR010000111.1:30928576-30940489 GCA_037577145.1 Brachypetersius gabonensis | reverse complement strand
GTGTGTGTGTGTGTGTGTGTGTGTGTGTGTGTGTGTGTGTGTGTGTGTGTGTGTGTGCGTGTGTGTGTGTGTGTGTTAGGGGGGCGGGGTGAATCTGAGACAGAAAGGGAGAGAGTTGGAGAGAGTGAGTGACAGAGAGAGTGAGAGAAAAAAGTGAGAAGAAGCAAAAAAGTGTGTGTGTGTGTGTGTGTGAGAGAGAGAGAG
Source organism: Brachypetersius gabonensis (assembly GCA_037577145.1). NCBI lineage: Eukaryota > Metazoa > Chordata > Actinopteri > Characiformes > Alestidae > Brachypetersius > Brachypetersius gabonensis. The sequence continues at coordinate 30,940,285 of JBBJLR010000111.1, read as the reverse complement.
AGAGAGAGACAGCGAGAGATAGAGAGAGAGAGAGGCAGAGAGAGAAAGACAGAGAGAAAGACAGAGAGAGAGAGAGAGAGAGAGAGACAGACATAGAGAGAAGGAGAGAGAGAGAGAAAGAGAGAGACAGAGAGAGAGAGTGAGAGAGAGAGAGAGAGAGAGCAAAAGTAAGTGAATTGGTACTCTAGCTGTCAATCTCAGTATATCATACTCCAGCTAAGGATAGTATTTAGGATGAAATGCAACAGCCACTGTTGTCTTGACAGCACGAAGAAGCATCACTCATCCCAAACAAATAGCTGCTCATTCGTGTTCCAGGAGAACGTTAACATGCTTCAAGGACGATGTGTATTTGTGTAAGTCTTCAATTACGAATTACAACAAGGAAAGCAGTCTTTGAAGCATTAAGATATTGTCTCTAATGTCAAAGTTAATTTACTTGGCAGCATATTATGCAAATGCATTTTATTTTTCGTCCCCAAACAATCTCACCTTTCCCAAGGTGAGAACGACGTGCACAATAAAAAATTACAAATCCGTCTCACACTGTGCTCAAAGCGAGAAAGCAAGTGTTCACTCGTGTGATGAGTGAAAATACATATTTGAGGTCCAGACTTTCATTTCATAGGTTGTTTGACTTGAAATGAAGTTGAAGCGTTTCCACTGTCGAAACATTTCCACCCATGAAGAATGCTAGTGACTTCGTGAACTCAGCCAAATCAACTGGAGCTCCAACGTGTGAATAAAAGCATTGTGGAGGAGGGAGAGGGCAAATCAGCTTGGCTGGAAGCTGAAATGCGTCTGCACTCGTTGCCAAGCAGCTGGGGGTGTCTGAGGCTGATACCTTTGCTGGTTAGCACTGGATCCTCAGAGGATTTTTAAAGATTAAGAAGAGCTTGTGCTACCTAAACGCCTCTCCAGCTGAACCACACACAGTCATAAGATACTGAGGCACAGCAGAGCACAGGCATGAAATACAGCTACTTAACATCCACCTCGACAACTAAAAGGAAAATATGAACCCTCTCTAAGTTTGTAGTCTTTTTTTTTCGTTGCTGCGGATGTACTTAACATCATCTTTCAACTTTCTTGTCCTTGAACTAGAATATTGGGTTAGGAGTAAAAGTTCACAGTTTTGTATGGAACACATTTTATTTCCAGGATCACTTATGGCTGCTCATATTGTTACAAACCTTTCTAGTGAAGCTCAGTTGATTATCTACAGCATTACAGTACATGTCCACTAATAGCTTCAACTCATCATGTTCTGATTATTTTAGTGGAGAGCCTGGTGTAGTGCACGATGCAATTCAGAGCAATTTGATAACAGAATCCAACTTCATGGCAATGAGCGTGACTAGTCATGGCCGCTCATGTGGAATGACATTAATCTGTTCAATACGGTCAATTTTCAACACAGAAATGATTATAAAACTAGTGGTGATCAGGGAGAGCCAAATGTTGAGAAACATTAGAGTTAGGCTGTAGGCAGAATTAAGGCCAGGTTTTTGATCAAGGTTCAGCTCTGTAGAATTTCATCAAGGCCATCTTACCATTTCAGCTTAATTAGCTGTTGTGCTTTCTAACATTCTTGCTATCCAAACCACTGTTTAGACAAATACTTGAAAGTGAGAATTTTGGTCATACGTGAACACACCACAGCACACGGTGTGAACAGGACGAAATACATTCTCTGCATTTAACCCATTCGCCAAGTGAAGCAGGGGGCAGCTACGAACACAGTGCCCGGGGAGCAGTGTGTGGGGATGGTACCTTGCTCAGGGTACCTCAGAGGTGGTACCCTGGTCTTGAGAATCGAACACGATTTCTTGATCAAAGGGCGAATGCCGTAACCACTAGGCCACCAGCTGCCCCTACTTTTGGTTGCTTTGACTCTTTATTTTACATTTGCTACATTTGTTGACTGTGCTACATTTACTATGTGTTACGTTTCCGTTTACGTGTAGCACTTTGTTCTGTCTATGAGACTGAAAGGTTTTCCTTTGATGAAAGTCTTGTTATTGAACTCAATGCCATTGCAACATTCAAATCACAAACTATCAAATTATGTAGCCGTGATTTAAACTGAAACCGAAAGTGTTGAACATCAGGCCCAGCGGATTGATTTTTTTTTTCTTTTATGAGGGTCTCTTGTTTGCTATCTTTCCGTTTTTTTGGTTCTGTTTTTAGGACTTATTCCCAACTCAGACACACCTGGCTCAGCACACCAATCAGCTGCCAGGTCTGAGGTAATTTGAGACTAACAAAGTACTACTTACAACTGACCTGGACCCTAAAAGAATCAAACTGCTCATTTTAACCCTCAAGCTTTAAGTACATACTGTAAAACAGCATAGTATTTTTCTCGATATTGCTGCTTATGCTCTTGGTGAAGATTTCTGACTAAGCATAATGCAACACAATCTATCATTTCTTACCCAAAGCTGTGCAGATTCTAAGTATGTCATCTGGAGTGCTATCAAAACAGCCTTGGAGAAACTGCTTTTGCCAACATGCCAGCAGAACATGCCAGCAGCCTGTCATTCCTGCATGTTTCTCTTGTGTACACACTTTGGCTGATGTCGCCTGGATATCCTTCCACATGCTCCATATGCTGCAGTAATTTCCATCTCAACAAATAATCCTATGCATCTCTCAGCTATGCATACGAGACTCGCTCTGGGCCAAGCAAGGATTGGCAGTGGAGACCATGGGGTCCCTAGGTTAGGATGGATGAAGCTCAGGGAATAGAAATGAGTAATTGTGTTGGTTCAGCTGTGAGTACTATGCAAAGATAACCCCCTTTCCATGTTTTGTGATAATGCCCATGGTTCTGTGTGCATGTCACTGTCACTCCAATGCCAAGGTTTAGGCCTTCTGAAGATCTGAAAAAAATTTGTGACCACTGCAAAAATGTGTAGTTTCTATCTTTTACAGCGTAAATATTGAACTGAACTGCTTTGCCTTAGTTTTTAAGAACTGATGGCAATATTTTTCCTGAAATGACAAAACATCAAAGTAAAAGAAATGATGCAGCGCTTACAGAACTTGAATAATTCAAAGAAACCAAATCTCTTGTTCACTCTTATGGCAATAATCACCTTATTTCTAGCATATTTCTAGTTTTGCCATCCAAAACACTGCTATACCTGTTAAACAAGATTTGATTCAGGTGATCACTAATCAGCAGAATGTGTAGGAATTTAACAAACACTGGGATGGAATAGTCGTCATACTCATAGAGATCTAACATTAAATTGTAGTGGTCTCTTATTCTTTGCAATAAGAGACCAGTGCAATATTTTAAAAGCTATAAATGATTAGCCGAATATTTGCATTTGTACTTCAGTTGTTGTTTACAGTCTCTCTATAGTCGGTCTATATATAAGTTATATTTCAATGTTTAAGCAAAAAGCAAACTAATAAATGTTTTATATAGACGTATATAGCAATACTGGGTCCAACCATGAATAAACTCAGTGAGGCACAACAGACCAAAACTTTTTTACAGACATAAGATAAATAACAGGGAGTCAGAGTTTATTAAAACACCTCCATACATCATGGTTGTTGAACAGAAGTCTTCAATGAAATTGTTATCCAAGTTATGGGCATACTAACATTTTAGCCTTACAATAGTGTGTATATTATGAACAAATAAGTTAAACTGACATAATTTGTAATTGTAAAGATGTTTTTGCAGACAGCAAATTATTTCAAGAACAATTTCAAAAAGACTGGATGAAAATCCTAGTTCCACTCTGAGAAATGTTGGTTTTATTTCACAATAGTGCACTGAATAGTGCATTTTGTGAACATTCATTACAAAGTTAGATGAGGCCTGAGTAGATGATGCTAGGTCAGTGCTAAGTCCCTGCTATAACCTTGCTCACAGACACACAAACGTTTTGCTTGATTGAGTGTACAGATGCTGAAAAACAGGCCCCCTGATGACAAAAACAACATTTACCAGACATGACATGTCGCATCCAAATATCAAGTTCCATTAGAGAGAAATATACCATTCATTTCTTGAGTATTTCTGTTATAAAATGACCTTACAATAATTTAACAGTTTCTATTAGCAACAAACCACTTAAAGGCAGTGTTTTCTAGCACACTTTAGTGTTTGTTTGTCTAGCTTCTGTATACTCTCCTCATCCCAGAAAAAGCTTGTTAGTTAATTGGATCAGCTGTGCAGGAAGCATGGAGAAAACGTAGGTGGGAGCAGGTAGGAGTAGGTGGGGCTTCCGGATGGAAAACGCTGATCTAACTTCTTAACAAAACTTGCGTTCCCGTCCCAACAAACTAGCATGAAAGTAAACTAAAAAATGTTATAATTACTATGTCAATATTGTATGAAAAGGCTAGGAAACAGCCTGCTGTGCTTTTTTCTTAAGCATTTGGATTAAAAACTATATATCTGCACCCACCTAAACAAGCATTCAGCCTTTAATAATGAAGACTGCAGATTTCAGTCAGTCACTCACCCAGCCAACACAATGAAGAAGTCTAGCCGGTTCCAGGTGTCTCCAAGGTAACACTTCTTGCCAAAGATGCCCAGTGCCACCATCTTAATCACCATCTCCACAGCAAAAAAAGCAAAGATGAAGTCATCAAAGTCCTAGAAGGAGAAATGCATTCACAGTGTTAGCATTAAACTCTTCTACTGCAGAATTAGCAAAACTGTTCTTCCTTAGACATCAAAGTGCAAGGGACTATAACAATGTAGAAATGAATAAAATGTAACTTCCCAGTGCAATATCGTGCATTTTCTGCATTAACTTTCTCAGCATGGTGTTTGTGTGTGTGTGTGTGTGTGTTTGTGTGTGTGTGTGTGTGTGTGTGTGTGTGTGTGTATGGATCTATAAGCTGACCAGGCCTGAATGCAGGTTTAAACCCTTTTTGCTGGAAACGCATTGCTTATTTATTCATGATAAACACAAGTTTTCAAGGAACACTGCGAAAAAGATCTGCATGCAGGCACCAAGCACATGATTAATTAATGCAAAGCCGACCAATTAAGCGAAAAAGTGAGTTTATAAGCAGGAATTAATAAGTTGCACATTCTCCTCTGCCGTATTTGCTCACGGTGCCAATTTGTTTTCCCCGCCTTTATATTTGTATTCCATATGAAGAAGAGAAATGAAGAAAGATATATATATATAGATATCACTATTATTCACTAAACACTTGTTTGTATTGTAATTAGACGCAGATAAACATTACTAGACGACAGCTGTAGCTGCGAAAGGGGTGAAAAGGGGGCATTTCAGAACAGAAAAGGGGGCAAATTCATTATGAATGGTAAGAACAGCATCAAATCCCAATAATCCACTGACTACTTTCCACTTAAAATCCGTAACTGGACAAACAGGATGGCTTACATTCATCTCCCCTGCCGTCAGACAATTACATGAAATGTTTGTATTGTGTAGTTTAGTATATAAAAAACACATAGTTCAGTAAACTGTACAGCTTTAACAATAAATCACCTCTAGTTAAATGCACTTTCTGTGGAGGCAGAGATGAAAGAGTCTAGCCTGCTGGTGCACTTGTTAATCACACGTGAAATGGACGAAGGCACTCGGGCTCATCTGGCCTCACTGACCCCTTCCGTTCCCTCAAGGGTAATTGTCATCGCATGGGAAATGCACCTGGGTTTTCCGAGCCAGCTGGAGCATTAGTGATGACTCTTAAGCGAGGGAATCCCTCCAGCCAAGATCGCTTTCGCAATGCAGGGGATGTTAATTAAGTTGCGGTGGATAAGCACACTGTCAAGCTCTGCATCGTTTCAACCCCAGCTCTAAAGTGCTGGCCACCCTACCCTCCCTCACTGTCATTCAGAGTTAAAGGTAATGCTTTGGAGGTTTTTTTTGACAGGGAACACTGTGAAGAGGTGGATTCTGGCACAGTATGGTGACAAGCAATATAACATAACAGTTTGAGTGCACAGTGCCTTCGAAGCAAATTAAACGTCCATCCACTTTTCATGTGTGGCATGGGAACACCGCTGTCCGGCTCGTCATTTTGGAACATAATAAAATATGACATAGGGCAAGGGGGCCCAGATCAGATCTTGGGAGGCCAGCACAGTTTGATGGTTTGATGGTACCTGCTTGAATACAGAGTACACAGACATGCCAAAAAAAGTCTCTAATATGGATTTTTGGCTTAGATGCAGGGTTCTAGGGATCCTGTATGTAAATACTTTAAAAAGGTTCTTCACACAAAGGTTTGTACATGTACATAAATACATATTTGCATAAACAAATGGTTGCGATGTAAACAAAGTCACTCAGAGCAGTTGTGTAAACTGTGTGCTCCTAATGATTGGGATAGGAACCAGAAGTTTGAAGGGTTTTAATAAAGCTCTTTCACAGAAAGTTATCATACAAGAGGGCTACCCTGCATGACACTGCTTTGCAATAACTTTTAAATAAGATTTTGGCTAAAACATAAACAAAACACTAATTTTTGTTCATATTTTTCCATGTAAAGCCAGTTAAAGGCCAGACCAGTCTCTGGTTTTGGAAGCTGAGGCACCCTCGCCGCATAAAATACTCTTGCTGTCTTTAGCTTATATTCTATACTTTGATATAAATTATATTTTTTGTTTGGCTTTAACCAAAAATGGCACACTAAATAACTCTTTTTATTTATTATCTTACCTTTAGATAATAAACTATTCACTTTCTATTTCATATTTGTGTCTAGCATCATTCATGCATTTGTGATATCCCAGTGATTTCAGTTTCCATTTTAAATTCACAAAAACGCAACTACTAACAACGCCCCCTTGTGGAGGATCTGAAGTTTTCTTATTATTTAAAATAAATATTATAATGTATACCTTATACATGGTATTTGCATAAAATGACTGTTCCTCATTCCAATCAGCACTACCTGCTCAAAAACAGTATGTATGGCCCCCAGGGCCTTGTTTTACAATATAATGAACTCACTGCTGTAATATGATGCTCTTTGAAGAGAATTATAATAATTTCAAGCTCCTTTGCCAGTTTCTGCACAGACAAGTCCGTAGTGACTATTACAGCAATACAGACTGAGTTCTTGACTACCAGTTTAAAATATCCTGGGATCACAATTAAGAAAAGAGGTTATTCACAGTAAATAAAATTATAAAGAATCTCAGAATCTTCAGCCCTAGGCTTTATGCGTATATGACACGCAAAAGTGTTTAAGATTTTTCAGGCAGGTGGTCGTCTAGCAGTTAGGAAGTTGCTTCTGTAATCAGAAGGTTGTTGGTTCAAACCCCAACACTGCTAGTATCACCTCTGTGGTTCTCTTGAGCAATGTACCGATCCCACACACTGCTCTCCAGGTGCTGTGCTCCTGGCTGCCAACTGGGTTAAATGCATAGACAGAATTTCACAGTGTGTGCAGTGATAGTGCGTTCACATGTAAGGGGTCACTTTACTTTTACATTTGAATTTAAGGTTGGTGCTCGCATTACCAGATTGAGATAGCACAAATGTTTCTGGGGTCTGTGTCATCAGGTCTGTGCTGATGGTTTATTCATGTGCTGCCTTTGTTGTTCCTGGTGCACGCGGATCGTACACAAATTACTGATTAGGTTGTGTGCATTTGGGAGCAGGGTGCAGTTTGTTCATTCTCACTGATGACAGATGTGGGTCACTTCCACGCACAAATATAAGCCATCAAGCAAAACACAAACCATGTGATGTAAATATAGCCTTTGAAATGTGAAAATTGAGAACTGACCACTCATGGATTCATTTTGGATTGTCCCTTAGTATGTGAGCGGCTCAGATCTGAGCTGGAAGCGCAAGAAATGGTAAATGATATGTAAATTTCCCCCATTTGTGTTGAGGGTTTAGGTGTCAGACGTGAGGCTGAGCTTTTTTTGTCACGTAGAACCATTGAAACTTATACGCAAAAAGATCTTTGAACAAGGGAGACATTTCAGGATTGTCTCCACCAACAAGTGGGATGGGAAAACCTGCAGAAGGAGAGGAAAACAGCGAAAGAACAGGAAACAGCGAGCAGTTTTAGACTTGTTTTAAACTGATTTAGACGTTTAATTGGTTGAAATCAGACTTTACTAATGCATTCCGAATTCTATGGCCCATATAAAACTATACTGGCCAATTTTATTGGTAATCAGGTCATCTTTTCATATTGTTTAGACCTTATGTATACAATAAATAAGACCAAAAACCCTCTGTTACACAATAAAGTAACATAGACCGGTTTCAAGAAAAAAATAAACTAACTCTCAAAGGGGTTCTTCTTCAAGCGTGTCATTTTGATAGAACTGGTGGATTCTTATACTGGGCCTGGCTTGCTTAGCTGGGCGTGCATGAGCACATGTGTCTCTGTGGACATGGATCAGCAGTTTCTCGCAAGGAAAACAGTGCAGACTGGGGGAACCCCTCAACACAGCGCGCAGCTTGCCAGAACTCCTTAATGATTCAGTATTTTCCGAGGGATCTATCCTCCTTCACTCATTCTTTCTCTCTTTGCATCTCTCCCTCTTCCCACTTCGTTCCCTCTTCTCCCCCCGCCCGCATTGTTTCAGCTATCTCTTTCAAAATTCCTCCCCCATCCCTTTCTCTCCACCATCTCATCCACCCATTTCTATTAAAGACTTGTCATCCCTCTCTTTCATATTGTCTGCCGAGCGTTTAAAAATAGCCGGAGTTGGCGGGGAGAGTCACATGTGGTGTGACTGAAGGCGAGAGAGTTCAGCTATGTGCTGTGATCTTTTCGCCACTGAATAAATCTTCTCATGGTGTCCCCTTTGTTGTCCGAGCAGCTTAGCAGTTTATTGCCTGCGCAATGAGTTTGATAGGATTTTGCCTCCGCTGGCAGAGAAGGTTATTTTGGTGTGCATGACGCCCTCTCTCCAATGCATACACACACACACAGGCGTCACATAGACACCAGTGCGGAGAAACATATGGCCATCACTCTCTCGCCTCAGCCGTAGTTCTGTCTATTGACTGTGTCTTTCATCACACGTGTATACAGAGCGGTTGCTATGCAGATGATGCCATGATTGTGTACCAAGAAGGTGCAATTTGTGGCAATTATAGGGGTCCAAGCAAATTTCTGCAGGGAGTTCCTACTTGGCAGGAGCTTCTAATTCCCTCATTCACTCAAACTGAAAGACCACATCTATGGATTAATGTGTAAAATGTATTCAGCCAAAAGTAGGTTTGGTAAATGAGGCCTATTAAGTGAAGATAAAAATAAAGTAAGCTTGGTTGAAACTATTTATTTTGATCCATGAGTTATGTGTCTTAAGACATGATGCTTCTCCGTATGCCACTTTTAACAATCTCATTCTATGCACATCTGCCAGGTTTCACCATGATTAGCCATTGCTAGCTCTGTCAAAAAGACGCTGACACCTTGTTTGTCATCCCCTCTGGGATAAACTCAGTGCAGACTCTAGTTGTCTCCAGCTCCAGCTCCCTCTCACAACTTATTCATGGACTCATTCACATCCATAGGTAACTCCCTGTGTTTGCCCCTCTCTATGTGTTTGCTTTGTTTTCTCTGTCTTTGTCATGAATTCTCTTATGTTTTTATGTACATTTACTTCAATTTTTTTTAATTTGAAGAATGTAATTTTAAATATCTAATCTAGACATCAAAATTCTTTTTTTTTCAGTTTTTTTTTTATATTTTAAGTAGGGCTGGGCATATTAACGTGTTATTATCACGTAAATGCATTATTTACTTAACGCCGACAATTATTTTATTGTGCATTTATGCAGGTTTTTATCACTCATGCCAATATAAGGCATTTTTTATATTTGTCTATTAATCGAATTTGATTTTTTTATGTTTTCAATCATTTTAGAACCACCCATTCATGCTGCTCCCCCTTCTGGGCACATGTAAAATGTCCTTTTTGCACTCATTTTCAAATAATCATTTGAAACATGAAGGATTAGTACGTTATAATTCGCATATACTGTACATTCATGTGGTGTTCACTAAAGAAAATACTATTTTCATCATTTTAGTAGAGTAATATTTCACCATGATGGAATATTGTCATCAATATCATTATTATCATTATTTCTTAAGTATGGTCCACTATTATTGATAACAATGGACTCGTCTGTATTGGATTAGCATGTGGTGGCCATCCCTGTATTAAACTGTATAGTACATTCGGATTCATTTGAGCTCATTTTATGGAAGATAGAGCTTAGAACTAGTTTGCAAAAGTAGGTTTTGCATAAAATGTAAATTTATTCAAAATCCCAAATCCAAATGCATGGCCCTCGAGGCTGTTTTAGACTAGCATAGTACTAGGAATCTTGGGAACAAAAAAGCATACTGTTTGAGTACAGATTCAGGACATGCAGACAAAAATATGAATAATATGCTATAGCGCCACCACCAGGCTAAGTGAGGTCACTTCAGCTACTTAAGTAGAGTGTGTATACATGTCCTGATACCTAATACACTTTTAACAGAGAACAGGATAACTGGTACAAGATGAGAAAGTGTAACATAAACCAATCAAGTACGTGGATTCCTAGAAAGTATGATTTTACGATTTAGATTGAGATTCAGCTTTCTTAATAAAAACAAAAAAATCTATAAATCGGCCACTAAAAGAATGCTGACTAAGATTACCATCCCTTTATTTAGACCACTGCTCACACACATTGCATAGTAGTTTTCCTATGCATCAGTCAAGAGAACTAACATAACATTCCGGTCAGCACCTTAAATTACAAAGAAAGATTGGGATTCCCCTGAATAAAAATAGCACAAAAGATAGTCATGGGCTTCTTGCTGCTGGAGGCGAGATAAGAAAGTCAGTTTCAGCTCCACTGACTTTAGAGGCCAGGAAACATCCTCTGCAGGGCACACACCCAGCTCCAGCCATGCATACGCAACTCATTCACAGAGATCTGCTTATACCCTCCTCACAAAGAGCCGCATGCAGAGCAGAGCATGAGAGAAAGAGAAAGCGCGAGAGAGAGAGAGAGAGAGAGAGAGAGAGAGAGATAGAGGGAGAGCCAACAGTTAATTCAATCAGTTATGTTAATACACACATTGGGAGCTTTGTATCATTTTACTGGTGACAGTGAGATGTGGTGATGAATGATCACACCCCATGCTTGATGCAGTCAACGTGATTAATAATCTCTCTCTCTCGCTTCCACTCCCTCTCTGTCCGTGGCTCTCTCGTCCTTTCTTTCTATCCTATACGTTTATGTACATATAAGAGTTTTTTCTTCTTCATCAGTGCTGTGTTTAGACTGGCAGGTGTATGTGTGTCAGATAAGGCAGGAAAGAGAGAGAGAGAGAAAGAGAGTAGTGGAGAAAATGAGGAAGCAGAAGGGGGAGAGAGAGAGAGAGAAAATGATAAAGAGAGGGAGGGAGAGACAGGGAGAGAATGAAAAAGAGACAAAAGAGAGAGGAGGAAAGACAGGAAAGAGAGAGGAGAATTAGAGAGAACAAGCGAGACAGAAGAGAGCGAGAGAGAGAGCAAGAGAGAGAGGGAGAGAGAGAGAGAAAGACAGAGGGAGAGAGAGAGAGAGCGCATGTGAAGCAGCGGAAGAATAAATGAGGATGTGTTGTGTGGGCAGAGACGCGGAGGCAGCGGGAGAAAAAGAGGGAGACTGAGAGAGAGAGAGAGAGAGAGAGAGAGAGAGAGAGAGAGAGAGAGAGAGAGAGAGAGAGAGAGAGAGAGAG
>JBBJLR010000111.1:30861930-30882236 GCA_037577145.1 Brachypetersius gabonensis | reverse complement strand
ACCCGTTCTCAAAGACTTACTTTTAGTCATTATTTGGGTAGCACACATATTCTGAATGCCTTCGGCAGAATTCAAATTAGCCATTTTAATCTAGCTTAATTCCAAGATTACAGTGAGATTAATCTAGATTTAAAAAAATAATCTATGCCCACCACTAGTTTCCACACTGCACTCTTCCAACCATGTCTTTATGGACTTTGCTTTGTGCACTGAGGCACAGTAATACTGCAATAGAAAAGGTTGGAAGCATGTCTTTGTCCAAAATGTCTTGGGATGCTGAAGCATTAAGATTGCCCTTCACTGGACAAAAAGAGGCCTAGCCCAAAACCTGAAAAACAGGTGAGTCCCAATTCTTTTGTCCATATACTGTAGTGTATGTTAGAATAATCAAGGTGGGTGGTCACAATTACATTCAGTAATTCATCAGTTTGAAGACTCTCCAACAGGGGAGGTTTTTGGCACTCAAGTCACTTTTTTGAATGTATTCGAAATAAAATGAAATGTTTTCTGATATAAATTGTGTGAATGATTATTTGAGTAATCTGTATTAATAATAAATAGTGACAACCCTAATTTAGACCCTTCCTAGACATTTCTACCTATTTTGGGGTTATTTTTGGAAGTGCTCTGGAAGGTTGTAAACTTAACCTCCAGTGCAGTAAATACATTTCCCTGGACAAGACAACTTTATTCCAGTCAAAATGATAAACAATAATCAACCTCATAATTGGAAGTATCACATCCATGGAGTACATTTAAGATGCTTTCATGTGCCATTTTTTGTACAGATTTATAACAGGGTTATTTAAGTGCACCTGTAGCAGAGTGACCCGGTTTGAGCTTAAATGAGCAGCCCACCCTCCATTGCTGGATTTGTAAAGAGGAGGGATGGCTGGAAGAGGGGAGAAAGAAACAGAGGTAATTAGTGCGTGAATTTGGAGTATTTTTGTTGTGTTGAGTGCGAATGAGCACGGAAATAACCCCATCAACAGGAGTATGCTGACAGCCCACCATTTCATTTCAGCTTTAGGAGGCGCTGCTAAATTATTCTTTTCATAAATCGAGATACTGCTTGCTTTTTTTGTAGGTTTTCTTCAGTTACCCTAATAATAGAGGGTCTGTTGCAATGCTACTGAAATTACCAGACTCTCAACTTTGAGAGTGTTTTGAAAAAATTTGATGCTGCAAATATATTTACAGGCAAGTGGTGTTTTTCACACAGCTGAAGTCCTGACAGGATGGCATTCTAGCTTACACACACACACAAACACACACACACAATATTATGGTAAAGTATCTGGTTATTATATGTCAGTACAGTACGTTATGCTTGAAGCAGCTCTATAGAACACACTAAGGGCAAAATACACAGTAAGATAGTCCAATACAAATGATCCAAGCTAACACAGCTATATTATATATTCATTCATGAATAGCTGTACACAAATTAGAGTTTCAAACCTGACTCTCTATTCTCATCCTACCACACAGAAAGATCCCATCAACCACAATGTCGAACAAGAAACAGCTCAACTTAGCTTTAAAGAATATCCCACTTATAGGTCCACTTATGAAGTGAAGTGAAGTGAAAGTGATCATTCTGTCATACGTGAACACACCACAGCACACAGTGTGGACAGCACAAAATTCTTCCTCTGCATTTAACCCATTCACTAAGTGAAGCGGCGGGCAGCCAGGAACACAGCGCCCGGGGAGCAGTGTGTGGAGACGGTACCTATGATGTTTGGGTGGCTTTAAGAACCAGAATCATCCTCATTCATTTCTTCAGATGAACCTCTCTATATGCCATAGAATTAAACAGGACATGTGTGTTACTGTGCCTTTAAGCCTGCTCTGTAATTCTGTACATTTTAAACATAAAGAACTCTTTGAAGAGACGTAGAGATTCTAGAAGAATTGAAAATCCAAGGATGTCCATCAAGTTCTCATGGAGCAATATTTGAAAAGAGATTTGTGAGTGCGAGGAACATTACAAGAAGAAGACGTCTTGAAGAACCTTCACATATTAACATAAAGTGCAGTTTTCTGTGACACAAGACCCTTTAACATTTGTATACTTGGAGGATGATGAGTAAGACCACATCTCTACTCATTAAGCCAGTTTATGCTTTCATTGCTTATATCATTTCCGTGCATGCAGTGATACTCATAAACTGTATGCTTTTGCCACTAGAATAAACAGGCTTTTTCCCTTGCTGTTGTTTTCCTCCTACAGAAAAGGACAGGCTGCACATTCGAGACACACACAGGCTGTCTACCATAATAGCAGCACGAGACATGTGAAGTGTTGCCATCCACGCACTCCTCTAATAAGCACCCATTCTCCCCCATCATCACTTTAGGCTGTTCTAACTCACTCCTCTCTCTGCCCTACTTTCAGCTACAGCTCCACCACCCCCCCTCCTCCCCCTCCTACCCCTCCTCCTTCTCTCCTACCAACTTTTAGACTTTCGTACAATATTTATTAGCAGAGGTCTAGGGACAAGAGGAATCTCTTTCAGTCCCCAATTCATCTTTTCTCTGAATGAAAAACTGCTATTTCCAGCCGCTGCAGGGAGGCGACAGGCTGCATGTGTGCATCAGGACAGGACTTGCTTCCTGACCTTTAAGTGTTATTCCGGAGCTTCATTCAGAAACGCGGCCTCTTGAAGAGTGTGGGGGAGTCGGAGAAACAAAAGATCAAGCAGAGGGAGCGGAAGAAAGATCAATGACTGAGAAAGTCAATAAAAAAAGATTCAATATGATGGAGTATATCTGACTGCTAGACCATTCTGTCGTAATAGCAACTAGAATGATTCAAAAGTGAGCCTTTGTTTCCACAGTGGGCCGACATTTCCCAGTAAATATCCAGCGAGACATTATCACAATAGGTAAACATTAGTCTGATTTATCGGAGTAATATCTCAGGAGAGTAAGTCACTGTGCCCAGTTTTAAGGGTCTCTCTTTTTATTCAGCTTTAAAAGAGCACAAGTAAAACCCGAAACTATGAGGTTTAAACGCGCAGCTAAAAAAAACGGAATAATAATGGCAAAATGATGCCGAATGCAAAATGTTCTGGGCAACTGCAGTTAAAAAGGCAAACTGGCAAACCTGGTCCACCACAAAGAGTGATGTTTTGGAGGGGCGATTTGAGTGGGAACGGTTTTGCTCAGCCAGAGAGTTATATTTCCATGACCACACAAACCCAATCACAACACAAACACTCATTTACTGTACAGACTCATGTACTTACTGGCAACGCTGTTGTTTGTGCAGCGACCAAAGGGCAAAGCGTGCCTCTGCGTTGTGACTGAATCATTCAAGTTGCCAAGTTGGCTGAAAAGTTTTAAAGAATCAGATGAACCGAGCTTGGCCTTGCCCCCTCAAACAACAGCAATTCAAAAAGAAAGAAAAACAACATTTCTTTCTTTCACCACACCAAAATTCTTCCAGAACGCTACTACGCCCAGGTGAGAACGCGCCGTTCGTGAGTGAATGATAAAAAGTTCAGCAAGATTGCAAATATGATGTGCATTGCAAATGAAATCAAAGGCAAGTTTGAGCGTGTTCATTCAGCGCATTAAATCTGAACATGCAAAATTTGTCTCTCATTAGGCGATTCATCTTCAGGAGTGCTTCGCTCTCTCAGAATCATATTTGAGCATTTATATCATCAGCCCATCGAGCGAACACCTACAACAGCCACTTCTCGCTCCCTCTCCGTCACTCTCTGGAGACATTTATGTCTATTCATCCCCGTCCCTCCAGCAGCGCAGGATGCACTACGGTTGGGCGAAAAGGCCCCAGGCCTCTGGACAGGCTCTCCGGGTGGAGAAAGAGTGTCAAAACAGGCCACTAAAAGAGAAACAGTGACGAGGTTGGAGGGGGCCGAAAGGCGAAATAAACAATTAACAGCTCTGTTCTGTGTCTGTCCAATCCACTTACCCTCTCCATCACACACAACCAAATACTGACATGTCTCTTGTTCTAAACACGGCCAGCAAAACACACACACACACACACACACACACACACACACACACACACACCCTGGCAGGCATTTCTGCAGACATCTGTGCAACTAAGGTGTTAAGCTAGCCAGCTAGCTGGAATATAGCGGAGCAACCATCTCCCTCAGCAGCAGAGTTAGATGAAAGTGTAGGTGGCATTTTCACAGCAGCACTTCGTGTCATCCTAATATAGTGCTCTCCAGTTCTTCTGTATTCTTAGATAGGAAAAAAAACGTCAGCTTACAGTCACTGAAATGAAGCAATTAGTCACTCGATGGTAGAGTACAGTTTATTTCTGGTGGAAGGGTTTCGGAAAGATACAGCATTCTTCAAGCTCAGGTCTCAGAGAGTTAATAGTGTTATTTTGCTTCATTATTCAAGTAAGTTATTACATAGTATGTTATGCAATGAATTACATTTACACTGGAATAACTTCTATTATTAATGGTTTTGAGGCTGCGCTATTTCCATAAAACAAGAAAGAATTCAACCACTTCGCCACAAATCATCCTCTCTGCTAAACAAGACTTTTTATTATTATTATTTAATGATAAAAAATAAAAAAGCGGCCTAGTGGACCTTACGGCTAGGCAGCTGGTGGCCTAGTGGTTAGGACGTTGCCCCTGCACTCAGAAGGTTGTGGGTTTGAATCCCAACACTCAGCCCTTGAGCAAAGTACCGTCCCCACACTGTTCCCTCTGCTTCACTAAGTAAATAGGTTAAATACAGAGAAAGAATTTCACATTGTTTACACTGTGTGCTGTGCTGTGTTCACGCGTAATGATAACGGACCACTTTTATTTCATTATTATTGGAAGAAATACAGCAGCACCTTAATTTGTTCCCTTCAAAGAATGAAAGAAAATTGAAGAATCGTCTGATGAGAAGGAGGCGCTGGACACAGTTGCTATGCCTTCAGATAAAGAAGCTGCACCTGTGGCTGGAGTTACTACTGCTTTGACACTTCACAACTCAAGAAAAGGTGATAAACAAAACCATTCTTTCTTATGAGCCAGCATTTTGGCTGAAAATGTCAGCCAACCAACATGGGGGAGATAATGGAGGCTTTGCTGATGGCTGTGTTAAGAAGCTCTTCAAGGTATTTAGTGTGTTTTGGATTAAAATTTGGAGCCCATGCACATGACTTTGCTCGGGCTCAGAAACACCAAATCCTACCTTGCTTGTTTCAAATCATACCGTTTTTACTATCAGAAGTGAGAACTGCCAGTTCCAGGATTTAAACACCTCTCTGGAAGGTTATCTCACTCTTGCCATGGGACCACGGAGGTAATCTTCAGGAAACATGAGGTTAAGATGTGAAGGATTTAGGCCTACATTAGTAAAGTCTCCGTTGCAGTGACACTTACTTGTAATAAATACATCAAAAGAGAAGAATAAGAAACGCCTTCCACATGGATTACTTAAGTACAGGAAAACATCCCTTTTTTCCAGTCTGCCATGGGTTCTCTGAGCAATGTTTTCACAGACTCACCTTACCACTGGGAGGTTTAACCACAGCGAGGTTCTTTCAATAAGAGTGAGGAAGAAAAAAGATCCCTGCTTCCGATTTCCATTCAGAGATAAGTGAAGCTGTCCTCGCAGACACATTCAGCTGCAGTGAAAGGTACTAATCAAGCTTTCCATGCATGATTTTAAACACTTCCTCACCCACGCAGTCTCTCACACTCTTGCTTCTGCTCCCCACATCTACCTGCTGCTAAAGGCTTTACAGTGAGGAGATACTGGCTGTTATAAACACTGACAAGGAAATTCAGAACCAAGCATTTCCCTATGAGAAGCAATCAAAGAGGCAGAGAGAGGTGTTAAAACTTTTGTTTCTCTACTGTATACAGTAAAATTACTGTATAAGTTGGAACGAAACAAGCCTGTACTCTGCAGCACCATGAAGAATTCATGAGGGATGAGTCGGTCGGCCCTGTTTGCCCCACTGCTTCTACTGTTTTGGTATTTTGAGTGCAGAGGCAGTGTATTGGGTGTTAATGCAATGTCTGTGTTCCAGAAGAAGCTCAAGTTCCCTCACTTACAAAAGCTTGCAACTTTAAACACATAGAGTCTGACTTGGCATAAAAAGGTCATGGAGATACAGAGTGAGAAGATTATCGACGACCTGTATGAATCAAGACCTCAGTACAACACACTTTAAAAGTTTTACCCCAGGGATGAACATTTAAACACGCTCCACAGTTTCTCTTTTATCAGCTCTTGGGGGCTCAAGACGGAGAGGCAGTTCTGAACAATACGCCGTAAGGCAAAAAGAACAGCATAGACACCTTTTCATTGGCGGCGGGGAGAGGCAGGGTGGGGCGTGGTGAGGCGGGGTGGGGTGAGGTGGAGTGGGTGGGGGGGTGGCATTCCAGTATCTTTAAATGATTCAAACCCACAACCTTCCAATAGCTGCTGGCCAGCTGCTCCTAATACAGAGGTAGTATTATGTCAAATGTTTTAAACGTAATGACAAATCATAATAGAATAGTGCCTAGGTTAACAGATAATGTTATATATGCAAATGAAGCTTTAAACTAGATTGTCCATTTACTATTCTAACATTAAAGGGTCCTTTTCATCCTTTTAATGGATCTTTTAAAGGAGCGAGTTCCTTTCACATTTTTTGGATTTTATGATATTTGATGATAATTCTTACTCACATGGTCATGTAAAAATATTAAAAAAAATTTCCACCCTGACTGTTTATGAATTTTTTCATTTTTTAGTGTTGCACACTAGGGTTAATCATTTCTGTTTTTTGCAATTATTAAAAAAAATGCACATGAAAACAGTGTATTGAAATATAAAACTGTACTGCTGATGTGTCAGTGTTGGCTTAGAATTTTTAGAGATTGCAGCTTTAGGGGCAAAACAAAAAAAAAGTGAAGTGAAAGCGATTCAGTCATATGTTAACACACCACAGCACAAAATTCAACCTCTGCATTTAACCCATTCACCAAATGAACGGGCAGCCAGGAACACAGTGCCAGGCAGTGATGGGAATAACGGCGCTATAAGTAAACGGCGTTACTAACGGCGATACTTTTTTTAGTAACGAGTAATCTAACGAATTACTGTTTCCCCGTTACACCGCCGTTACACCGCCGTTACACCGCTGTTAACGGTCAGTCGAATTTGAATTTGATAGTTGTCTCTCCTGTTGTCCCACAACAACATTAAAATAGTGTAGATTAGTGTACAATGTCTTATATTTATTTTATAGTTATATTAAATTCGATTTTTTTAAAGTAACGCAATAGTTGCTTTGCCTGGTAATTAGTTACTTTTATAATGATGTAACTCAGTTACTATTTGTGAGAAGTAATTACTAACTGTAACTAATAACTTTTTTAAAGGTACGTGCCCAACACTGGTGCCAGGGGAGCTTTGTGTGGGGACGGTACCTTGCTCAGGGTACCTCACAGGTGCCTAGTGGTCTTGGGAATCGAACTCGAGACTTTCTGATTGCTGGGCGAACGCCCGAACCACTAGGCTACCAGCTGCCTGGTAGGTAGCTATCAGTCTTTCCAGAACATAATTAGTTTTGTACAATAAAGACATAAAAACCAAAACGCATTAAATATATTAAAAAATAATTCAACATTGTTAACAGCTGAATATCATGAATTAGTACTTTAGACAGAATTCAATTTGAAACAAAGGCAGCCCATCTGAAGCACAGCCATAGCGCCATTGGGCAAAAGACAGAGAGGGTGATAGAACAGCACCTGGGCTCTCCTGGGCTAAAGACAGTAATGTGCAGTGAGAGTTTGCCAGGAAAATGCTCAACAACAACAAAAAGGACAATAGCAAGTAGCCCTAAACGAAGGGAGGAAGCGTGGGCGGTCCCGGACCACAGGCCATAAACAGCCGAGGCTCGCATTATCACCATGTAATGATGCACCAGCAAAGCCATGATGAGGTCCTCATTTGCAATTCATAACACGGCTAAATTAGCCGACACTGATTTATTTATTTTGGTTTAGTGAGCGGGTAAGCCCCTCACAAAGGATTAGAGAACACTCCAAACTGATGAGCAGCCCCCATTAAAGCCATTAAAAGACATTACGGTGGGACGGATGCAAAAATATGCAGCCCCGCGCTCATGTGGAGTGGGGTAGTGGTGCCATGAAGGAGCCAAGCCGAACTTCTCACTGCTGCTGGTAGAGTGCTGCTCGAGGACTTCCTCAGCTAGAGGCCAATTCAGCAGCTGGGCGTGCAGCAGCTCCAGTTTTAAAAAAGAGCCCTAGCAATTAGAAAGGAGCATGACTCAGATGCAAACACACACACACACACACACACACACACACACACACACACAAATAAACATATACATTGACTTCCTGCCTACTTTAAAATAATCATGAGCGTCCCAAAGCGAACGAGTGGAATTTGAAATGTCACTATTGATTTAATGAGTCTCTTATTAGCAAGCCTAAAGAAAACACACCACATTCTCAAGAGCAACAAGCACATTTCAAAGAGATGAAAAGGAATCTGAAACATATATGAACCCCATCTGACAAGTATAAACACTTTAAGGGATATTTGGGCAAAAAAAAAACTAATTTACACAATTTTTCTTTTAGCCGCAATGTGTTTGATTAGCCAAGACGTGTTTAGTCTCCAAACTTTTCTTTTACAGAAAAAAAATCAGGCCTCAAGGATGCTGCTACTATGGTTTTTAGCTAGACAACATGAGGGTGCCAGAGGGGGGACATGCTAGAGAAAAGTGTGGAGGACGAAATGAGTGATTTTGAAAATTGCGATAATGATTCTGACACCCGTGCATTAAATTCATAGCCCCAGTGAGGCAAATCTGAGACACCAAATATGTTTGCGTCACTAAACCATGCCATTCATTATATTCGAGATGAGTCTCTAGGGCAATGTTATCCTCCTGCTTTGCAATATAGGTCTTTAGAGGAGAACACAATCAGAGCTTACACTTATTTGGCCAAACAGGCAAACAACAGAAAATCTCTGCACACAAAACTTTGTCAGTTTAAATGCATGTGCACCATTCAGCCCCAAACTGATCAAACACCCACTGTACATAAACACCGAGCCAAGATCTTACACACAAACGCACATGAGTGGAGCCCAGACAGGGATGCCTGAGGATGAGGAAATGAGCTGCTGTGAGATTTACTGCTGCACAGCAACGCCTCACACAATCACACAGATTGCTCTCACTCGTAATGCAACCAATAAAAGTAGAGCGCTTGTCAGTTTTAAAAGAAAGTAAATCTGCTTTTATCCGGCTTGCTAATCGTGAAGACAAAACAAGACATGTCATGTTAGTATTTAAAGAGGTGGCTGAAACAAAGCTGCTGCATACTGATGATATGTTTCATATCTTTTGGGTCATTGTGCTTTGAAAGACATTTAAAGTTGTTCAATTAGATCAGGACTGCTATTCACAGCACACCACCATATTTGCAGGTATATAGAGACTTACTTAAAAGCTTGTCAGGGTGTGGGCCCAGGCATACACTGTGTGAACTAAAATATTGGGACGCATGACCATTACACCGACAGGGATTTGAATTGAAATACATAGACTATTAATATGGAGGCGCTACATTCTTTGCAGCTATAACAGCTTCCACTCTTTTTGAATTTGAGCCCATTCATTCTGTAGAGCATATATGAGGCCAGGGACTGGTATTGCTCGAAATCTCGATTGCATTTCATCCCAAAAGTGTTTGATGGCATTGAAATCGGAGTCCAAAATGTCTTGATATACTGAAGCATTAAGATTGCCCATCACTATAAAAAAGAGGTCTAGCCCAAACCTTGAAAAACAGGTGTGTCCCAATACTTTTGTCCATATAGTGAATGTCCCATATTAATCCTGTATATTAAATACATAAGGAATAAAGCACACTGGTCATTTTCCTGCTCAGTCTGATTCAACTGCTAACTGCCAGATTTAGTTCATCTTTGACTAACATAGCATTAGCATAGCATTAGCATTAAGATAGCATTAGTTCAGGGGGCGTGGCCTGAGGTCTTATATCAGGTTTCATAAGGCTTGGTCACTGTACAGAGCCTGAAAGTCTCTTCTTCTAAATCTGCATTCATTTCAATGGGGTTAAAAATGAATGGAAGTGAATGGGGGGAAAAGGGATGAGCGAAAGACAAGGAAAAGACGAGTGCAGGTCATCACCGACTGTGTGTCGGGGAAGCTGGCCTGAGGTATCACATGAAGTTTGGTGGGTTTCGGACGAAGCGTGTCTGAGCAGGACGATCTGAAAGTTGATTCCTTTTCATTCCCTATGGGCCTTTTTTTGTCCAAAAACAAAAGAACGACAAAACGTATAAAAAAGCTGTGAACAAGCCGCTATTCCAGATCAGCCCCGACGTGTCAGAGTTGGAACGGCCTTTCTATCTCAAAAGCTCTGGGAGGAGTAGTGGGCCAAAAAACTGGTGAAATAATAAAAATAACCAGACTGCATTTCCGCAGAGAAAACACAGTGTGCTTGCTCAAATGCAGAACACAGCATTAGCGTTAGCATTAGCGTTAGCATTAAAATAAGCATAGCCTTAGCATTAATATTACTGTTAGCATTAGCATTAATATTAGCATTAGAATTACGTTAGCATTAGCGTTAATGTTAGCATTAGCGTTAATGTTAGCATTAGCATTAACAGCATTAACATTAACATTAGCATTAGCTTAGCATTACAATAGCGTTAGCATAGCATTAGTTCAGTGGGCGTGGCCTGAGGTCTCATATGAGGTTTCATAAGGCTTGGTCACTGTACAGAGCACGCTAATCCAGATCGGCCCCGACGTGTCAGAGCTGGAACGGCCTCTCTCTCTCTCAAAAGCTCTGGGAGGAGAAGCGAGCCAAAAAACGGGTGAAAGGAATAATAATAATAATAATAATAATAAAACTTAAAAAGAACAATAGTCTTCTTAAGTAGCCTATTCCAAGGTAACTATGTTGTTGATCATGCTTTTTGTTAGATATTGAAGCATCTGTAGACAATCAATGAAATGTCACAATTGAATGGCCTCTATACCAATGGACCCCTAAACCCAAGTCATTAAAAAAAGGAAATGTTTTGCTTGTCTTTAATATTAGTCTATAGTTTTCCAATATAGTGAGTATATTGTTCTGACATAATGCAACTGTTAGGTTGTAGTTTCTTGGGAAACTTGCAGTAAATGCAGACGATTTGGTTTGACTACTTTATTTGCTGACAGACATTGCAAGAAGATGCAAGACATTGCAAACAAGTCCAGCAATACTTTATTGTTTAGATACTTTATATTTTTTATATGACATATTTTATAGGCTTCGGACATCTGGTCTCAGGATGTCTGCTAATAGCCTTATTAATCATATGGAAGCCTACCAAATGCTCATTGTCTACAGCGAAACAACTTTCACTGTCGAATCATCCAAGTCGGAAGCTAATCCTGGCAGAAAACTGCAGGCATCAGCGATCCTCCATCTTCATCACACCTGAATCAGCTTATCAGCTAATCAGCAGAACCCTCTGTGAGTCGACCTGAGATGGAAAATGTTGACCTCTCCAGGGCGATGAGCCGGAAGAGAACCCAGTTTGACATGGAGCATCTGGGGTCTGACCAAACACTCCGTCACTGGAGGACGTTCATCTCTGTGCTCCTGCTGTCCACTGATACCTGCAAATAAATGACATTTTCACCAGTCCACGAGAGTCCATGTTTACTGTGAAGTTCAAGTAAAACTGGGATCTAATAGTTTGCAAGTAAACCTACAAACACACTCACACACAAGAGACTAGGACTGAACAGGGTGTTGTACCTCCTGACTTTGTCCTTATCACTGACACTCCTTCAGAAGAGTCCAGTGTTTGAAGAAAGCTCCCCAAGAGCTGAGGAGAAAAGAGCTGTTCTGTCTCCAGGGGAGTAGAGAGGAGAGAGAGAGAGGGAGGGACAGGGAGAGCCAGCCCCTTTTGATGTGTGGCAGCAAAAGATCTGAAAATTTGGGTGTTAAGAGCAGCGAGTTGATTTGGAGAGAGGCTGGCTGTCGTCCTGTGATTTCTTTGTGATCTTCACTCTGATGAGCCCGTGTCAGATGCCATTAGAGAAGTGGCTCAGCGAGAGAGAGATGCTCGAGATTTGATGATGGAGAAAGCACTGCATGATCATGAGCCATGACGTCACGTGTGAGCCGCCTATGACACCATCTGTGCAAATTAACTAAGATTTTAATGGCCCAGAACCCTGCACGGACACATCTGCAGACCCAGCCATAATGATGATGTTTATGAATGCGGCGTAATAGGGTTGAGGCATACTGTAAGACGTGGTTACAATGACGGTGTCATCATGTTTCATTTTATTTGCTTTGATCGGAACCTGCTGTGGAAGTCTGAAGGTCCACACACAGCTCCAGTTATGACATCATCTTGGCCGCGGAGATGCTCAGCTAATGCAAATGGCTGCGGGCCAAGGATCATTAACACAGCTGTAATTTTAACACAGGATGAGCAGGCAACAGGATGACATGAGAAACAGCAAAAGTGCTCTTCATGTATTGCTTAACAGCAGGGCTTTCAAGACAAGGCACCTTTATAGCAGAGAAACGCTTTAGTCAAGGTCGGAAAACTCCTCTACAGAGAAAAGAGGTGAGTGACTAAGCAATCCTTCCTGTAATCATGACTGCATTTGCAAAGACGAGGTAAGCTGTCAATGAGAAAAAGCTACACTTTTAAAAGTAAAGGCTGTGGAGTTTCTGGAAGAACCCTCAGGTCCAATAAAGCCATCAAAAAATGGTTCTGCCAGACACTGAACCCAAAAGTAGTAGGGCTACATGACATATAGACAGGCATTTGTCCAGACATTTGTACATTTGTAGACACTTCCCATAACAAAAAAACAGATCAGGGTAATCAAGTCTGAAAAAATTATGGGTTTATAAAGTCTCAAAATCTGAAATTAGATTACCCATGTACAATCTCTGTAGAACAGCAAGGTCCAAGAACAGCCAAAATTATGACACTTTCCTGATATTGAGTCAAACAGACAAAGTTTGAAGTTTACTTAAAAAAATAGTGCCATCACAGCATGATTAGCGGTAACACTGACAGGCCTATTATAATTACATAAAGATTTTAGCACTTTTTTAGACACAAGATCCTCTGCTTCTTCGAATAAAAGCGTCTGCCAAATGAATGCAGTGTAATTACATTCAGGCTGTATAGTGAAATCAATATTATAAAGAATTCCAAAGGTTAATAAAAAGAACCTCTTCAGTGCAGTAGTGGAACGTCAGGTGATGACAATGTGTCTATTAACCATGATATACTGGTGAATATCTTTGGTTACGTTACTTTCTTAACCTGAGCATGATGTGCCTATAAACTATAGGGTAATTCCTGCACATCCAGTGAATCCACTAATGCAGAATTCTCTGCAGGGCCATGAGGGCTCTCAGAATGTACATAAATATTGTATACGAAGAGTAAACTAGGGTGGATCTCCCATATATATATAAGATGTCTGGTCTAAAGATGACACTTCATCATCATCTGCTGCCCACACAGTGTCCCCTGCAGTATCCCACAGAGTTTACACTGAAACACACAACATGATTGAGGAAGTGTTTATATTACCAGAATGTCATTCAAAAGGTTCTGTATACTTCACTCAACAACAGAGAGAGTGCAGAGTTAAACTGATTTAACCGATTAGTTACTATTTATTCATCCATTTATCCATCAACTATCTAAATAGTCACGAAATTCTAAAAATATGAATACATAAAACCAAATAAATGACATAAGTGGACCTCAGGAAACAAAAACAGAAGAAGAAATCAATTGTAACAATTCAACTGGTTTAAGTATATATATATTTTTTTAGTCATCACAGTCCCAGTTCCCAGATTTGACCAACACAGTCCAACAGAAGACAAAGAATAATGTATTCAGGGTTGAATTCAAGCATAACCAAAGCAGTCTTTATACAAAAGCGAAAAGTGTTTCCAGTATGTTTTTGCCTTTCCCCTGGAGTCACCCCCACCACACCCTCACCCACTGCCTCCTCTATCATACAGTAAGTCTGAAGTGGAGATTAGACTCCCCGACCCCCATAATATGCTGCTCAGTCAAAGCTGCAGACAGACTCCTAAGCTGAAACACATGCAGTGTGTTAGTGGTGTGCAATCAGTCTGCTCCAGCCGTTTAAAGTGATCCCCACTGCCATACATTACCAAATTATTCAGCTCTGCTTTGATGCTCTCATACTGCCTGAACAATCCTGAGGCTACTGGCCATAATCACAGCCTGGGCTCCCCTCAATCTCACCAAGAAAACCAACGGCAACGGTCACCAGCAGCATTGTTCTGGCTTCTTTTCCTTTTCACACCCCTCCGCACTCCCAAACTTGTTTTATTACATGCTCACACCACACTGCTTAAAACTACTGTATGGTTTTTGAGGGAACACATTCATTTTCACTCTTCAAACTGTCTCAGACATAATGTTTTATAAGTCTCTGACTGGATTGGATCAACACTAAAAACCGAGGTCCCAATGAAAGCAATACCATTCTGACAGCTTTACTCTGATTGGGTTTTGACTGGCTATTAATCACCAAGCGTGGATTCCTATGTGATACTTTCATATGTGTGCAACATTTAATGAGTACAGAAACAGAATCAGAGTCTACTGAAGGTTTTCTATAGGTAGAGGCTCCAATAGTGCAAAAATGAACACACCCAGACATGCTCTTTAGAGACGTTTTCCATTTCCACATGCATTAGACAGACTTAAAAGTTTCAGAAAGTACCATTTACTCCAAACTCTGGTCCATATATAGAAACTAAGCTGCAAAAAATGATATTGGCATATTTAAATATTCTTGCAGTAGTGATAAGAAGTCATCGGCACTTTAGATAATATAAGATAAGATGCCTTTATTGTCACTGTACACAAGATTACGTTGGCCAATCAGAAGAAAGGCACACTGACAAAGAGCAAGTTTGATTCTAGGATGATGAAACTGGTGATGCGAAATGAATTGGGTTTTTTTGTTACATAAAACAATACAAGTGTTAAAAAACGAATCTCAAGTGTCTCTTTTGTGTTAACAAAGCTGATTTGCCTGTGTAGCAAATTGATATTCAAAACAAAAAAACACTGAATATACTTCACACTTCAAATACCTTTAACGATTACTCTGATGAAACAATTGATTAAAAGGAAAATTACACCAAGTTAGACACAGTAACATGCAGAAAGCTCCAGTTCCACTGATCATTTATACTACTCCTTCCATTCAGAGGCACATGTCATTGTTACTTTCAGATTTGAAGGACCTAAAAGGGACAAAACCTAAGCATCAGTATGTACCTCTGAAGATGCTTTAGGTTTATAGATGGTGTAAAGGAATGGCTGAGGATCAAATCAGCTGAATTTCAGCCACTGACGGCCGTGTTTACCTTCATAAAAATGCACAAAAGGTTCTTTGAATAATGAAGAGATTAGAGTGCTCAGCTCTCACCCTACCAGACAACTGTTCCTTAGTACAGTCATAATCACACACCATATCAGGGAGCTGTCCAAATCTAACCATTTCTAACAGGATTTGGGAAAGTGTGATAATGATTCCTGCAAACTACCACTCGCTCACTCACTCCGCTGAAAATAGCAACCGCAGTATTACACCAAGATGGTTTCTGATGGGAGCAGACATTATACGTGGTGGGAGAAATAAAACAAAGCCAAAAGCCTGGTTAAGGTGCTTATAGATGGACAGAGAGAGAGAAGGAGAAAGTGAGAGACAGAGAGGAGGAAAGTGTGTGTGTGAGAGAGAGAGAGAGAGAGAGAGAGAGAGAGAGAGAGAGAGAAAGAGGGAGAGAGAAAGAAAGAAAGAAAGGGCAATAGAGTGAGATAGATAGACAGACAGACAGACAGACAGACAGACAGACAGACAGACAGATAGATAGAGAAGGCGAAAAAAGAGAGAGAGACAGACACAGTCTGTGTGAGAGTGAACTAATGCAGATGGAAGAACTCCTCCCTTAGGACATGGCACAGTGTTTGTGCTTGTTCCCTCTATCTATCAATCTCTCACTCATCCCCAGCCAACTGCTCTCTGCCCACCTAACTCTCCCCATCCATGCACTCGCTGGCATTTAAAAGAGGTACCAAGCGGATTTTCTACTACAGAAAGCGCCGGTGGCTAGAATGCTCGGCTGGTGGTCATTTAGAGAACACTGACATTCAGGACGCAGCAGTGGACCTCAGCTCACTGCCCAGTGGAATATCAAACTCTGCCCAGCGAGAGGAGAGGCCATCTCTGAGAGGACGAGAGAGAACAGGGAACAGGAGATGACCCCTGACTTCAGAGCCACTGCCGCACACACCCTCTCATATCCACAGCACATTAACCATTCAAAGTCTGAGTCACAGCTATCATGTGCATTCATAAAGCACTGTATAATGCCATATTATAATAATTTTCCAGCTGTAGCTCATGGAACCAATCAGATTCAGCACCACATTTACAGTGGCCTTCATATTGGCCCCTCAGTCACGCGTAAACCCACCACAGCACACAGTGTGAACAGTGTGAAATTCTTTCTCTGTGTTTAACCCATGCAGCAAGTGTGCAGCCACCAACGCAGCATTCAGGGAGCAGTGTGTGGGGACAGTATCTTACTCAAGGATACCTCAGTGGTGCTACTGGCAGTTCTGGGAATTGAGCCCAGGACCTTTTGATTGCAGGGGCAACTCCCTAATCAACAGACCACCAGCAGTCCATAGATTTAAGTCTATTTTGTAATTATATGAACTTTCAGACAATCATTTATTACTGAAATGTATTAAACTGAACTACTGAATTACTGAAATTAAATCGTAAGTATGGAACTGGAATGAATTTGGTCCTTTGAGACATTTTTCACCTCATATATAACATTTCTTGGCATTGAAACAAGTAAAAGTAAAGTCGCCCCTTCCAGTGAAACATGAACACACAACACAGAGTGTGAAATTCTTTCTCTGCATTTAACCCATTCACCAAGTCAAGCAGGGGGCTGCCACCAATTAGGGGCATCCCAGGAGCAAAGTATGGGGACAGTTCCTTGCTCAGGGAAACCTCAGTGGTCTCACTAGCAGTTGGGATGCGAACCCACAACCATCTGATTGCAGGGGCAACACCCTAACCACTAGGCCACCAGCAGAGATGAAAGTCCAGACCCAAGCCGTAAAAGTAATGCATGACGTAATTAAACATAACTCTTTTTAAATAGTGTAGCAAAATGACAACCTCAGGCGTCTAAGAGTTAAAACCATTAGTTGGGGTTGGTGAACTGGCACAGGGAAGAGAAAGCCCAGTGTTTGACAGGCGAGAGTGCTGTGCTGGCTAAGTGCTGAAGAAGCAGAGCGGGATTTGACTTTAACCCTGCTTAGCTCCAACTATTTACACTTGTGCTGCGCTCATGACATGATAATCCCACCGAGACCGCTGTGTATACTGCAGTGTATATTGGGAGATGCCAAGCTCCACGAGTGCGCTGATGCAGAATGGAGAGAACGGTTCGTCTGTGAGCACCACGGCCGATGTGACTCAGCCTCTAGCACATATATTCGCTCGTTACAAGATCAACAATGTTATACAACACAGAATCATCCTGCATTGAAGTCCTTTAACAAATCGCTATAGACTCATTATACATGCCACAGTAGCCATACGCCATATACCAGAAGCTGTAAAACAAATGAAAAAATTGAAAACAGTCCAGAATCAGCCGTAGAGGATTCTGCAATAACAGAAAGAGCTGTATGGCACCAAGTTTTGAATAAAATGAATACCCTGACTGTCTCGTATTTTTACAGCAAATTGTGAAGAAGACAATGTCACAATAAATAATATAGACGTATGGCGTACTACATATTAACCGCATCATATTTATCATTAAGAAGCTCTGCCAGACTGCTTAAACATGAAATGTAACCCAAAACACCTTCTGTTGCCTCCTACACTAGTGTAAGCAATAATTTCATAAAATTACCTTTTATTGACATGACAAATGTGTTTGACGTTGAACTTGAAATTGAATTGTACATGATTTAGTTTGGGCTCGTTTTTAAGAGCACACGCCATTGGAAATTTTCTTGACTGTACTGAACAAAGAGTTCATGGTGTATGCAGATCTTGTACATTTAAATTTTACTCTCTAGTCCACCCGGTCCATCTTTGGAAACTCTGCTAAAAAGCCCATTTTGAATTCATTGTTTCTGTGATGCCATGACATTTGAACTTATTACCATATATCCAATTATTCAGCCAGCAGAAGTTTAGTGAAATGATAATGATAATCTGAAATGATAAGAAGTGGTCTGATTTTAGAATGAGGAGCAATAAAGAATCAGAAAATATTTTATACAAGCATCAAAAAAGGCATGAAAAAAGTTTCAAAACAGGCTCTTTAAACAAGGTTGGAAAACAGAAAAACAAACAGAAAAACGTTTTTTATGTTGCATGTGGAAAAATGAGAGAATATAAGAAAAAATGTAGGATAAGGGCCCTCTAAAGGATAAACTGTGGTGTGGAAAAGCAGTAGGCAGTCCACCACTGAGCATTAAAGAATGGCATGGTAGTTCAGCTCTACTTGACTTATCTGAATTGGCTGGTCACAGTGGTCGGCAGTAAGAGTCGTGTAGGGCTTTAAAAAGACATTCAGATAAGGCCAGAGAGATAAACCTGTGCGCCGTAACAGAAAGCAGATGCATTTATGGGTGCTGAGGTTAAAAGTTTTGTCTAACTGTAGATTTTTATGGTTTTTCAATTGTCTTTTTAGCACAATACCTATAGCAATGTTTCCAACTGTCCATGCTATTGGAACTGAATCATGGCATGTATTACTGCCTTTGCTTTGTGTTCATTAACACTGGATATGGAATGTTTGACAATTGCATTTTATTTAACGAAGAGAAAAAAACATGATGCAAAAAACAAAATTGTAGCATTGTGAACGTTTCACAATATTAGAGGTTTCACAGTTTTTAAGGTATACAGTTTTAATTATTGGAAACGTATCTTACAGCTTAGTTTAACTTAATCTGGTTAATTTAGAGAAAGGATGTAGTTTCTAATATGCAATATAAATTGTGATTATTTTCTATACTTTCTAATAAAGAGCTGATGACCAAGTGGTTAGGGAGTCCCTGCAATCAGAAGGTTGTGGGTTTGAATCCCAGCTCTGCTAGTGTCATCGCTGAGGCTCCCTTGAGCAACGTACCATCCCCACACACTGCTCCCCAGGTGCCCCTCATTGGTGGCAGCCCCCTGCTTCACGTGTTACACGTGTTTCACGTGTTTGTCATATGCAGATAAAAATGTAGCATCATTGCTCCTATTATTTTGTCAACTTATCCACTTGTTCTTGCTTGAGCTTTGGATGTGTTGCGTTTTGTTTCTAGCTTCACAAACGTTGGTTTCTCTAGCTCACAAGCTACATGTTTTTATTTCTTTCCAGTTTAGCAATTCTATAAATCATTTATACAACAATTCCCATTTTAATTTGCTGCCCCCTACTTTTATACATAGTGCAGATTTCTTAGGTAATCAAAGGATGTAAATTATTTCAGAAGGGCAGCTCTAGATGCTACTCTTGATGAACCTGTGATGCTTTTAGGGCTCGATGAGCAAGTCTTCAGATGCAACTTTAATGGCTACTGAAACATTTATTTTAAAAGACTTAACATACTCAGGACAGGTTAGACACTCAACACACAGTAAAGACCCACAGACAGTAGCGAAGGTTTTGAATTGAACAACAGCTGTTCGGCTCCCATTGCAGATTTTTCTATAAGAGATTTTACTGCTCCGTGTTCAGTGACAGATCACACTCGCGTACTAAGCACACACAGGCTTCACAGCTACAATAGCCTTTTCAAACTGTAGATTCTGAGCAAGAATAAAGTTCCTTGACACTTAGATAGATAGATTACATTTCTAATAGATAGACAGACAGACGGCTAGATAGATAGACAGACAGAGAGGCAGAGAGACAGATGAATTGATACATATTTGTGTGCAGAGCATGAATGAGGCGATTAAAGGCTAAATTTAATAGATTTTTAAACTTAAATGTAAAAGTTCACACTTCTGGCATCACAGATAGATAGACAGATAGACAGATGGATGGATTTGAGTCACTTTCTAACTCAAATCATGCAATATACTCATATGTATGTTGTTGAATGTCTGTTTCATCACACCATCATATACTGCTACTCTATTTTATTCATTGTGCACTGTCACTTTTCTGAATCAC
>JBBJLR010000111.1:30793363-30805701 GCA_037577145.1 Brachypetersius gabonensis | reverse complement strand
ATGTAACGTATTACATTTCTGAGACAGTAATATTGTAAGGTAAGGGATTACTTTTAAATGACAGTAATAAGTAATCTATAATGTATTACAGTTTGGAAGTAACTTGTACAATACTGCAGAAGAGCCTGCCCCAGTTAATCAGCACTCCATTACAATAAATCAGGTGCTGCAGATAGAATTGAACTAATCCATACAAAGGCTATATGTCAGAAACCAAGACATTAATACAAATATTTATTAAATGTTTACTGTGGGTTTATTAGTTTTGGTTTTTTTTGCAATGTTTTATAGGCAAAGTAAATCATTTTAAACTGTTTTCAAAGCTAGCACTCCTGCTGTGTCCAGAATGGCCTGGAATAAAATCTCTTCAAAACATCTTACACTGAATGTTTTTTCCCTTTGTTACAACATTACTTTTCTGTGACAAGTGACGACACTGTTCACCTCTGGGTGGGCTTCAGTATTACAGCGGAACCTGTTGTACTAAGTAGCACCAACAATGTGGGAAACATGGCATCAGAGTTAAATGGGTCAGAAGTCCCAAAGTTCTTCTTAGAGAAGTGAGGCTTTCTGGTGTGCACTGCACTCTAAAATGCTTTTGCTAAGACAGCAAACCATGATCAAAAAGCAGATCAAAAGCGACCACAACATCAATAGATCAATACATAATGCTTTTTTCACTGAGAGACAAAACAGCAACTCCTGCACTGATACAGAATGAGCTGAACGAAGAGTGAGAGACTCCAATAAGAAAAGCTATGGTCCAAAGGGGGCTGTGTAGTAGTGGTCTCAGAGGATAAGTAGCAGTCTCTAAACCAAGGCAAGATGCTTGGCACAGGCTAAAATATACAAACATTTCACTCTAGATGACTTGAAAAAGGTCTTATATTCAGAAGAATCCAAGTTTGATACTTACAGCAGTAACTAAAGTGTTTATGTGAGGAGAAGAACAGGAGAGAGACTGTTATCACAGTGTAACCACGCAATGGTGCAGCATATAGTGGTGGGAGTATTTAAGTCTGGGGGTGTTTTGCCTACACTGGACAGAGAGAACTACACACTGGTGGCCTGGTGGTTAGGGAGTTGTCCAGGAAGATACCGTTCCCACACACTGCTTTCACATTGTAATGTGTTCACATGCGGCAAAATTGGCCACTTTACACCGGTAATGGAAAAGAACCACTAAATTCATTCGAGACAGGTTGTACCCTCTCATTTGGATCTTTGTGAAGAAAGATTTTTTAGGAAAGACCTAAAACACACCTCAAAGTTTTCTAGCAATTATAGGAAGACCAAAAAAGATCAAGGAGTGCTGATGTTTGCTGACTTTCCTCCATAGTCACGTGACCTAAACCCCATTGAGGATTTATGGACCAAAGAAAAGCCAGCCAGGCTTTCAACATTACAAGATGCTATTTAAAATATTGTCAAATCATGCTGGGATAAAAGGGATCATCAGATTTGGCTTATGGGACCCAAGCCAGCTGTCATTACAGCAAAAAAGCAAACACAGCAAATACTAATAATACTAACGTTCGACATTTCTGTTACTTTTTGACTTTTTACTCAAATTATGATGCAACCTGTTTTGACATAAAGAAAAATGAGCACTTTTCAACTGGTCCATTCATCATAAAACATTCACATTATATAAAGGGCAACTGGTGCATTCAAAATACAAATGTAAAGATATTTTTGGGTCTGCGTTGATTTGTATAATGCAGTATTATTTATTCCAGTAATGAAAAACGTGTTTGTAGGCAAACTGCAAGGGCCTTTGATAAGGTCAGTGTGTGTATTCTGGCCTGAGGCTTTAATCTACTGAACACAGTCAATAATGAGTGCTTTTTTTCTTCCTTAGCTTTGAAATACACTCATGTTTCCTGAAATAAGATATATATCGCAGTGCATTGCATAATTCAGGATTCTGACTTTGGTTTTGTTCTATTTCAGCCTGTCATGCTGTGTGTTTTTCTTTTTCTGAGGGTGAAATAGCCCATTTTCTTTAGTAGCAGAGAAGGAACTACTGTGCTCCTTCTTTTCCTCCCTCACTCCTCTGTTCTGGGGAACCGCAGTGCCCATCTGTTCTTGTTCTGCTGGACTAGGGGGCAGCTCCGGTCACTAGGCTTGCGTGACTCGGTGGGTCTAACCATGGGCCTGCCTTTATGTAAATCGTCATATGATTTATCAAAGTGTGCTGATAGAAATCACTATGCAGGAATGTAAAATTGGATGCAGTTCAGAGACTTGAGATCAGGCCGAACAGATGTTATAGGTGCAATAGAATCTGCATTGCACACATGTGTGTACACACACACACATACACACATGTTCCATGTGACATCATGCGCCAAACTTGGTTCTTGCTATGCCATAGTGACATTAGAGACCATAAAATAAAATTTCACAGTCAGCAACAGTGTCTCATTGTTAAAGTCTGTTAAAGTTTGAGGCTTCAATTCAAAATCTTGCTTGTAGTAAATATACAGAGTATAGTATCAAAGGACATAAAGAACGCTATGATTAATGGCCAACTCTCAATGTTTAGAAAATTATACTAAGATAGGAGAAAATAATAACACAGGAGAAAAAAACAGATTAGTTCCTGTAGTAAAATTAGTTCCACCCTTACTAGAAGTGTTTAATGTGGTCAGAACAGTCCTTCGTGTTTACAGCTGTAGTGCAGTGTGACATCATCGGAATTTACAGGCAATTCATCAAAAATCACGTCTGTCAAAACTGTAGCAGATCCGTGTCCCAGGAGGATTTTCTCTTTATTTGAGGCCAAATTCTAAATATATGCAGCAATTTTAGATGTAATTTTGGTTCATTGCTATGTATGATGTTTGTGTGGTTTTATAAACCAAAAACACTATCATTCATTTTACATGACAACTGTTCTGCCTTTCTTTCCCCTGAAGAATTAAACAGACGGTTTTTGTTTGCGGGCTTTTACAACTGATATATGTAAATAACCACTCCTCTGTTTGGCTAATTCAAAAAACACTCCTCATAAATTTATAGGCAATGCTTAACTGATATAGGCTGAACATGACACTATATTGCCAAAAATATTCACTCACACACTGAAATAATTAAATTCAGGTGTTCCAATCACTTCCATGGGCACAGGTGTATAACCTCAAGCACCTAGGCATGCAGACGCTTCTACAAACATTTGTGAAAGAATGGTTACAATGCAGTGGGTGTAAATCACACAACCACTGGACTCTAGAGCAGTGGAGGCACGTTCTCTGGAGTGATGAATCACGCTTCTGTTTTTCAGGAGCTGGGCTTGGCCCCTTAGTTGCAGTCAAAGAAACTCTGAATGCTTCAACATACTTGTCACTTAAGCTCATATGCATGTACAGGCAGGTGAGCAAATACTTTTGCCAATATAGTATATACGTAAATGCATGGTTTTTGGGACATCATAAGAAAGATTAATTCAAAATGGGATGTTTTCAAAGCTTCGTTTTCACTTTTTTGTGCATCAATTGAGAGAATGGAAGGTTTCAATTTCAGTCAGGCTCAAGTATGTAGAAGATTGCTTGAGTTTACTGAAGGATCTAAATACAGAAGGTTTGAGGAGACCAAGGTCATGTGTGGAAGATGAGGATGGTGATGATGATGATGATGTCGATGTCGATATCGATATCGATGTTGATGTTGATGATGATGACGATGACGATGATGGTGATGATGAGATTATGAGATTGATAGTGATAGTGATGGTGATGATGATGATGATGATGATGATGATGATATCGATGTTGATGATGATGACAAAGATGGTGTTGATGATGCCGATGATGATGTTAATGTTGATGGTGATGCTGTTGAAGATGATGACATGATGGTGTTGGTGATGGTGATGATGAGATTGATAGTGATGGTGATGGTGATGGTGATGATATCGATATCGATGTTGATGTTGATGATGATGACAATGATGGTGTTGGTGATGGTGATGATGAGATTGATAGTGATAGTGATGGTGATGGTGATGGTGATGATGATGATGATGATATTGATGTTGATGATGATGACGAAGATGGTGTTGATGATGGCGATGATGTTAATGTTGATGGTGATGCTGTTGAAGATGATGTCAATGTTGGTGTTGATGATGTCGATGATGGTGTTGGTGATGGTGATGATGAGGTTGATGGTGATGATGATGGTGATGATGATGATGTTGATATCGATGTTGATGTTGATGACCATGACAAAGATGGTGTTGATGGTGATGATGATGTTAATGTTGATGGTGATGCTGTTGAAGATGATGTCGATGTTGGTGTTGATGTTGATGATGATGATGTTGATAATGATGCTCTGAATGCATAAAGTTTAAGGAGCCAAAGATCATGCATGGTAGAAGAAGAGAAAGAAGAAAAAGAAGAAGAAAAAAGAAGGCAGCAGAAGAAGAAGAAGAAGAAGAAATGTAAGGAGAGAAAGGCAACACTCATGAAGAAAGCAGATGATTAATCTCTTTGTCCTTCACTTGCGTTTACCACAGTCCATTAACATGATCACACACCACACTGTGGGACACATCAATACTGCAAGCAGCTCATTACACTTACAATACTGGTGAGCACTGATTATTCTCAACATAAAGCGGTCAGAGATGAAGGACCAGGGCAGTATAGGGAAATATGTTCGGGTAGTGCTGAACAAGATGAGCTACAAATATAAGTTGATTTTCAGAGCTTGTACAAGCACTGCAAAACCAGATCAGCACACAAACCTGATGCACGTGTGAAACACTAAGCAGGAAACAGAGAAAGCCATTAGGGGAATTTACAGCTGGCCTCTATAGGTGAGCCTATAAATCATCAGAAATAATAAGGATTAAGAGAGAAGGAAGGAAATGCCCTGTCTTCAGAGACTGTCTCCTCAAGCGATTAAAATGATTTGTCATACTAATCATTATATTATACTGAATAATAACCTGCAATAGAAGGCAAATTTGTAAACACACTATAAGGTATTTTTAAGTATTATTACAACGCACAATTCTAACATAAATCATTTAATGTAATGATCGATTTCGAATATTTTTTGTCAGGCAATCATCTTTCTTGCCACTACACGGTTTTCTGTCCGGTTACTGTTGCTATTGTTACTATTGTGGGGGGATGGGTATATTTTATGCTTTATGCTTTTATTTTCCTTTTATAACGCTTTTATTATTTCTTTAATATATTAAATTAAATACATAACTTCTGTATTATCATTTCTTTTAATGTGTTAACACACACACACAAACGTACCCAAGCTTTATGCATCTGGAGAGGTGCCAATATAAAACTGCTCTCCTGTGCCTGGTCCTGCTGTCACTGGCTCTAAATCCAGACAAAAAGAAGAGAGGAATAAAGAATGGGAGTGGAGATGTATTGGGCCTGCTGTCTGATCTATGACACTGCTCTGTGCCCTTATCAGTAAAGGTACTCTCTCATTGCATATGGCGTGGTGTAGTGGCTGTTCTGCGGCAATTCTGACTAAAGGAGATATGGGAAAGGAAGTGTTGCCAACTGAAGTGATTTTCTCCCTCAGATCCCTGTGTGCGATTAGCCGAGCCGCTTTAGCCGTATCTTCTGATCTTCTCTCAAGGACAAGCCCCGTGCTCTGGGGAGCTGAGCACATGCACGCATTTCAGCCATACGTCCAACGAGCACGAATGAGTCATAACATTTGCTAACAATAACGGGTTTGCTCAGATTACTCTTTAAAATCATTTCCATTACATTCAAGCTTGAGTGGAGGTTTATAATGCCCAGAGCACATGCAGGAGGAATGCTTGCCCTTTGCTTTATGTCAAAGAAGGCTAGGCCTTTATTTGTGGATACAGCCTGTATTAAGCCGGTCGAACTGTGCATGATTATCCACCTACTCACACTTAAATGTGATGCAGTCAAAATGGGATGTTTGGAGTGATTCAATACAAGAACACACTTTAAGTTCTCAAAAGCTATGGTTCTCCAAGGACCTCCATGGATCGGTGATGTAAATATTGAGTGTCCCTGAATTTATTCGTCGTTTGAAGTGGAATGGCATGGTTATGGACAAGTACTACATTACATCCAACATCTAGACTTTCACTCCAAACTTGCAATCGAGATGTCCCAAGAATCGTTCTCAATCTTTCTCTTTAAGAACCTATACACGATGCAGAGCCTCTACACCAATTAAAGGCTTTTAGAAAACCATGTGCTCAAGCCAAGAATCATTTAAGAACCTTTACTTGTAAAAGTGCCCCTGACCCAGACAGAGCAGATGGTACTGCGTGTTGACATTTGTGCATCAATATTCTTGCCTAGTTTTGATTAACTTCTCATGTTTCATATTTACATATGTCCAGAAATGTCAACAAATGTCAAGGAAATGTCAAGGGCTAGTGTGGCCAGGCCACATTTCGGGTCGTACTGGAGCACGGCGTCTCTCCACATGTGTTTATGACAGTAGTCTGGAAGCCTTCTGGGCAACACTGTCCTCAATCAACCTGAGTGTTTAGGGTATATGTGCTCATGTTTGTTAGTACATTTATATCTGCATTTATGGTGCGAAGGGCATGTGTATAAATTGCATGTGTATAAATTGCAAAAGTATTGGGAAACATGTTTTTCAGAGTTCAGGCTAGTTTCCAGTGAAGGGTAAGATTACTATTAATAATAATTCATCAGACCAAGACATTTTGGACAACCTCATGCTTCTAACTTTGTGGACACAAGGGAAGAACTTTGACTATGACTATGTTTGACTAAGCATGGTCAAACAGTAATATCTAAGTTACTTAATTACAGCAGCTACTGCATAATAATTCATTCTTAAGATTAATTTGTGTATACATGAAATCAACATGCAATTGACATGCACTCAACATGCAACATGCAATAGAACCTTTAATTACATCTCTCACAAAGGTGGACAAGCTTTTCATGTGGACAAGTTAATTAATGTAGGTACTCATTACAGCAAAAAAATTATGTCAAACCCTGCATATATATATACAGTAATCCCTCGCTTTTCGCAGGGGTTACGTTCCAAGAGCATTCGCGTGTAGTGAAAAACTGTGGTGTTGTTTTGGTAAAAAAAAAAATGTATAGCCTATTTTTATAGTGTAAACCCTAAATACGACAACAAATATGCTCCCAACAAATACAAACACTTTAATTTCATTTTAAACTCAGTTTAATGAATTACCCTTAAAGAATATGTAAAGGTAAACCCATATTTGCCTTTTTTAATTTTCATTTCCCGCCGTGATATGCAACTTGGAAGATTGCAGGACCAAAGTATTGGGATTGTCACGTCTCCCTTCATTTCCCCAATGAGAACATGCTTGAAGGCAGGCTTCCATGACTTTGTTTTCTTTTTACTATAAACAAAAACAAAAACAAAGTGGCTGGTGGGCCAAACTGGCTTTTACTTCCAGACAAAAAGCACACAAGCAAATCAAAGCCTTGACAACGGCGGCAATGGTGGACAGACCCTTTAGGTCCAGATAAACACAACATAAATACAAAACTCAAAACTCATTGAACCAATAACAAAACAAAATCACTTAAGCCTGAGTACACCAGCAGCTGGAAACCATCCTCCGGCTAATACCTGCTTGTGTACTCAGGATGTCAAAATAAAAGACCCAAACATTAAATGAGTCCCCAGCGACCCCCGGTGGCTGCAGACGAGACATAACAGGGATACCACGGCGAGGTGAACGGTTTTTGGATAATAAAACCAGATCTCCTCTGACTTAAAATACAAATTAATCTCTGCGAACTGTGGTTTGAAGTGTCTGAGTGCTTTCCCCAACGAGATATGCAACTCAAAAGTTAGCTCCTTATTAGAATTTTTATGGTAATTTTAATATTTATGGTGGAACTTTTTAAGGTGAAACAAAACCCTTTGTTTCTGGGACATGGCCATCGCAAATTAAATGAAAGCCACGCAGTTCTTTGGTTTTCTTTGTTTGGGAGAAAGTGCAGGGATGTGTGCAACACAACACTTCAACTGTGGAGTTTGAAGTGTCTGAGTGCTTTAAATATATTTATTGCCACAAAAAAGCAAAAAAAGGCAGAGAATATTTGCAGTTTCCACGTTATTGTGGGGATTTCCGTGTAAAAATATGATTTCCGTTCTCTAAAATAATCAGTCTGTGACTGGATCCGTGAGTTATATATATGTATTGAATGAATGAGTGCAGACGCAAATGCAGATTTCCATGTTGATAACTTTTATTTAAACAAAACAAAACAGGCACGAGGGCCAGAAACCAAAACTCAGGATATAACAAAAGAGATGAACATACATGAACATACGGGGCCGAGCTCTTCCTGGGGAGGACCTCCGTGGCCTCCTGGGATGAGCCCCCTCTGGTGGGCTTGTCTGGAGCCCAGCAAGACACCAGTACCCCACCTAAAATATTCTGGGGGAAACCCCCAACTGCACCACCCTTCAAAGGGTCACGCTTCCAGTGTGCTAGGCGGTCCTGGTGCCCTCCAGGGTGTAGGAGGGCTCAGTGGCTCCGCTACTAAGCCTAGCAGCTCTTCTAAGGGGCCTGGCGGCTCAGTTACATGACTTGGCTGCTCCATTAACAGGTCACTGCTACCTGGCCTAGCTGCTTTGCTAATTCCTGGAGCCTTCATGGCACTGCTATCAGGTGTAATCTCTGCTCTGCTTTCAGGGTAGCCTCTGCACTGCTATCGGGGGTAGCATTGTGGTTTAAACTTTCTAATATATACAGTGGTATGCAAAGGTTTGGGCACCCCTGATAATTACCATGATTCTTCTTTATATATCATTGGTTGTTTGGATCAGCAATTTCAGTTAAATATATCATATAGCAGACAAACATAGAGATATTTGAGAACTGAAATGAAGTTTCTACGATTTCTATAAAGTGTGCAATAGTTACTTAAACAAAATTAGGCAGGTGCATAAATTTGGGCACCCCAACAGAAAAAATACATCAATATTTAGTAGATCCTCCGTTTGCAGAAATAACAGCCTCTAAACACTTTTGAATAGCTTCCTATGAGAGTCTGGATTCTGGTTGAAAGTATTTTAGACCATTCTTTACAAAACATCTCCAGTTCAGTCAGGTTTGATGGTTTCCGTGCATGGACAGCCCGCTTTAAGTCACATCTCAGATTTTCAATAATATTCAGGTCTGGGGACTGAGATGGCCATTCCAGAACATTGTACTTGTGCCTCTGCATGACTGTTTTAGTAGATTTTGAGCAGTGTTTAGGGTCGCTGTCTTGTTGAAAAATCCAGCCCCGGTGCAACTTCTGCTTTGTCACTGATTCTTGAACATTGTTCTCAAGAATCTGCTGATATTGACTGGAATCCATGCGACCATCAACTTTAACAAGATTCCTGGTACCTGCATGATGGAACCGCCCCAAATTTTACTGTGGGTAACAAGTGTTTGTCTTGGAATGCTGTGTTCTTTTGCCACCATGCATACTACCTCTGGTTATGTCCAAATAAATCAATTTTAGTTTTATCAGTCCACAGCACCTTATTCCAAAATGAAGCTGGCTTGTCCAAATGTGCTTTTGTGACTCTGGTTGTGGCCTGTGCGCAGAAAAGGCTTCTTCTGCATTACTCTCGCATACAGCATCTCCTTGTGCAAAGTGCGCTGAACGATGTACAGTGACACCATCTGCAGCAAGAGGATGTTTTAGGTCTTTGGAGCTGGTTTGTGGGTTGACTATGACTGTTCTCACCATCCTATGCCTCTGCTTATCTAAGATTTTTCTTGGCCTGTCACTTTGGGCCTTAACTAGAACTGTGCCTGTGGTCTTGCTAATCCAACAACCAATGATTTATAAAGAAGAATCAGGATAATTATCAGAGGTGCCCAAACTTTTGCATACCACTGTAAATATATATACATATGTATATGCAAATATCATGCCAGAGGTTTTTGGCTGTCATGACAAACATCTGACATGACGATCACTGATATTGGTAACAAGAATTATATTACTAACTCATAGTGACAGCACTGACATCTGGAATGACAGGTTAATGGTATGCTTATGCTAGCAAAGGTTTAACTGTTACCCAAGTGTGTTATTCATTTCGTAAAAATGCTAATTTTATAAGGACTAAGCATAGGTTAGGCGTAGTGTGCAATTGCACAGTAAACTGAAAGCTGACCGTTATAAAGCAACTTTAAACTTTATCTCAAATACACACATATTGTTTCTGTAAAGTTTGTCCAACAGCTGCTACAAAAGAACACATACGTGCAGAGCATGGATAGGAAAATAGGATAATAAATCTGAATTATGTTGATTATGCTGGCTCAAATGTTGACTCTTACAGGAAATGGCACTTGTGTAGCATTTAATTATATGGATACAATCAGGAAGTTCGTTTTCAACACCTTGTTGAGAATTGCATGTGATGGAATAACCAATCAGGGTGCTTTTCATTTGTTTAAAATGAACATGACCCACTTTGGAAGGAGCTGATGTAAGCAATGAACAATCACCTCAGTGAATAGGTTAGCAGGTGCATGTGAACATGATCAAGTGTGTCCACAGAG
Source organism: Brachypetersius gabonensis (assembly GCA_037577145.1). Lineage (NCBI taxonomy): Eukaryota > Metazoa > Chordata > Actinopteri > Characiformes > Alestidae > Brachypetersius > Brachypetersius gabonensis. The sequence goes on along the minus strand of JBBJLR010000111.1, from coordinate 30,795,134 downwards.
CTGCTTCTGTGTGCAAAATATGACATATAAGTGTGTCAGTGGGAAAGAGGGCCAGGCTGTAGGTTGCCCAGCAGACCGCTGGGTTGTTAGCACAGAATGTATGAGAGGAGCTCGATAGGCTGGGAGCTGGATACGCTTGGCTAGTGCTCTCACATTGTATGAGAGTGGAATTTGCCCAGCTTTTTTTGTATCCCCTTCAGGTAACTAGGCTACAGTGATGAACTAGTCCCTTTTTCGCCACCAGCTCTCATTGCTCTAGTTAGCAAGAATCCTGCATGCAAAATGACTTCTGAACTCAATATGTCTTACAAGTGAAGCTGCCAACAAACTAAAGTAAAAGTAAAGTGAAGTGGCGCTTATAGTACACAGTACACAGACCACAGTACAGTGTGAACAGTGTGAATTTTTTTCTCTACGTTTCTATTCACTAAGTGAAGCAGTGGGCAGCCAGCAACACCGCACCAGGCGAGCAGTGTGTGGGTCCTGTACAAAAGTATCTCAGTGGTGCCACTAGCAGTCCTAGGATTCAAACCCACAACCTTCTGATTGCAGGGGTAACTCCTTAACAACTAGGCAACCAGGTAGGTAACCAAACTAAGGCACCCGGACTAATACGAGGTAATTATACTCTCTTCCTTTCTTCATGGGTTTTAGGAAATTGTAAATTATAAAGTAAAGGTTTCTGAGGTTTCCCATTAACTTGAAAAAACACCAAAGCTGCATTACTTGCTGAAAATTATATGATTAAAAAGTGCCTGGTTGTACTCTTTCAGAATAAATACTTATAATTGAATCGTCTTCATTAATAAAGAGTTTGTATCTAACCATCACAAGACAAGGTAAAGTTTTGAGTGCTTTTAAAATGCAATAAACAAACCCTTCCCTTTTCAGTGCTCTTATAATGGGACATACATGATGTATATTCCATTAAATAACTAAGCATGAGCTGGAATCAGCTTGCAAATTTCTTACTGATTCTTGACACAGGTCAAAATGAAGCAATTAAATGCACTATCAAAGCCACAAAATGCTGCCAGGGCATCTAGTGATTACAAGAAAACAGCTGAAGATTGCTTCCCAGAGTTACTACACTATAGTTTGTATATTCATCTCTCATCTATCTTGACATTACATCTGCATGTAATCTATTAAATAGAAAGCTTTTTGCCACTTTTCCTTGAAAACAACAGCAGAACTACCTTGCTGGTGATACTGTACTCTACATATTTTATCTTGTGATATCAGCTCTCATTAACAGTGCTTAAACCACCTTTGGGACAAATTAGTTTTAATGTGTGCTTTTAATCAACTTGGAAAATACTTTAATGACCATTGATATAATGGTCATTAAAGTAAAAAAAGCTTACCATTTTACAAAAAAGACTAGCTGATGAACAGTTTAAAACTTAGCTCATGGATTAATAAGCATTAACAACATCTACATAAAATGGCAACAATGAGCCATTATAGCTGATGATAGGTGTAACTGGTGGCCTGGTGGTGAGGGAGTTGCCCCTGCGATCAGAAGGTTGAGGGTTCGAATCCCAGTACTGCTTGCGGCACCACTGATGTACTATTAAGCAGGATACTGTCCCAACACTGCTGAAGAAGTGAAGCCCCTGATTCGCTTCTTCACAAATGCAGGGAAAGGATTCCACATTGTTCACACTTGTGTGCTGTGCTGTGTTCACCTTTACTTTAATGCTGATTATAAGAATAAAAGAAGTAACCAGCGTGATCACAGGTCACCATTGCCCTTTTTAATTGTTAT
>JBBJLR010000111.1:30774850-30790763 GCA_037577145.1 Brachypetersius gabonensis | reverse complement strand
GATGTATCTAATGTGTTTCTTTAAAGTGTTCCTTTAATTTTTGTGAGCAGTGTATATATATATATATATATATATATCCAAGCAAAAAAATTATTCCGTTTCTGATGTGATGAAACAGAGTCACACATGCACACACTCTGCAACTGTAAGATAATGAAAGACCGTTGTGTTTGAATCAAGTGCGGTCAATAGTGTATAAAACAATAGCGACATGCACCTTTTACACAGACACACTCCCAAAAAGTGCAAAACCAATAACCAGAAAAAGACATTTCCATGGCTGTATATACACCCACCATTTTCTCTGTTTACCCCACAATTTTCAAATATCTCGCTTATAATTTCAGTATGATCTGGCTTGTCCTCCTCAGATGCTGAAATGAGGGAGTGAAATGGCAAATACACCAAAAAGGAGTTCAGTAAAGACACTGAATATTACCCCAATGCCGGAAACCTATTGATCAGTACCATTTTTCATATTTTGTTTCCTATTGCTTCAAATGTTCAATTCAAAAAGTTTTTTAAAAATTCTGTGTTCATCTTACACCATTTGCATTTTCCTTATTCACTTTCATTTTTAGGTTCTCCTCATTTTTCACACTATTTCAAAGGCTTGATCCACTGACATTTTAATTCCTGTATGCTCTGCCTTAAGTCCCCAGATGAAGGCTGAAATGACTCTAGGTACAGTTAGGGCCTCATGTGGCCTTATTACACAGGCAGCTGGAAAAGGTAAGGGGCTTCTGATCTGAGGCACACTCACAGTCCTCCACAGTAATGATCTCCAAGGGGACACATCCTCCCTTCATTGCAGCTCCATCCCAGTCAGAGGGGGAGAGGAGAGGATGGATTATGGACTAGCCTGAAGAGCACTTTCCTCAGATATCCATCTTCCAATTCTGAAAGGGAGCAGCTGTTTCTCCCATTTGAAAGTACATCTCTCTGAAAATGCAATAGCATACTGCAAAGATGTCTTCGTCTCATATGGGAGCCAGAACAAATCTTGCAGCAATTTTGTAAATGGGGAAAACTTGCATTGTAAGCTTTACAGACATTTCAGGCAGAGGTGGGAAATATGACATACATCATGGTCATGACTTTCTGAGTATATCATAGTCATTATTGTATTACTAAACAACTGCAAGTATGTAGAGCTTTCTTGGGTTTGTGATTAAAATACCTTACTTGATTAACCTTCCCAGGTTGACAAAGTCATATACGTGATGTATCGTGTATCGTGGTGTATGTCATATTTCCCACCTCGTCAAAAAATGTCATATAAAAAACCCACCAGCGACTTCACTTCCACAGACGCCTGAAGAAGGCTGGGGTGTCCACCTCTGTCCTTGCCAGCTTCTACAGGTGTGCTGTGGAGTCCATCCTCACAGGGAGTGTGGCGTCTTGGTATGGCAGCTGCACTGTTCAGGACGTGAAGGGTCTGCAGAGGGTGGTGAAAACGGGCCAGAGGATCATACTGCCCTACAAAGGCAAAAGACCTTAACTTCCCAGAGTGTGAAACTGAAAAAAATGACTTTAAAGTTTTTTTTAAAGGTCAAGTTTGAGCTTAATTTTTTAATGTAGATAAATGTATTCATTATGACAACTACTAAGAGCATCATGAAGGACCCCAGCCACCCTGCACTGCCACTTTTCGCTTTCCTGCCATACGGCAGGAAACTCAGGACAATACACACACACACAACACGATTCAGGAACAGTTTTTACCGCAGTGCCATCAGACTGTTCAACACACAGTAACTGTGGTCCTTTCTGTTGTACAATACATCTGTATTGTAGCACTGCACTCACACTTTACACTGCACTGTTCACTTTACACTGCACTCACACTTTACACTGCACTGTTCACTTTACACTGCATTCACACTTTACACTGCACTGTTCACTTTACACTGCACTGTTCACTTTACACTGCATTCGCACTTTACACTGCACTCACTTTTTCACTGCACTGTTCACTTTACACTGCACTGTTCACTTTACACTGCACTCACTTTTTCACTGCACTGTTCACTTTACACTGCTCTCACTTTTTCACTGCACTGGTCACTTTTTCACTGCACTGTTCACTTTACACTGCACTGTTCACTTTACACTGCACTCACTTTTTCACTGCATTGTTCACTTTACATTGCACTGTTACTTTATACCTTACTTTATACAACTCAACCCGTGACTAGTTATTATCGCTGCACTGTTTTGTCTTTCATGTTTTTAATGTCTTTTATGTCTCTATGTTCTATCTGAGATGAGGGTGTTCAAGTAAGAATTTTATTGTGCTCTGTTCACTGTACTCTGTACACATGACAATAAACTTCAACTTCAATATAAAACAAACAAAATATTTTGAGAATGCCGCATGCTCTTCACATATAGCTCAGAAAAACAAGAGACCACTGCAATTTATTTTCAAATCAGCTTCTCTGAATATGATAGCCATTCCATGCTACACAAGCTCACCTCATTCTGCTTTATGAGGTACTGATTTAGTGATCGCCTGAATCAAATCTTATTTAATGAGGAACTGCTGTATTCGACACTCTCCTATTGCAGTGAGACCAGTTGGATGGTAAAACACTACTAGACGTACGTCAAAGTTGATTATTGCCATTTTGTTTAAGAGTGAACAAGAGATTTGTTATGGCATCATTTCTAATTTTGATGTATTGTCACTTCCTTTACAATTGTGCTTTAAAGAACAATATTTGTTCAGTTCAATGCTTGCACATATGAAAGGTAAAATGTGAGAAACAGAACATTTTTGCAGTGGTCTCTAATTTTTTATTTCCAGAGCTGTACCTTTTTGCCGGGCATTTCCCATGCTGTCTTGGGTTGAGACTATCAACCAGTCAGAGGCTGTGTTTCTGACTGAGGGTGTTTGTGTGTGCAGCATCTCTAAAAGCAAATACATTGTGCTATGGAATAAAATGAGATTGACTCCAATCTCCTCTCTATAGATACCCACAGTGATGGCAGCACATCATAGTTTAAATGTAACAAATAATGAATGTGTTTAGACCCCAATATACAGTAAGTTATATATAAACTATATAACTGATTAACATGTAATTTGTTGTCTGAGTAATAGGATAGTAATGTAAATGCCAAACAGGGAACCCAAAGGACCTATAATATTGTATTTGGCAGGCTAAAGAGTCTCCACCAGAGAAGACTTATTACGACTCAAATTGCTTTTGCGTGAATCATCAAAAGAGAGGAAACCCACACCAGCAGGATTTTACTAACAAGTGTATGTTCGTACTCAAAAATGTTATTATTGTTTGTTGTGTGTATAAGGTAAAAATGTATAAAAAATAAAGGGTATGTCTGTGCTAAACAGACAGCTAATGGGCTAAATATTCAGTTATTTGAATGCAAAACAGTTACATACAGCAAAGAATATGCACTTGATTGTCTCTAACAAATCTTCAAATGCTTTGGATGTCATTCTTTAACGCTAGAACTGGCTATACCTATAACAGCTGCGTGCATCAATTGACGAAGTCTCCAGTTTCGCACATGGCGCTTCTTGATACGACACTGCTGCAGTATGTACGGTCATATATTCACGCAAGCTGCAGCCAGCAGACACAGAAAGTGTCTAGTGGACTTTGGACCGACAGCTCGTTGTACAGCGCTAGTCGCTGAATCAGAACATTAAAACCTGTGGGAAGCACTTATGAAAAGGAGCATCATTGTAACTGTAGGATCATTTCTGGACTGAACAGTTTCATAATAATAGGCATGGAAGCATGCCCATAGAAGGACTAGCTCCAAAAAGGATTACAAACTTTTCAAAATGTCATTTAAAATGACCAAAATACAAAATTTGAAACGATAAGAGAAAAAAACTTTTTTATTTAGCCAAAAGGTCATAGGTTTGGATCCCAGTACTGTTAGTGTCATCACTGAGGTACCCTTGAGCAAGGTACCCAAGGGACTGTCCCCACAAACTGCTCCCTGGGCACCACTCGTTGGTGGCAGCCCATTACTTCACTTGGTGAATGGGTTTAATGCAGAGAAAGAGATTCACACTGTTCATATTGTGTGCTGTGCTGGCGTGTGACTATAAGGGGCCGCTTTACTTAAATGTCTTTAGGTTTATGCTAAGGCAAGCTTAGAGATTACAGTGTACCTCCACAAAGTCGCGGTTCAGCGTTCACAGCTTCAGTTGCTTGCAGATTTCTTCTTAGAACCGAATTAAGTCATTGCAGAAATCCCTGTAAATTTGCGGAAACCACAAATATCCTCTACATTTTTGCTTTTTTCATGGCAATATATAATTTTTCATGCATTTCAGTGCTAAATGATTAAGAAAAATATAATTTATATTATAAAATTAGTAAATATTAATGTAAATTCAGCTACATTTCCATATAAATTTATAACTGTATAAACTCGTTAGAACTGTCAAGCGAACACAAAGCAACCATGTACATACAACCTGTAGGCCGAGGCAGGAGGTTTGAAAGTAGCCAATCCGAAAGCCTTATTAATTTCTCCTTGCTGCTGAGTGACCGCTGCCCTGACACATCTCTGGCAGTCCAGCGTTCCCGCATCATAACAGTTTCCCACCTTTACATTTTTTAAGGCCAATGTATTAAGCCGAGTTTAAAATGAGATTGTCGTGTTTTGGGAGTATATTTGGGGGCATATTTTAGCTTTAAATGCAGCATTTCCATTTCCCCCTAGTGCAGGCCACGTTTTCAAATATCATGATGCTACATTTTTGCTGCATCACCCGTCCCTAATCAGCAGCACAAGAGAGTAGGATAAAGCACAAAGATTACATTGACTAGTATTCTCCTTGTGGATAAAGGAACGGTCATTGTTTTATGGATTCCTGAGGGAATGGGGAGTGCCACTCTGCTTTATCAAAGCAGCTGAACTAGCAATGAACTGATGAGAAGAAAAAGTGACTACAGTTTGGCTGTACTCTTGACAAATGTTGAGTGAAGCGAGGACACGACCGAACTAGAGCAAAGCCCCCTCCTTGCCAGCTCCCTCTGCAAAAAAGCTCGTTTGCCAGCTCACATTTACTGGGGGAACATGTCTCCCAGCGGAACTAGCAGGGAGGGAATTGGCAGTCGGAATCAGCGTCTACCGACGGCAAATTTGTCTGCTTCAACTCGCGGTGTTATTATGCGTGGGCAGGGCGGATTTTCTGCCTGCCTCTCACTCTCTCTCTCTTTCTCTTTCTCACATTCTCGTTCTCGCTAGAGACAGGATTGAGGCAGCACCACAATGGCAGAGTTTTATTGATTGCGTTCTATTTCCTTGCTTTTGTTTCCCAAAGAGACAGTCGCACCAGCTTGCTCATGGCTGTGCTGCCGCCTCTCCCTTCCTTTGCATGATCAAACCCGGAACTCAGACCATCCTCATGCAATTCACACACAGGCTGGAATAATGAAAATCAATGAATATTTCAGAATGGCCTTAATATAGGAAAAGGATGTGATTGCGCAAACTGCTTAAGTTTCTCCCTCTGTGTGGGTGGATGTGGAGAAAGTGTAGTGTGAAAAAAAGCTCCTGAGGCACCCTTTAAATTACCATTTGTGCTCATCCCTAACGCAGCCGGTTAAAATCCCATTCATCAATAGCTAATCAGCAGTAAGCACACACAAAGGAGAGACGGCACTTCAAAATAATGGTACTCAATGAGTATTTACTATATTGTGTCAAGCTAGAGCTCAACATATGCATACATTGTATGTTCCAGTGCTTTAAACACTAAATCTTGAGAGCTGGTGTGCGTAACAGTGGGCTGTTTTGATCATTCACAGTGCATGGACAGGTTCAGGAAAACATGCTGATACATTTGACTCTGTTTCTATGGCACTCAATCCTCTGCATTTTCAGTTGTTACAAGTCGCATCACTTGAGCCCCTGAAATCTAAAGGAAAGGGGGAAGTGTGGAGTGTGGGAAGACAGAGGGATCATTCATAAAAGTTTATTTCTACTGTTAAGAACGGCTAATCTCCTAACAGCTAAGACAGAAAGAGCTGTCTCCTATAGCCTGAGTATTGAAGACAGTCAGTAAGACAATATCTGATAGGGAGGTGACACACAGTTGGCAATTTATTTGGTACACTGTTACCAAAGAGCTTTTGAATTTAGTTTTTACAGTCTAAACTAAAATACTGGGGATTATTTGCGAACATGAAAAAGACACTAAATGATACTCTAATACTGTAATTATATATTTACAGTAATTTGTACAGTTATCTGTCTTGAGATTTGATCTTCCTTATATGAATAAGAAGCTTCTGGAAGTAATTCAGTTCGGTTATATAGCTTCTTATTTAATGTTATACAGGGTTTTATTTAATACAAAAATCATATACAGCTCTATTCATCTGTCTGAATATTTCTTAATTTTACATGTTAGATTAAGATTATTTTACAGATTAGTTTACAGATTACTGTATATCTTACAGATTAGAAGTCTTTAAAGTTATAGAGCAGTAACAGAAACCTGCGACAACATACGTTTTACATTACTGAAAACAGTCATTCCAAACATTTAAATGGTTGCATATTTTTATCAACACTACATTGACTATATTATTGTGTACATCCATGATATTGGCATAGTGTAGATTTAAAACTACTGACTGCAGCCCATTTTCGCTTTCAACAATATGAATGAACAATATCTGCACAAAAGGGGCAAATCTGGTCTGAGACTACTCTTGTTATCCTCTTATATTCTTACTGGTTAAACTAATGTGGTTGTGTGTTTTATGCCTGGCATAAATGTAAGATGCGACTTGGGATGTTGACCAGTAGTGGCATGTTAGTGGGTGTAGCTTCACAGAAGCGTTGCTGGGGTTGCAGGGGAAGAGAGTGGAGGAGTAACTGTGGCTCGACAGATGGGCTACCATCAGTTATTGTAAATCTAGGAAGTCCACCTAAATAATATCTAACAAAATGTACCAATACAAGGTATGTGTCTTAAATAAACTGCCAACTCAGTGTTAACTTTTAGGTGCCCACCCATTTCGTCCTAAGGGATATGTCATTCGAGCAGCAGTCTCCGGAGCTCCTGAGGGCAGGTGACGGGCAGGGCACAGGTGAAATCCTGACACACGTGCGCTGTAGCTTTGCCCTCTTGCTGAACAAGGGAGGAGAGGACAGGCAGCTTCTGATAAAGGAAACCTTCTGTATTCCCATCCGCCAGTATCAAAACCTGAGAGAACATGGAGAGAAATACCAGTGAGAAGCTAAAGATAGACTGCAGGAGTAGGGGAGAGTGAACGGGGACATGGAAAAAAGGGACACAGAGAGAAGGAGTGTGGAGGAGAGAAATAACAACGATTGTCATAATGATGACAATTAGGTGGAAGAATACAGACAGTGAGTGGGAGAGGGAGGCTAGAAAGATGCACAATCTTAACCCGGTGTAAAATGTACAACACCATGTGTCTTTTTGGTAATAAACAATGAAAGACTGCAGCAAGGGATGATTACAGTGACAGTCCTACCACTGGCTCAATTCCACTTGACAGTATTTATATATGGCCCTCCCTGCCATGGGAGTCAAGCAGAGTCAATGAAGTAGCCGCAACTACAGGGACGACCCTGACCTGTCTTTGACTGACTGTTTCACTTACCTAGCCTTTATCAGTACAACATTTCGAACATAAGGGCTATTGAGAGCAAGCTATTCATCATCAGAAAAAAACAGAAATTTGTCCACATTTTTTTGCACTTTCCACTTATAGCAGTTTCCTTCCAACAAAGACTGTTTCTTAAACTGTCACTGAAATCATGTTATCCTTAAGAGACACTAAAATTCACACAAATAACTACACACACACACCTCAACTGCCTTGTTTCTTCATCATGTGCGTTTAAGTGATTTCTGTAGTGATCAGATTAATAAAATAGTCATGCAAAATTATATGAAAACAATAAGCAAAAACAGTCCCCAAAGAGTTGTTATGAAAGATCTTGCAAGAGTTTTTTAGAGGATAAAGGTTTTCCAACAACTGTGCAGGATCTGGCTGACAACGAAAACTGTCACTATCAGATAACCAGTTCTTAATGCTTTTACTGCATAAAGCACAGGCATTTCTATCCATCCTTTCACAATGAGAAGGCAACTCACTGCGGGTCTGAAAGGATGTGTAACTGTCAAAAAACTGGCGTAGAGAAAAGGAAACAGAAAAGAAAAGAAAAAAAGAACAGCATAGCGGAAAAATCTTAAGGTGATTCTTAAGGTGACTACAAGGAAAAAATATTCAAACACATTTCTTTTCCCACACCCAAAAACTAGAAGCTGTAGTAATAGCAAATAATACATACAACCATACCGAAAAATGTCATATTATTCAGTTTTAAAGATAAAGAGTAATTTATTTTTTTTCTCAATTGGAAATTAAATAAATGAAAAGCTGGTCTCTGACTTTTTCCAAATTTCAGTGTGTTATTTCAATATACTTTAAATAAGTGTATTGTCATAGTTATTTCGAAACCTTGTAGTTCAACTGTATAGTTGGGGCGATTTTATTTTATCCTCCACACTGTTTAAAAACACCCTCTGCTCATTGTAAGTAGATCATGGACAAATAGAAATCATCCGAAATGACCTGGAATAAAATCATTAGTGCACATTTTTGTCTTCTTCTGTGAAGTTAACATTAAGGAAATTAAAGGCTTTGTTAGGACAATGACTATATCGATTTGAAGGTTTCTGACCCTGTCTCAGCCGGTCTATATATAATATATACTTATGTATAAGAGTATGGGTAGCATTAGCCATCTAACCAATTACATGTAAAGCCCAACCTTCACTAAATCAGCTTTATTGATTCTCCTAGCTAGTGTTATCACGTGCCTCCATGTTTTCCAAGTCTCGTAAAGAGAAAGAAGCCCAGAATAACTCAATCAGGGTCGAGGCCAGTCAGGGGGGCGGCTGACAGTCGATGGTTTGCTGCAGGTCCAGTTAACACAGCAGCAGTGATGGACAGTGGGGTGATCACGCTGGGTTTTGGCTTCCATAACAAGAGGGCTGTACTGACTGGCAATCGCTTTTCACCTAATAATAAAGCAGCAGGATTGAAGGCACATGTAGCCTTAGCGCAAAGAGCATGTGCACACTTAAAGAGGACTGAGGCTGCAGAAATTTGTTTGAAAGAAGAAACCTATGTTTTCTTTGTGAAACGTGGCTGTCTAGTCCGAGAGTTCTACTACAGTCGCAGTTATGAGGAACACATTCCAGAATATGACAGAAGTTACATTTTAGGCCAACTTTAGAAGAAAACTCAGTGTGCTGAAAGATCTAGTATGCCAGAGCCAGCCATTCTATTTGCTTTCTGTTAACCTCTCCCGACCGTGAAGAAGAAGTTCCATGGTGTGATTTTTTTGACAGTCATGGTAACAAGTCAACCCTGTAAAACCTGTTCCCAGTCACCTAAGCAGCACAGCTCTTGCTTGCTTCAGAGACGGCTCACTTTATTGCAACTCGGAGGCCATAGAGGATTCCGCATCATTACCTTCCTGCTAGCAGCCCCGAGCAGTATCCTGTCAGACGTGTGGGGACATCACAAGGCCTGTCAGGAGCCAGACTCAAAGGGCCATGACAGTCCACCAAGGCAGCACATCAATAACAACATGCAGACCAAACACGCAGTGCGGGGAGACACTTTAGGGTTATGCAAGGTGACTTTTTTTTATTACAGCTTGTCTCAGAGCTCTGGGCAGCGCTGCAAAATCATATGAACATTCTGTCTCTCATCGTTTCTTGTTTAAATGTATGTTGAGCACCTGAACCTGTGTCAGTGGTTCTCTGAATGACAGTATGTAAGTAGTGATGCTGACATAAGAGCTAGTGCCCAAGAACCAAAGTTCTCTAAACACAGGGCCAAAAAATCTAAACAGAAAGTGTCAAAGGCTGAATTACATTGATTCAGGTCTATTTGTTTTTTTTATATATATGCTTTTGAATTAAACTCAAAAGACTGCAATATAGAGAAAAAGTGTAAAGTTACTCATAAAAACTCTATTTATGACCCAAGGAAAGGCTGTTCCTTTGGAAAAAATCTGGCCCAAGAGATTATTTACATGGTCATTTAGATCAGTGTCATTTCCATCACATACATCCAAATATACAAATATTACTTAAAATAGTATTTGGTACCATATAATAAAATATGTCTGTTATTATGACTAGGGATACATTTTTACCATCATTAGACTTTTGTGAATGGATTTAATTCAATGCCACAATGACCAGGTGGCTTAACAGCTAAGGTACTGTATTTTTATTATGTAGAGCATGATGTTACATTTTGTGGAGTGCTTAATATATGGGGACTTGAAAATGTGTGTAGTGATGGACATAACACTATGTTATGGAGATGAAAAGAAATGTAAAGTACTAAACATCTAGATACTTTTTAAAAAGTTTTTGTTGACCTTCGCAGCACAAATGTGATTTTGGGCTGTACTGACTGGCAATCTCTTTTCACCTAATAATAAAGCAGCTAGAATAAAGGCACATGTGGCCTTAACGCAAAGAGCATGTGCACCCTAGAAGAGGACTGAGGCTGCAGAAAACTGTTTGAAAGAAGAAACTTATGCTTTTTGTGAGGCGTGGCTGTCTAGTCCGAGAGTTCTACTACAGACTACCCCAAAGGCGGTCGCAGTTCTGAGGAACACATTCCAGAATATGACAGATGTTACATTGTACCACACATTTGTCACCAAAGAGGGAAGTGAGGTGGAAATGCCATTGCTTCAGTATTTTGTGAAAAACTGGCTAGAAGATTGCCATATCTTTGATTCGATAGCTTGACTGTTCATGAATATATTCATGTGAATGCATATGATATTTTGTGGGAAAAAAGTACTAAATGAAGTACAAAAATGTTTATTTAATTATTTAATTATTTTATTCAAATACATTAAATGTTTTCAGATATAAAACTTTTAAACAAATGTTTTTAAAACATATTTTAATGGATAAGGGGACTATCTGTGATACTGAAACTCCTTTAAAGATGCTGGAAAAATAAAATTACAATTTTATAATAAAAAATGAGGGTAAACTGTTAATAAGAGTTTTATTTTACTTTAAAATGAATTTAACAAAAAAATTTAATTGGCCAAATATATGATCAAAACACATGTATGTGTGTGCTTGTGCATGAATTACCTCATAAAAGAGCTGTAATTTAATTTAAATGTTGTGTGTTTTTATTATTTTGATCAAGACTGTTCGGTTTTATGTTCAGTTTAGTGCTAACCCATAAACCACTGTCCTATGACTCATTCTGTTTTCCATTACTGATAGAGGGGAACCTGAATCCACCATGTTCCTCCACTAGATTCACTATCTGACCTCGCAACAATGTCTATCTCGTAAACTAACTCCCATCTCTAAGCTGTCAGTATCTCCACACAGAACGACCCCTCAATTCCCATGAGCTTTCTAACCCATGATTCCATCACCAGAAACATGTAGTGATATCCATCTTCCAGACTGTCAGCTCACTCTCCTGCACACCTAAACACACATCCATCCACACACACACACACACACACACTCACACACACGGTTGATTAGTCTGGGGAATTTCATCAGCTTTGTCTCCTAGCAGGACCGAGCTGCTCCAGAGAGCTTGAGGCTGTCAGCACACGCAGGTGGAGCACGCAGCCATTACTCATTCAATTATCTGCTGCAAGTTTATTTCAGCGTGCAACACAGCTATGGAGCACGTCAACTTTGTTCTTGAATCTCTGTGACCTTCTCTAGAGATGGAGGCTAATATGCAATTATTTTCTGTTTCCTCAACAAATGAAATAATGGCTATATAAATTACATAGCACTAGGAGAGCCTTAATATTTCGACCAAAACCAGTTAGTTTAAAACTAAAAAAACAAACAAACAAACAAACAAACAAAAAAAAAAAGTTCAAAAAGTGTGCAAGGTAAAACTACAGACGTGCCACGGTTGTTTTCAGAGTGAGATATTCAAAATCAAACAGCAGGACAACTCCCTTTCTTCATGATGTATCCTGAAGGCAGAAGAAAGAAAAACTACCAAAGCTATGGAGCAGATTTTTGGGAGTGAGCTGGCTATTAATAGATTTTTCAATTTGGTTTATTTCCTCTGACTAATATTCTGGCCTTCAATGACCAAGGTAAGAATCACAGTAATACTTTATTTGCATTCATCATCCTAGATAACTAGTTGATATACATGCCTCAAAAAAACACAGGTTTAAAAAATGTAAATATAAAATACATTAGGTACCTGTACTTTAGGTCTAGGTTCTTTAAACTCCAAACAGTTCCACATTGAATTAATTGTTAGGGAACAAAAATTAGTTCTTTCATAGTACTGTTATGACAAAAAAGTAGAGTATTGCGAAATGACACAAATGAACGCGAACCAGAAAATGATATAAAACTGTGAACTGAAGAGGCTGCTTTAATGCAGCATTACAGAAAACCGCACAGACGCTTCAAGTGACTAACAGTAACTAGCTTAAGGCCAGGAGACATACATTTAGGAATTCTGAAGTAAAGCATTTCGGAACTGGAAAAAAAGTCATAAAAGCCAAACAAACTGTTGTAGTTTGAAAAAGCTGCCACTGTCAAGCATTTCTTCAGGTAAAAGACAAACAAGAGAGTAAAAAAGTCAACAGAAGATTGCGCTTTCATTTTTTAAGCCTGATCTGCAGCAACTTCTCTGAACCATTTCCCTCCAGGCATGCCCACAGTCTATGAGGGTTTTAATCGTGTAGGAGGATTCGTACACATTCGATGCAAAGGTGCATCTGTACGTCCCTTTTAGACCAACCTATAGGGTGAAAGTGGAACTATTTCCTGCACTGACTCATGGCACATACAATTAGAGCACAAATATAACAAGGGCTGTCCATGTCCTGGCAAGTTTTCAAATAACCTGGTTTTAAACAGGAGAAGGTCTGAAGGTGTATGTCCTTCTGAACCCCTTCAGCTCTTCACTGTTGAAGCTCCTCATTAGCGTCTCACTGTAGCAGTGCAAAGCACCCTCCTCCCCTGAGATGGAGCACCTAGGGCGATGCTCTGATGGGGATAATCAAAGCTTTCGTACAAATCTGGGGTTAAAACCTGGTCTACCCATGCTCCTTTCTCTTAGGTTACTTTGCACAAGCAAAGTCACTGGTCTACAAATTGGATAAAGTGCTTGAGAAGATAGAGCAGGACATTTTCTTATCAGTTGTTTTCAGTTTGTGAATAACTGGACAAGGTTTTACACACACACACACACACACACACACACACACACACACACACACACACACACACACACACACACACACACACACGGGCTTCACTAATATTGTTTTAAAAATTATGAATCAGTCAAATACATAAAGGTTGTATGTATCTGTATGTTTCATATCATACCTGACTGAAAGTACTGATCATGTAAACTCATGCAGTGTGCAAATGGCGACACACTATGCAATAATGTTGCAATGCATTAATAATGCATTAATGCATTAAAACCTGCCAGTTTCAGGAGAATATGTGCAATGCTAAAATATACCAAGTCAAGCAACATATAACTAATCTTCTTTTAACTGTATACATTCAATTCAGTTTTATTTATATAGCGCTTTTTACAACCAGGTTGTCCCTAGTGAGTAATCAGGTCCTTTTCTGAGAAACTGATTTATGCAATCAGACGTTCTTATTTGGATGGGTTTCATACCATTTTTATAAATAAATATTTGGCTAAATATGAAACCTGTTACTCAACAGAAGAATGTTTGTCTCTTGTCCTTCATTACAGACAGACAGCAAGCACCAGAACGCCCACCAATCAAGAGTCATGGGAAAAACAAAACTCTGTTGTCATGGTTACTGATTCATTTAACCCAGGGCACCCGGAACAGTGCTCTTGGACTTATTTAGTTTCATTTCAGTCCTAACACAACATACCTCCCTCTAATGTTCATATTTCCCACCTCTCTGACTATATGAATTAGATACGTTATGATTGTGAGAAACACCTGAACTCTTGTAATCTACCTTTCATATACATAAGCTAAACCTTACCCATGCGCGGTGTCATTACAAATTGCTTATTTGCATCATTTGTTAACCCCTTTTTCTCCATTACTCAATGGTCAGGACCCACACAGGACCACAACAAACAAGTATTATTTGGATGCTTGACCACTGTCACCACTGTGACACCGACACTGTAGTGAAATGTACTGTGTGTGTATGTGTGGTCCATGTCAAAGTCACTATTGTGTTGAAAATGGTCTCGCACCCAAATAACACCTACTCACTCACAGTCCTGGCCTGTACTAGTCCTGTACTCACTCAGGGACCTGACCATAGATAAATGGTGTACAAGGGACAATGATGAAGAGTAACAAAATGCGCGCACACACATCTACTGTTCCTTTTATATACGTCTAATTTGATCAAAGATATTTTATATAAAGTATTTTATATCTACAGTGGGGAAAATAATTATTTGAGCCCCTGCTGAATTTGTAGGTTTGCTGACTTACAAAAAAATGTACAGTCTCTAATTTATGAGGCAATTTTATTTTTATGGAGACAGAAAATCAACCAAAAATCAAGAAACGAACATGTTACATAAAAGTTATAAAATGATCTGCATGAGGTCATGGGTTCGAATCCTACCTTCAGCACCACCACTGGGTCCCTGAGCAAGACCCTTAACCCCAAGTTGCTCCAGGGAGACTGTCCCCTGTAGTTAAAGAATAGAAGTCGCTTTGGATAAAAGCGTCTGATAAATGCCGTAAACGTAAATGTAAGTAAGTATTTGATCCCCTACAACCCAGCCAGACTTCTGGCTCTCACAGACTCTATGGGGGCCATGTTGCACACAGATTACAATCAATCTGGAAGAAAAATAAAATGACCATCAACTGCCCTCTGTCTCTATGCAGTATCTTGCCTCATGGGCTGAGGATGATCAGGAGAAAGGTGGGGGATCAGCCCAGAACTACAGGGGAGGAGGTTGTTAATGATCTGAAGGCAGTTGGGACCACAGTCACTAAGAACACCAGTGATAACTCACTACATCATAATGTATCTTGCAGTGCCCACAAGGTCCCCTTGCTCAAGAAGGCACATGTACAGACAATCTTAAGTCAGCCAGTGAACATCTAAATGATTCAGAGAAGGCTTGGGAGAAAGTGCTGTGGTCAGATGAGACCAAAATCAAGCTATATGGCATCAGCTCATCCTGCCGTGTTAGGAGGAAGAGAAATGCTGAGTATGAAAGGAAAGAACAATTCCCACAGTCAAGCATGGAGGTGGAAACATGCTTGGGTACAGGATGAATTCACAGCATTGAGATGCCAATTGATGAGGCCATGTATCGGAAAATCTTGGACGAGAACCTTTTTCCCTCAGCCAGAACACTGAAGATGGGTTGTGGGTCTTTCAGCATGACAATGACACAAAACATACTGCAATGGTAGCAAAGGAGTGGCTAAAGAAGCAGCACATAGAGGTCCTGGAGTGGCCGAGCCAGTCTCCAGACCTCAGTCCTATAGAAAATCAGTGAAGGAGCTGAAGCGTCGAGTTGCCAAGCAGCAACCAAGAAACCTAAAGGATTTAAAGAGATTCTGAAAGAGGAGTGGGCCAAAATCCCTCCTGAGATGTGTGCCAACCTGGTGACTGACTACAAGAAAGGTCATGGCTGTGCTCGCCAACAAGGGTTTCTACACCCAGTAGAAAGTCATGTTTTGCTTGATTTTTGGTTGATATTCTGTCTCTCTCCATATAAAGGAAACAACTTCATAAATTAGAGACTGTTAACTTTTTTTTAAATCAGCAAACTTACAAATTCAGCAGGTGATCAAATAATTATTTTCTCATGTGTACATATATATATACATTTACACATAT
>JBBJLR010000111.1:30752362-30762518 GCA_037577145.1 Brachypetersius gabonensis | reverse complement strand
CACACACACACACACACACACACACACACACACACACACACACACACACACACACACACACACACACACACTATGACAAGCCCCTCCACAAATTATACATAATCACACTTGTTGCTCATAGAACTTCAATATAACTTATTCACTACGACAAACATACAGACCCTGTCAAAGCTCTTAGCTACTGCCCAGAGAGAAGAAAGAGACACAGACAAAAAGTAAGTGAAAGAAAAGTATTTATGCAGTGGTCTATCTGTGATTTGCAGCAGTTGCACTGCCAGCGAGGAAAAGAGACGCTTAGAAGCGCCTGGTTTCGGGCAGGGCGTAAAATGGAGAGTGGCATGAGGTCTGGGAGGTAATCCGTCTTCCACTGACAGTCTGCTGGAGGAACTCCGTTCTGACACTGCAGCTCCTTGCAGCTCCTAATGCAGCTCTACACGCTAGACTCACTATATAATGGAACAGTCACTCTGAAAAAACAAAAAATCTGTCTTATGTCCCTTTTAATTTATCAGCGACAACAACAAAAGCATAACAGTTTGTGCCATTTTCACAGGGCCCTCAGTTATAGGCCAAGGCACGGCAGTTTGTGTGTCCATGTGTTAGGATCAGCATGTCCCTGCAACTCTTGGTGACAAAATATGCAACCAAGCCGGTCAACAAAAATAAACTCAAGGCTCTAGTTCACCTGGCAGATGTGGCTTTCTTTATAGAGTGACTGATACACCCTGAGACACAGATACTAGATGCTGACCAGAAAAAGCAAGACAAAAGTAAAAAAAAAGGGATAAAAAGGGATGCAGGCAGGGGCACATCCAGTCAAAAAAGAGAATTAACTGGGGCCATAAGACAGAGTGGTGCCAGAGTGATGAAGGATTTCAGTGAGTTTGCTTCCATGCTATCAGCAGTGAGGTGATGGGAGTGCTATCCAGTGGAGTGATGCTGAACAGTGAATGACAGCAGGACATCTCCATCACCCTGTCCAAATGACTCACTCTCTCATACTCCCACACATGCCCACACCAATTAGCCCAGACGAGAAAACACAACACAGTGTATCCATGCACACCACAGTACTTAATGTACGACCAGACCAAAAAAACAGTTCATACAAACATAGGACTATCTGTGATTTGTTATTAAATGCTGTTATATGAACGGTGCAGGATAAGCAGTTATGCCTGAGAAAGGGACAAGATAAGCTAAGCAACTTGAAGCCTGCATCAGTGTATAACAACTATTATAACTTGTTTACAATTGCTTATAACTGATTACAAATCATATATAAACGTATTACAAGTCTTACTGTAAAGTGTTAGTGGAATTACAGTATGATTAAAATTAATAATTTCACAAGTGATTCCAAACTTTTAACCCAGCATGGATGGTGTATTTAGCCAGCACTGTGACTTGTCTCACCCTGTTTGAGCGACAGCAGTAAGGTAGGGTCTGAAGGGTCACTGGAGAAATAGCCACTGCCCTGGGCATCCCAGAAGAAATGGTCCTGCTGGTGTTGGAGTTCTTCTGCCCACTGCAGCCAGTGCACAGACTGTGTGGCCTCAAAAAGGTCTAGGAGACCACACACCACAAAGGCATAGTCATCCAGGAAGCCAGCAATGGGCGAGGTGCTAGAGAGAAGACGGGGGTTACCATTGAGACTGGAACATAAACACAACTAAACATGGACAGACTAACAAGAAAATGTGCAAATCCTGCTATCCTAGGAGCTATTTTTAACAGAAAATGAATTGTTTTGTTGGTTTATTATTCTGCCTGCAGAATATTTTGCCATTTTTATTTACCTTCCCTGGTCTACCTTCATATAGTTAATAAAGGTCACTCTGTGGCTGCAAGCTTTTCACTGAATAGCCATGTAAGTTTCATGAAAGCGTTTCCCAAGGAGCTTAACAGTTTTACATATCAAGAGTGAATTTAGTGCTGTAGATTGGTTACAGAGTCTATAGTTTTGTGTAAATTGTCAAATTTAAAATTGAGCTGTTTTATTTTTTGAGGGGCAGCTGGTGGCCTAGTGGTCAGGGCATTTGCCCTGTGATCAGAAAGTCCGGGTTCGATTCCCAGACCGCTAGACACCTCTGAGGTACCCTGAGCAAGGTACCGTCCCCACACACTGCTCCCCCCACCCTTCTTGGCTGCCCACTGCTTCACTTGGTGAATGGGTTAAATGCAGAGGAAGAATTTCGTGCTGTTCACACCGTGTGCTGTGGTGTGTTCTAAAATCATGAGAGGAGCTTCAATAGTCTGAGCTGAAGTGCTAATCATCACGTTTCCTACGATGACAACTGCCACCCCACTCTGACTGCTAATCTTTTTCAATTTCTTTGTTTCGTGCAACATGAGAATTTGGAAGGGTGCCTTTGGAAGAAAAGAGGAATATCTGAATCATCAAGCTTTTGGTAAGAAGTGGAACTTTGAAGCACAAGATCATTCACAGCTTCTTTGTTTTTTGGGCATGCTGGTCTCATGGACCATCTGTGCAATACTCTTGATTTAATGCAATGGGAAAGTCTCTTAATGTGCTAAAAGTGTGAAACAATGCTATAAGGTGTTGAAGTGATCTTTTAAATATTCAGTAAAGACATGGGCATCACAATAGCAGCCAATTTTTTCCAGAGAGTTTCATCAACGTGGAAAACTACACGGACAAGATGCTTATAACTCTAGGAAGGTGCATTCGTTTCTAATGGTTGTTTTTTCAGTTAAGTTTGGTTTATTCTGCTGGACCAACAAGCAGAATTTTGAGCCACCCGAAGGTTTTTGAATATGTCTGCTAGGGAACAAGTGTTCACTGTCAGAAAAATGTTGATGGAAAGCATGATAGGCTTGTTTTCCCCCCACACACAGATATATTTCCACTTTCGCCTGTTTAGAGCTGAATAGGACTAACTACAAATAACTACAGCCAATGTAGAGAGGTGGGACCGTGATCAGTTTTTATTCTAAGTGGATGTACTTTAAGACTCTCTTTCAGTATAAGTAAATAAAATACTAAAATATTGTTTCATTATTTCCAAGCATGATTTCTATTCCTTTACTTTAACAAACTGTAACAAAACATATTAAATATGCCATAACCTTTGTATGAGGAAAGGGCATTTTAAGCAAAAATACTACACAATATGCACTGGAAACTTTTTGAAGATTGAGGAAGACCTAATATCTGTTGAATTAGGAGGCAGCCAACCCTGAGCTCTTGTCACTGAACATTTGGGAAAAATTTTTGCAGAGTGGCTTGATAAAAGGGAAAAAAATACTTTTGCCATGAAGGGGTGCACCTGGTCTGTAACAATGTTTAGGTAGGTGGTACGTGTCACGGTAACATCCACATGAATGCCAGGACCCAAGATTTCACAGCAGTACTTGGTCCAGAGCATCACACTGCCTCTTCCTGCAGTGCATCCTTGGTACCACCTCTCAGGGGGCCACCTCAGGGGGCATGGGCACTCTGACTGGTCTACAGCTACACAGACCCATTTGCATCAAACTGCAATACACTGAGTTCTGACACCTTTCTTTCTTAGCCAGCATGGACTTTTTCAGCAATCTATTAAAGGGTAAAGGGGACATTTGGCTGACACTCTTATCGTAAGCGACATACAATGATTAACTACAGGGACAGTCCCCCTGGAGCAACTGAGGGTTAAGCATCTTGCTCAAGGAGACCATGGTTGAAAGTGGGGGTTCGAACCTGCAACTTTAAGGACATCGGGTTCACAGGCAAGTTTTTTAGCCACTAAGCTACTACCATTCTCTCCCCACGTACCCTTCAATCCCCACGTGCATCGTTTAGGTGAAACCTCTTCTAGAATGCACGAAGTACTGCATATCAGAAACATTCTATAGGACCTCCCATTTTGGAGATGTGCTGACCCATTCATCTGGCCCCTGTTGAAGGCCTTCAGATCCTTACACCTGACCATTCTTCTTGTTTCCAACACATTAACTTCAAAAACTGACTGTTCACTTGTTGCCTATTTAATCCCATCCTTAATAGGTGACATCTGTTGACTGACCATAGCCTTTGGACACCACCTGAACATATTAAACCATCGATTTTCAGGCAAAGGATGTTGGACTACATGCAAATGAATCAAACTCTGAAACGTGAGATTTGCTCTATTGTAGATGATAAAATGCAAAAAAGGGTGTCACTATACACTGTCACTATCTGTTGATGATAATTATTTGTGTAATCGGTATAATGCAATTGCTTTGTTTAATTAATAATGTGTTATGTAATGTTTATGTAATAGTGTAATAATTAACAATGTTTATGTAATGGTGATCTCTTTGGGAATTTCAATGTGGGATTGATATTTTATACTTAGCTCCTAACCCACAGTTAGGAAAAGAATATTCTTGGTTTTGCAGCTAGGGTTTCCAAAGTTTCGTTTTTTACCCCACTGACAAAAACAGAACATGATTCTATTGCCTGTTTTGTTATAAAAAAAAAAGTATTCCAGAGCTTCATGAGATCCAAAAACAAGACATCAGTGTTCCATTGACTCTGGTACTTGTTCCTCAAAAGGCTAGATGTCTTTAGCGCAAACAATGTGAAGACAACAGGATTTTGGTATCATGAAAAGTTAGTGAGAGCTGTAGGTGTATGTTGAAGGCTCTTATAATGGTGCACTTGATAGATAAAGCCAGAAAGCCAAGTAAATTCTTTGAAGTTTAAAATAGGTGACTTTGTTTATTCAACCGAACATATCATCGACTTTTCAGCCTCTGGTCCCAGGCACCTCCAGTGAGGTGCCACAGTAGGTGGCTGAGTGTGAGAGAGCTGATTGTGACAGGCTTGAAGATAACATTGTTTAAGAGTATGTGAAGAGAAGGTCTAGCACTTGAGGCAATCTCCATTCTTCTGGGTTCAAATCATGTTTACATAACTGAGATTTCCAGAGATGAGAGAATACCATATCAAAGGGGGAAGCAGACCACCATCTGACTGTCCATCTGACCCTTATATATCAATGCTACCAGTTTTAGATTCAGAGCGCCATTACATCATCTTCACAAAGTTCCAGAGTGATTCATAAAAGCAGGGTTAACTTTGCTTGCACTGTGAAAGACGCTTTGCCTGAGGTACATTCTGTTCACAACAAGAGCACAGAGTTCAGTGGAAAAACATGACTGCTCCGTTTCTGCAACTGAACTTAAGGTGGAGAGCTGCTACTGAACTTGTGAAAAAGACCTGTGAGACAGCAAAAACAAATCAAACTAGGCCAGTCAATTTTTAATGAACTGCTCTGTGCCTCGGTTTTCCATTCCTTCCCTCTCTCCACCCCCCAGGTGAGGCAGCCTCCACACAACACACCTATTCCACAGCACAAATCTCCTAATCTTAAAATCGTACCTCTACCTCTTCTGAGGAAAAGGCAAACAACCAGGCGATCATTTTAAATCAATATACACAGACCTACACAAAAGGTCTGAGAGGTATGTAAACATGAGCGAATGACGCCGAGCATGTGGGGAAAATTCCTTCTCAATTACAGTATTAGTGGAATGACCAGCTGCTCCAGGAATACTTTCCAACTATATCTGTGCCAAATACATATGATCCAGCCTTATATTCCTGTTATAAATCAGCCTAATTCAATTCCAAACATAAGAGTTTTCATTTGGCAACCATTGCAGGAAAAGCCGCCTCCTTCTTATCACATATTAATTCTCATACCCCTGTCTGTTGTTTGATTTGGCCCTAGAGAAGACTTTAATTTGCTGTGTAAAAAATTCACAAGGAGGAACAGAGAAAGGGACCGTTTCCCTATGAGGATGAAATTAAGAGGAGCAGATACACAATCAGCGGACGTGTTACAGTCTCCCCTCTCCTGTAATTTAATCATCTCAAGCCTGCCTGTGCTTTGAGAGTCTCAGTTATTACTCTCAGAGAAGGGAAATCCTCCAGCGACACAGCGGGGCAAATTAAAAGCAGCCTGATATCCAGCATTTCAGCATTCTGCTTCTCTAAACAAACATTAACACACAAAGCTGCTCCTGAGAGCAGACCAATTCTTCATACTGTAATCACACTATTTACAAACATCTTCTATACAAGACCTTCTTTTCCATTTTGATTTCTGTGAAACACTGGTTTTCTGTCAAAACATGCAATATGACATTAATCAGTAATAGTGTGTCACCAGCCATGAACTCAGGAAAATATACTGACTGGAATACAAGGAGAATGGAGAATTTTTGTTGACTGGGAACGGGTTGTTTTTTCCACACCTGCGGTTTGACAACAAACACTGTTCTGAATTGGCCACAGAGGTACTAATGAGCCACCAGCAAAAATTTTGTTAATTTTTATGTGCTTGCAAGAAAATCTTCCACAATCAGCACTGTGAAATAACTGCTGAGCTTACATTATTAGTAATTGAGGGACATAAACGAGATGATACCCCCGCAAAATAAGGTCAATGACTGTGTACGTGCATTAATGCAAGGAGGACTTTGTTTTTTCTGCTGACTCCAGGTCATTTCTACATTGGCAAGATGTGCGCCAAAGCACTTATAAGCAGCGTGTTACATTTAGAAACAGGATGGAGGAGGTGTGTTCATTTTCTTGCATAACTGAAAATTCAACAATTGCTATTTTGCCAAGACTACTTTGTAGTGCTACAGTCTGCATAACAGCATCACACATTAGCACTACAGATAAAAGTAAGATCAAAATAACTACAGTAAAAAAGATATTAAAGAACTTTAAATCCTACAGGGCTGCAGTTTGTCTCAATTTACCCCCCTGCAGTGGGATGAGCATCAAACAAATGGAAAAATGTCAGCATTCACAGAATTAATTATACAAACACCACTTTCCTCAATGCATGTGTCCTGCCAGTTCCACAAACTAAAAAGAGGGGTCATCCCATTTCCTTGAGGGAGTAAGACAGCACAATAATCCTTGCGTCTAATATATTTCGATGTGTAAACTTTTATTAAGGGAGACTATGGGATGTTTCTTACATTTGCTCAACTTCCATGTTGTCACCGCGGTAGCAGGAATGCAGTATCTTCTGTCCCTCTTTATCCCACAGATGCTCTCTGAGAAACTGTGCAGCTTGTTCAGCTCTCTGAAGCAGCGTCTTGTCCCCGAGTACAGCCCCAACCTTTGCAAATCCTGACAGCATCAGTCCTGGGATGAAGACATTTATTGTCAGAATGAACACAAAACATCAATCAGTGCACTACAAATCAATCAACCACTGAATATATACAGTGTATCTGTACATACCAGAGCTACATTTTCTCATTGATTATGTATTTTAAGGAGCTAAAACATTATCATCTATAATATATAATTAATAGATTCATATATTGTGTTATATATGGCTACTGCTGGACCAAAATGGTTCTCGGGTGGAGCACACGGTGTAATGTGGGTTAACATCAATGCTCTTAACATCTCAAAGAAAAAATTTTTTTTTTCTTTGTTTTTTTGTTTTTGTCCCTTCCCTTTTTTGTTTGCCCTGTCCGGTCTTGTCTGTAAAAGAGATAATATCAATAATTAAATAGTAATAAATTATATAAAATAATAAATAAAAATGAATGATGATAGCACAGCGATACACACATTGTCTTGTGTTATCTGTGTTACTGACAGGCCGGGGGAAAAAAATGCTCTCCATGTAACACATTGGGTTTCAATACCCTGTCTGGTTGAGCTCAACACAAAACACTAATAAATGTTCTTGAATAAAACTCTACTTGGGCTACATTTGCTTGCATCTGTAAAATATAATAAAACTTTTTAAACAGTGACATTATACATCATAAAAATTTGACTAATATGTCATTACAATGTATTGTTGCAGGCCGTATATCTCAACATGGGTTACGCTTGCATACGTCTGTAAACTATAATAAGGTGGAGATATAACGTTTTGCTCCAACAGCAACCTATTATATAATTTTACATAATGCTAAATTATACTACATTATGTATATTTTAGATTACATTACTTTGTACGTTTTGCTTTGCACCACAATTATAATATGGCAGTGCTAAACAGTGATTTACTGACTGATACAATGTTAATCCTAAACTTTTAAATATGACTGTCAGTTCTCAACTATCCAGTAATAAAGTGATATATCGCAGAAACTCGTCAGTCTCTTACATATTATAAATTCTTTCTTGTATTATAATCACATCACAGGTAATGTCTTTTGATTTTGACTTATGATTGTTCAGATTTACCAGTTCAGCCTGTATTGCAGTAATAAAAAAGAACAACTGCAACTGTCATATATGAAAATCAGTGGTACAATAAGCAGTTCTTTTTACAACAGAGGTATTTGTTATTTCTTCACCAGTACCAATAAATCTGGGGCACCTTAAGATTAACTTATTTTATCAAGTAAACTATATATTAGTCAGGTTCTAATACATACGTTTCAATTAAACAAGAAATGTTCCTAAAATTACATGTGTTTTGCCATTTTGCATAAAGTGAATAGATATAAACATATAAACCGAAGTCATGCTAGCATGTTTTGTCAAGCTATCCCTTGACAATGCAATGCCACTGATGGCTACAGCAAACACAATGTCTGAAGAACTTCTATTAGTGTTACTCGGAAAAGAGGAGCTGAGGGATATCTGATATAAAGAAAGCACAGGCACTTTGAGCTCAGCACCACTAACAATACACCTGTCAAAATGTTCCATTAGCCCATAGAACTGTGTGAGGGAGCCCATCATCTTTGATTAATGTGAGTTACTTTGCAGGTAGAGATATGCAGTCTCAGTGAATTAGCAAAGTAATGGAGTGTAGCACACTAAAGACTGCTGTGATTAAACAATGTCTCCAACTTTCTTCAATTAAAATATCACTTCATCAGTCACTGGGAGCGGTGTTAGCCATGTGGGGGGGCAATGAAAAGGCCAAGGAACCCTGTGAAGGTTTTGATAGCTTTTCATTAGGTGCGTACATGTTACAGAGCACTTTTCAAAGAGCTTTCAAAATCTTGGTCCCACATTTCTCAGCCAGCCAACCTCAAGAGAACACTCACAGCAGTGGCGCTATTAGTGAAAACAATATCACACCACTGCATACCAGAATCAATAAAACAAGTGAGCAAGGTTCCTCAAAGGCTGGGCCTACGAATTATTTTTATTTAAGCCTCAGCATTTTACTTACCAACTGAGGATATTTCCTGTGGAAAATATTCCATGGGAAGTAATTAAGAACCCTAATTATCAAAGCGCCCCTAGCATCACTTCACTGATGAATGCACGGCCTGCCTCACAGAAAGGAATGGAAGTAAAGCAAATAAGAGCGGTTGCATGGGTCCTACCATTCCAGGAGGCCAACATCTTAGAGTCCAGGTGAGGTGGAGGGCGTGCTTTGCGCACCTCGGCCAGTTTGGCCCTGCAGTCGGTCAGCACTTCGTTGAGTCTGTCTACACTGAGACCAAAGCGAGCGGCAGTGAGTTCCACTGAATAGCGCACTATCAGCACATTCTGTCCCTGCAGCTCGCCATGCGGGTCCTGCAGACACCACCACAGTCACAATCACAATCAAATGAACAGAAACTCAGTAAAATACAATATGTATAAAAAATGCTTGGTGAATACCCAGGCATTTCATGCACCTGTTCGGGCTCGACGTTGCCTTGGTCTTTCACGCCGTAATGATGCATGAAGATGTCGGCTTGTGTCGCACCCCCTGTGGCCCCCTCCACTGTGTCTGAAAGCAGCTCCCTGACCTCCCCAGCTGTCCATACACAGAATGCTCCCTCTCTCTTTTCACTGCACTCAGGTGTGGGCAGTGAGTCTGCATCCTGAGCACTGTAGAAGCCTCCAGACTGTACAGAGCATCAGAGTGTTAACAATAATCTGAAACAAACCTCTCAGCTAAGACTAGGGCTGCAACTATCGAATATTTTTGGAATCGAGTATTCTGCCAATTTCATTGATTAATCGAATAATTGGATAAATTGTCCTTTTGTGTTTTTAAACAACTATGTCAATATTGGGTTATGCAACATGAAAGGCTTCTTAAGATGAGCAGCAATTGGCTGTTATTCCTAACAAAAAAAGTTTTTATTCAAATTCAACACTTTTATTAGATCAAAACTTAAAACCTTTGGCTTATTGGCTCCAGAACTAAGCCCATTTAATCAACCTTTC
>JBBJLR010000111.1:30715339-30750922 GCA_037577145.1 Brachypetersius gabonensis | reverse complement strand
ATCCGACCCTTTCTCACCACGGAAGCCACACAGTTACTCGTCCAGTCTCTGATCATCTCTAAGCTGGACTACTGCAATTCACTTCTGGCTGGACTGCCAATGAAGGTAACGAGACCACTTCAGCTGATTCAGAACGCAGCTGCAAGGTTAGTCTTCAATCTTTCTAAATTCTCACACTATGCCTATACTACAGAACCTTCACCGCTCGCAAAAACCTTAACACTTGTTTTCAAGGCTAAGAATGGGCTTGCACCTCCTTACTTTTCTGCACTGCTCAAGCAGCGTGTCACTTGTCCTCTCAGGGCATCAAGCACAGCTCGTCTTGTACCTCCATTGTTCAAAAAAAGAGGAAGACATGCATCTAGACTCTTTTTGGTCTTGGCCCCCCAGTGGTGGAACGAACTCCCTCTTGCAATCAGATCTGTGAAGTCCTTCGCTGTTTTTAAGCGTCGTCTGAAGACCCACCTCTTTAAGGAGCATCTTGGTGACTAGTCAGTCCTCCCACACATCTCATATCTTTTCCTATATATTTACAAATCCCTTGGCCACTTACCCATTCAACTGTTTTACTGTTTTTACTTGTGTATTAATCTGACTTGCTTTTACTCTGACAGGGTTTGTTATGGTGTGTAACTTAGCCAGCAGTAACTTATTTAAATAGCTGTTGATTTAAGTATAACTTTCCAGGTTTAAGAACAGCTGTGGACTACTTTAAGCACTGATGTACATCGCTCTGGATAAGAGCGTCTGCTAAATGCCGTAAACGTAAAGTTTTTGTTGTCTTAACTATTGTTTTAGTCCAATGATTTCATATTTTTAGCCTGCGAATGAGAACCCCAAAAAGACATTTTAACATGGGTGCAAATTATTATGGAACTAAATGTATGTTATGATAATTTATCAAACTTGCCTTCATCCCATCCTCTTACTGCAAATATTTATTTGTGTCATCCAATAATGACATGCTTCCACGTGTGTAAAGTTTCTGTTGTCTTTAACCTACATCAATGGCTGTGTGAAAAGAGGCTCAGGGATTTTTGTGCTCTAATGTAAAGTTACATATGTATATCTAAACTAAATCGGTCATAATTAATTTATTATTAATCATTGTGCCACTTAGTAACAATCACGATCCTTATTAAGCTGTAGTTTAGGCTATAAACATTAAGGCTTGGGAAAAAAAAGTAACAATTTCCATCATAATGAATGAATACTTGTGTGCCCTACTTCACATAAAAGCAAGAATGTTTGTTTTTTATAAGACACACATACAGACAAATACACACCTGGTAAGCAGTGACGTAGGCAACTGCCAGCTGGGCTTGATCATACAGCATCTTCTCAAAGTGGGGCACATGCCAAGAAGTGTCTGTGGAGTATCTGTGAAAACCCTAAGACAGATTGATGAAAGAAGCAAAGAAATGAAAATAACTAAGGAAAGAAACAAGGAAATAAATACGAGAAACAAGAGTATAGCAAAAAAAAAATATTGAAAGCTGGAACAGATTTATTTTCTAGTCACAAAGCAACCACTGGGTTACCTGAGCCACATGATCATGAATTCCCCCCAAAGCCATCATTCTGAGGGTATGGAGAGCCATCTGCAATGCCTCGGCACCCTCAGTCGAAGAGCGATTTACCGCCCAAAATGACATCAGGAACATCAGGTTCACTGTAATGAAGAAACATATAATAGTAGTATACATGCATGTAGTACAGTCTACAGCAGAGCACAGTTCAAAGAAATGCCCTATAACACACAACTGTCCTCATCAAAGAATTTTACTAATGCAATAACACATTTCTGATCTTTTCAACATCTGTTTACCTGGTGTTGGGAATTTTGGTGCATCTCTAAATCCTCCATACTCCTCTTCATAAGAGTGAGCCAGCTGCTGAAAACATCTGTTGGCAACATCTGGGCCTGACGGTGGCATTTCTCCTGGGCTAGCTGAGATGGATGTACCCTTCCGCAGAGCATCCACCACTCGTTCTCCACTGGACTCGAGTGCTTCTCTGTTATTCTGCCACTGAGACATGTGTGACCAGCCATTATAATGCTAACCAGATACCTTCAACACCTGTCAACTACTTTAGTGGAACTTTAGCAAGAGAGAGCTGAGTTCAGCTTTTGTGGAACCATTAACAATATATAATGAAGACAAAGTTGGCAAATTGGCAGATCATTAGTGTGACACTGTCAAGTTTTATTTTTGGAAGGTGGACTCTGGCACCTCTTCTCCTACTATAGTTTTTTTTTTTTCCCCAATTCCAAAACCAGTACTAACTGTTTTAAATTGAAATGTGTGCTCAAGTTGCCCCTGTAATATATGGGGAGAGAGAGCAGATAGGTTATGGTGACCGGAAAGCGACAAAATGAGGAAATAACATCTGTCTTACATAGCTAAAGACTCGACAGGCTCATAAACAGACTTCAAGACAATAAATTTCAGATCAGTTATAAAAAAAAAAGGACATGGAACACTGTTGTGGTTTAAGTACAAATAATCAGTCTGTGAGCACAGATTTGCCCGTAAAACCAATGTTTGGGTGTCAGACACTGGTTTTATTGCAACCATGCAATCACACTTCACATTTTCCATTGTTTACCTGATCCATAATCCGCATAAGTATCGTTTTAAATCCAGGTCTTCTTCCACTGTCCCTTGGTGGGAAGTATGTGCCCCCAATGAATGGTCTTAAAGTTGGAGTAAGCCACACACTCATCGGCCAGCCACCACCTCCACTAGTTGCCTAACGAAAAAAAAATTATACAGCATTACGTGAATGTCAACTTCTGATAAAACCGACTAACGGAAAATTACACTAGTCTGGTTTTATAATGGATCATACCTGTACAAACGTCATGTAGACTTTGTCAACGTCGGGTCTTTCCTCTCTGTCGACCTTTATACAAACAAAGTTGTCGCTGAGGATCTTCCCAATCTCCTCATCCTCAAATGATTCTCTCTCCATCACATGACACCAGTGACAAGTAGAGTAACCCACTGTGACAGAGCACAATGTACCATGTAAAATGCAAAGGGGACAAGAGGACAAAGAGGGTTTCAGGTTTTCAGATGTGACTTATGTAGTTACCTGACAAGAAAATGGGTTTGTCTTCACTTTTTGCTTTATCAAAGGCCTCTTTGCCCCATGGGAACCTGAAACAAAAGATACAAACATTAAGAATGCATTAATGCTGCACACACCTAGACAACAAACAGCTCTAGTAAAAAAAAAATCTTGTTCATTTTATTTAAGAACTTTTTTACGAGTTTTGTTTGTTGTTCCTATGTCATGTTGAACCAAATTTATTGTAATTTTCAAAAAAAAAACTTCCATTCAATTCTATTTTATTTACATGGCACTTTTCACAACCAATGTTGTCATAAAGCTTTACAACGTCCAGGTCCGAGCTCCTAGTGAACTCCCAAACTCCCTAAGCTGGAGGAAGAAACCTCAGGAGGAAGCAAGTCTTAAAAGGGGAACACATTCTCAGAGAGAGAGAGAGAACAAGAGTCTCTATTGGGAAAACTAACAATAGATGGCCTTAGCGTGCAGCTTAATCACTGTTGGACAGATTGACCATCTACAGCCAACAGAGTCAGTACAATTAAGAGCCTGCACAATTAAGTACAATTAAGAGGTACTTCTGGTTAGAAGAGTGTCTAGTCCAGAACAAGAGGAGCTTTTAACAGCAATAATAACCGGCAGCAGGTGGCCTAGTGGTTAGGAGGTTGTGGGTTCAAATCAACACCACTAGTGTCCTCACCCTTGTGTGCCCCTTGTTGGATGCAACACAATGCTTTACTTGGTGAATGGGTTAAATGCAGAGAAAGAATTTCACATTGTTCAAATGGTACCACATACAAACGCCCACAAACAAGAAAACTGCTTAACTTCTTTTCTTTTAGGTCTTAGAAACAAACAGAAAAAACACAAGATCTGTAAACCTAGGAAAACTTTTAGGATAGTTTCTGCCCACAGAGGGAGTGTTAACCACATTTATTGTCTCATTAGGACAAAAGGGTAGACAAGTCCTTTTTCTAAAGAGGTAATCACCAGTCAACAGGGTTGTGTGCATGCTGCAGTAGGTAGGGGGATCTCTCTTCACTCAGACGATTAGTATGTTTTGGGGGACTCTCTTGTCCATCACTCCCTGATGCCATACTGAAGAAGGCTGCTCCAGATGTCCTGTTCAAACAGAGGTGGATCATCAAACTTTGCATCTTAGGTAAATTTGCAAGTCCAATTAAGCCAATACGACATCACAGACAGGCTAGATCTAGAATACTGTACAAAATTCTGGAGCCACCCTTCATTACTTTATATCTTGCTTGAATCACCTTGTTGGTGCAAAATTTCATGCCTGTCAAATTATCTTACCTTTGGCACATGAAGTAGATTAAGAAAAATGTTTTTGTAAAAAATGTTTTACTGTGACAGACTGCAAAGTGATTAAAAATACAAAAAAAGTGTTCCAACCACTCAGCATTCAGCACCACCAGTATACTGCACCTGTTTATTTACTGTTTTATGTCTTAAACTGGCTTTGTTTGTTTTAATGATTCATTTGTATATCA
The DNA here is from genome assembly GCA_037577145.1 of Brachypetersius gabonensis. Taxonomy (NCBI): domain Eukaryota; kingdom Metazoa; phylum Chordata; class Actinopteri; order Characiformes; family Alestidae; genus Brachypetersius; species Brachypetersius gabonensis. Next base: position 30,746,336 of record JBBJLR010000111.1, on the reverse strand, counting down.
CAGTGTGGTTTAACATCTAAAATACATTCCTCTTAAATTGGTCAGGTTCAGGGACTGGACTGAAAATAGGTGTCTTTAAAAGTCCTTCAGGATGTCTGGAGAACTGTTCCTCACGACTATATCATATATATATATATACGACTGTGGTTCTTTGGAAGCAAAATATGAAGAAATGAGGGGTAACTCAAGACTTTTACCTACTGTATTATACATTCATCATGGCCAGGAAAGCAAATAACTAACAACTGGAGCGTACCAAAGACAAAAAGAAATGACATAACTAAAACTCCGTTATTTTAAGTAATAAGCAACTCATCATTGACCACCGCAGTAGCAAGTTAGCTACAGTGCCTTTGCTGCAGTGAACAGCCAGGCTACCAGGCTAGTTTAGCTAATCTCTAGTTTGCAGTATAGGCTGAATTGAGAGCTGTCAATATGATTCTTTAAAAAAGAATGAACATACAGGCATTTTGCTGTTATGTCGTGCTGCTCAGGGCTGAAACACCTGTTTCTAGACAGCCTGTCCAGTGAATGTGCCTCTCAAGCCGGCTGGGAAGTTTGTTTACATCAGTTAGCAGCCCTGGATACAGTGACATTCGGTAGCTAGCTAGCCCTAACACCAAACTCAGAGATTATGCAGCGTTGGAGCTGGTCACATATCTCTGACCATATGAGATTTTAAAAAAATAACCGTTGGTTTTGTGTTCAATTTTTTACCTGACGCTGCCCTGGAAAGACCTGAAATTCACAAGTTTAGGGTAGCTGTCACTGTCGCGGGTGGGCTTGGGTTCTGACCTCCGCCTGCTAAACAAACTACGACTACGGGCTCTGTCTTTTCTTAAGAAAGCTCCACTGAAGAGCCGGGAAGGTCCGAAACGTCTGGTGGAGGAGGGTGACCCCGTCCAGATCAGCCTGAGCATCCTAAACTCAAGAACAGTCCTGCCCCGGGTGCCGACTGTGGCACCGGCATTAGAAACCTATGTGTAATTCACACTTCCACCACCAATAGGCACCCACACACAGCCTAACCTGTTTGGCGAATTGCCCAACAAAAGAGTTGGACCTGATAAAATAATACACATGTAGTTCATTTAGTAGTTTGTAAATTATTATAGTGCGTTACTTGGGACGCAGCCATTGAAAATGTGGTTGGTGGCGGCCAAGTGGGTAGGATCGGTGGCCCTGGACCGAGACCGAGCCGGTCCAGGGGTACGGTCTATAATATATGTAGACAGCACAGCCAATATATGGAAATTAATTGAACAACCACTATTTTGAATGCACACTTTTTGTGATGTGATGTGACGTTAGGCTGGGCAAAACTGAGATGTGTATTATAAGTGTTCTACGTTCGAAAAGTTTGGTTTCTACAAATACCCAGCGAATAAAATCTAATCTATTAATAATATTAGCTACCTTTCATATAGTCAAAATTCTCTAATGAAAATCATCTTTCCAATACTTCATTTGCGAAACCAAACAATATCATACAACATCCTCACAATGCAAAAGCAATCCAAACAGTGAATATATGCGCCTCTTTTTGGTTTCCGTTATTCTTCTTTCAGTTGTTTTTGTGTTATAAACCCCTGACATTGTGTGTTTATTTTATTTTAGTTGTTTTTTATTTTTTAATTAATAAATTACTAATTTTTTTGGTGTGTTTCTGATTATTCTATTTTAATAAAATAAAATAAATAAATAACCGTTTCTGTGTTCAGGAGTCTTTTTGTCCACTTGGGGGCGAGATAATATTCTCACCCCAGCAGTAACAGACCTGCTCTAACTTCCTGCCTCCCTGACAACAACACAACAGGGGCGAAGATGGTGGAGGTGGGAGAAGATGAGCTTAAACAGCTCGAATATTTGTCCCTAGTGTCTAAAGTTTGTACTGAGCTCGACAACCACTTGGGAATCAGTGACAAAGACCTCGGTAAGCTAAGAATCTTTCTTTTTTTTTTTAGTTTTATTCGTCCCTCAGTAACTAAAACTGGTGGGAGTGTGGATGCTAGTGTGGGCCTTAGCTCTCTTTTTAAACTCATTTTATCTGGCTTTCGGGGAGGTTTTAAGTTACAACATGGCTTCACAATTTCATTAGATAACAACTGTGTTATTTCGAAAATGTAAATAAACCGTCCGACTGGATTTCCTTCTGTCATGCTAACCGTCGTTAGCATGGCTAGCTGTGCCAACTTTATGTAGCTGTCTGTGCTGACCGTGTTATTGTTTTTTTTCTCTCACGATTTATCATGATAATTGTATTATTCTAAAGATAGTCTAAAAGCAATATATAACCAGTGGTCTTGGACGTGAGGTCTGGTTTGATGCCTAAACTGCTACTACACAAAAATGTGCCAGATGTCTTGGCTTTCGGAATACATCATTTGTTATTTGTTAAATCATTCTGGCTTAGTCGCATCACTTTTTAAATAACGTGTCCCCCTATTCATGATCAGAGACATTAATTTTTATTTTCACTCTCCTGCGAGAGAGGACCGCTTCTTAAACAGTGACGCTCCTTTTTATGTTGTTTACAGCGGAGTTTGTCATCAGTCTTGCTGAGAAAAATCCAACATTTGATGGATTCAAGTCAGTGCTGCTTAAAAATGGAGCAGACTTCACAGTAAGTGACTTTATGGCTGTCAGAATTGTTTTTCTTGCTTGACCTATTTGATTATTCTTCTGAATGACAAAAAAAATGTTTTAATAAAATAGTATTCTATGTGAAAAGCAGAACACAGCCCCTGTACTTTACTGCATTGTTGCTTTTGCTCTTTTTTTGCTCGTATTTGCAAAGAGGTAATGGTTTGTGTGACATTTTTTTTTTATTATTTTAATCTCTGCAGGACTCCCTCATTAGCAACTTACTCCGTCTCATTCAAACCATGCGTCCCCCAGCTAAAACCTCCACCAGTAAAGGTTTGGCATAAATTAGTAGCTCTCTATGAATTTAGGATTACTTTTATGGAGAAAGCTAATCTTCCATTTAATTCGTGCATTTAATTACATTTTTGTTACATCATGCAGGGAATGAGCCTGTTGTCAAGCCAAAGAATGAGAAAGACAAATTGAAGGAGCTGTTCCCTGCCCTGTGCAGACCAGACAATCCCAACATTAGAGTAAGACTTTCTCACTTGTTTAGACAGTTTGTTTGAAATTAAACCAGAGAACATTCATTATAACTTTTGGGTTAAACAGAACATGCTGGATGAAGATGATGTGAAGGTCGCTGCTGACGCTATGAAAGAGTTGGAGATGTTCATGCCAAGTGCCTGTGGGCCAGACTCAAAGAGCAGCAAGAAAAGGTGGGGAAAATATTACTTGCAAAGACAAACATAATTTGATGCAAACTTATTTGTAATGTAGGCGCAGTGGCAGCATGCGCACAAAGAGTTTAAATGGACACTTGTTGTGAAGCACTAAGAATACAAATGCTTTATTGTGCATTGATCTGAATGTTTTACTGTATATATTGTACTCACATGTACTAAAATGTATGCTTCCTTTTTGGATTATTTTCAAAACAGAAAAAACACATTTTTGCTATTGTTTAAATGCATCAAGTCACATTTTTGTATTCAGTGAAGTTTGTTTTAAAATAGGCATTGTATGTTTTATCTGTTTGACTTAATTCAATATTTAATTTACTTTCATCAGTGTTATTTCACTACACAACCCAGCATGTATTATGCTGATGCATCACACAGCCATCCATTGTGTCGACAAATTAAGATCTGAAAATAATTAAGCTGCAGTAAGATATTTAACTTCCGCGCAGTGATCTCAGTTACCAAAAATAATGCTTCAGTCCACTCCAACTTCAAATATTTAATCTAAAGGGAAGTATCCTAGATGTTAAATCAAAACATTTCAGTGCACACTGCTGTTTCATCCAAGAAAACATGTTTATAAGAGCAATTGTTTTTTTTTAATATATATATATATATATTTGTTTTGGCTGGTGCATTTGTTTAAATTAATTTTTAAAAGATTTTCCAAATATTTGCCAAAAGTTTGTATTTGAATCATAGTGGAATCTGAGATTTTGTGATGCACTATGTACTCCCATCAAATTGCTATGTTTTATGAATTATACTTTGGCTACAAACAAATTCTGTTTCAAGTGGAATAAATCAGTCCAAATTGTAATTAGACTGATGTCCTCTTCAGATCTGAAGCCAGTGGCAGCAGGAAAAGTCGGAGGAGTAGGAGTCGCAGTCGAAGTAGAGACAGGGACAGGGACCGAGACAGGGACAGGGACCGAGACAGGGACAGGGACCGAGACAGGGACAGGGACCGAGACCGTGACCGGAGGAGGCGCCACCGTTCCCGTTCTCGCTCCCGCTCGAGATCACGCTCTCCAGTGAAAGAGAGGAGGCGCAGGACCCGCTGGCATTCCCGCAGCAGGTCCAAGAGTCCTGGCCAGGGGGACAGAGAAAAGGGCTCAGATCGCTGGAAGGACAAACATGTGGACCGTCCACCCCCAGAGGAGCCTTCAGTGGGTGACATCTACAACGGCAAAGTCACCAGCATCATGCAGTTTGGCTGCTTTGTTCAGCTAGAGGGACTGAGGTTAGTTACTATGGTGTGATGCACCTTGAGAGTAACCTTATATCTTATGTTGTCATTGGTAGGATATTTCTAAAGCATTTATGTACTGCATTTTGCCTTAAACATTTCTAACAATGATACTGTTTCCTTTTCCAAATCTTCCTTTTTTAAATCCTCCTTATTCAAAGGAAACGCTGGGAAGGGTTGGTGCACATCTCTGAGCTTAGGAGAGAGGGCCGAGTGGCAAATGTGGCAGACGTGGTCAGCAAAGGTCAGCGGGTGAAGGTCAAGGTGTTATCCTTCACAGGCTCTAAGACCAGCCTCAGTATGAAGGTAAGTGGAGAACTGACAAGGTAGTTATACATCTGTGTCTGAAATCATTGCACATGCTCATGGCTGGTTGTACTTGCCTTTGTCAGGATGTTGATCAGGATACAGGTGAAGACTTAAACCCTAACAGGAGGAGGAATGTTGGGGGAGAGGGTCAGGAGGAATCAGCCATGCGAAACCCTGACAGACCAACCAACCTCAACCTGGGCCACGCTCCTGAGGTGGAAGATGACACGCTAGAACGCAAGAGACTCACCAAGATCTCTGATCCTGAGAAATGGGAGATCAAACAAGTATGCATTCAATCAGACATGAAGTTTCAGTAGAAGAAATGTATTTGCTGTAGACTAATGTGTTGCTGTTTCCTATTTCAACTCTTCCTAATTTAATTTAATGAGAAGTTTAAATCTAGTTTGTGTAAAAAAATGCTTGGAGTAATGTCACTGCCTCTAGGTGGCTCTAATGAGAACTATGCAGCTGTGATTCTCTGTTCTTGAATGCTACAACTTTAATAGTGTAGGTTCTTTAATTAATGTTCATTGTTTTCTGTTCCTAGATGATTGCTGCTAATGTGCTCTCCAAAGAGGAGTTCCCAGACTTTGATGAGGAAACGGGGATCCTGCCTAAAGTTGATGATGAAGAAGGTATGCTGGAGCAATTTCTACTTGCATGAATTGTTGGTCATTTTATCACCTTTTAAATAGATGTTGTCTGCTGTTCTTCTTTGAGAATGAATGTGTTGATAATTCTGTCTTTCAGATGAGGACCTAGAGATTGAACTGGTAGAAGAGGAACCTCCTTTCCTTCGGGGGCACACAAAACAAAGCATGGATATGAGCCCTGTGAAAATAGTGAAGGTAAGTGAACATTCCCATAGATCATGCAGCATGTCACAGGTTGGGAAGTGTCTGCAGTTGGTCCTCACTTGCTTCTCTTGATTTTTTTCAGAACCCGGATGGATCTTTGTCCCAGGCAGCTATGATGCAGAGTGCTCTGGCTAAAGAGAGACGGGAAGTGAAGCAGGCGCAGCGCGAGGCTGAGATGGACTCTATCCCCATGGGCCTCAACAAGCACTGGGTGGACCCCCTACCTGATGGTATGCTCTCTTTGTTTTTTGTTTGTATGTATTGTTTTTTTTTTTGTTTTTTTTGCTTGATAACTGTGGTATCATTCCTCGCTGATTCAGGTAGATGTCTTAGATGATGAGCTTAAATTGTAGTGTTGGAGCCTTTTTTTTTTAGTTCTTTTCTTTTTAATTTTGAATGTTCACTGTTCATCGTCTACTGCTAAAAACAATTGTCTTAAATGTTTTAAAATTCCAGGTAGATATAGGTAGGTGACTATAATGAAAAGCCTAAGTTTTCATGTGCTTAAAAATTCGTCCTAAGCATTCTAAGGCCTCGTTCACACGGACGTCTGAACCAGGCGTTTTTCTGGCGTTCGTGATGCCAGGTGAGCGCCTATTAAACGCCGCTCGTTTTTCTGCTCATTGAAGCAAATCAAAGCGTTCAGCACCAGCGTTCGGCTGGCTGCACGTTCGGATGGCGTCAAATAAATGCTGCATGCAACGTTTTCTTGGCGTCAAAATAATACATGAAACTACAGATTGGGCGTCCGGCTGACGTTAAACGGCGTCAGACGCCTGTCGAATGCCTTGCTGACGTCGATCAAGCGTTGCTAGCAAACAGCACAAAACGCCTATGGCGCTTAGAGCGCGTTCATTTCGAAAGTCTGTGTGGATGAGGCCTTAGACTAATGTCTTGATGACTATGATGGCTATAATGAGTTTAAGGTTTTGTACATTTTAAGAAATGTGTTTTCCTCATTTTAATTTCCTCTATATTCTTTTTCCTGTCGTTTGCTTAAAAAGAAGCATTTGTTGCACAATGTTGTGTGCCAGACCTCCCCAGCCTAAGAGAACTCTCTGTGTCTGATGGCCATCTGGTTTCCTGCACACTTTTAAAAGGGCGGATATACGCTTGGCTACAGTTATCTTTGCTCCCTATATGCCCTCTGGCTTGGCAAGAGTCCATCATGTTAGTCTCTCAATAAATGCACTTTGCTTTCTCTCCACACGCTGACCAACCTCCCCTCTCACGTCTGCAACATACACTACACAGTTGATGGAAGGCAGATTGCCGCCAACATGAGAGGCATCGGCATGATGCCTAACGACATCCCTGAGTGGAAGAAACATGCTTTCGGTGGCAACAAGGCCTCATACGGAAAGAAGACACAGCTGTCCATCATTGAGCAGAGAGAAAGTCTGCCCATCTACAAGCTTAAAGAGCAGCTCATTCAGGTCTGTGCTTTACTGATGACAGTGCTGAAGCTTTAATACAGCTCAATTAAAAAGCAGCACCAGATAAATTTAAACATGCCTCACCTTGCCTCGTTCTTTTACGAGGTTAATGTTAATGGTTAATGTTCAGTGAATGTTCTGTGTTTATGGGCCAGCAACCATGGGGAAACCACTAACTAGGCTAGCCCTAATGTTATACAAGTTACTGATCACATGTTAGGAATTGGAATGATATAGTAGTGATCGCTTACTAAGTTACAATTACAAGTTTGATGAACAAAACTGGAGCCTGACCTCCATTAGAAAGTAACATAACATTACTTGATAAATATGTGATGACTGTTTTAAGCCTAGTGCTGAAACTAAGCCATAAGCATTTTTTGGGAGATGTAAAGACTATCAGGAAGATATGGTGGAAGCGTAATAATAATTGTTTCTCTGTTTTTGTGATGTCTTTGCAGGCTGTTCATGACAACCAGATCTTGATTGTGATTGGGGAGACAGGCTCTGGGAAGACCACTCAGATCACTCAGTACCTTGCTGAGGCTGGATACACTACACGTGGGAAGATTGGATGTACACAGCCCAGAAGAGTGGCTGCCATGTCTGTGGCCAAGAGAGTGTCTGAGGAGTATGGATGTTGTTTGGGACAAGAGGTGAATACTTGCCACTGTGTATTAGTGTAGATGTCAGATCTGTGGCATCCATGCCTGTGAAAACAGTTTTATTTTGCTGTAGGTAGTTGTTGCTTACGCTTCTTGGGGAAGATTATAGTAACACATTTCTGTGAATGCAGGTGGGTTACACCATCCGGTTTGAGGACTGCACGAGTCCAGAAACGGTCATCAAGTACATGACAGACGGTATGCTGTTGAGAGAGTGTCTGATTGACCCTGATCTTGGCCAGTATGCCATTATTATGCTGGACGAGGCTCACGAGAGGACCATCCACACTGACGTGCTCTTTGGACTGCTAAAGAAGGTATGGCCGGCAAAGAATTAGTGTCTTAACTGCGGCTTGGCAAAAATAAATTGCCATGGAACAGTAAATCTTGTACTAGGTTCCTTTAAAACTCTTAATGTAGTTTGATATGATATGATTCACAAGTAGCATTTTTATCCCTAACAATGTCACAATCAAGAGTCCAAGAGAGAGTAGTCTTTGGGAGTGCATGATTGCCCTCCTCCTTTCTAATGATTTTGAGCAGTGCTTATCAATGTGGTTATTGCCATTCTCTGCTCACATTTCACCAGCCTTCACCTTTTCAGCTTAGTTTTATTGTGTGATAGTACAACAAGCTAGTGGACGGATTTGGAATTGGGGGTGATTTTAAAAAGATGATTCATTTTATGAATTAAACATAGATTTCGTTGGAGAATTTAAACTCTACATTTCTTTTATGGATTTTCCATTGATATTCTTCCTGCATTTTTTTCAGACTGTCCAGAAACGCACAGACATGAAGCTCATTGTAACGTCTGCTACTTTGGATGCTGTGAAATTCTCACAGTATTTTTATGAGGCACCTATTTTCACTATTCCTGGTCGCACTTACCCAGTAGAGGTACTGTACACTAAAGAGCCTGAGACCGACTATCTGGATGCCAGTCTGATCACAGTCATGCAGATTCATCTCACTGAGCCACCAGGTAAAAACTCCTCTTCTGTATAATCTGAAATAGTTCCATTCAGAACATCTTAATTGGTCATTGATTATCATATATAACTTCTGTTTGTATTTGCAGGTGACATTTTGGTGTTCCTGACTGGTCAGGAGGAGATTGACACAGCATGTGAGATCCTATATGAGCGAATGAAATCCCTTGGCCCTGATGTTCCAGAGTTGATCATCCTCCCTGTGTACTCTGCCCTGCCCAGTGAGATGCAAACTAGAATCTTTGACCCAGCTCCACCTGGCAGCAGAAAGGTAAGATCGTCTTCTTGTCCTCTGCAAAAAACTACATTGAAACACAGCACATGCTTAACTGTGTTTTTTTTTTATATATATATATATATAGGTGGTCATTGCTACAAATATTGCTGAGACTTCTCTGACAATCGATGGGATCTATTATGTGGTGGATCCAGGATTTGTCAAGCAGAAGGTATACAACTCCAAAACAGGCATTGACCAGCTAGTGGTGACTCCAATCTCACAGGTAGGTTACTTCCATTATTAATCACCTAAACACAATACACCTTAGCTCTGTGAAGCTCTGGATCTGACCTTTGTGGTGTTTCAGGCACAGGCCAAACAGCGGGCAGGCAGAGCAGGCAGGACTGGACCGGGGAAGTGCTACAGACTGTACACAGAACGTGCATACAGGGATGAAATGCTCACAACAAATGTACCTGAAATCCAAAGAACTAATTTGGCCAGCACTGTGCTGTCACTCAAGGTGTGCCCTCAAACACATTCATAGACCTCCTGTCTGTTCCACTTAACATCTTGCAGAATGTAGTAAAAAGTAATTGTGCAATTGTGTAATTATTCATCCTATCCTACTTTTTATCATGTCCTACTTGAAACCATTTGCCAAACAGCATACAAACAATGTTTCATTTAATTTTTTTTTTCCTCTTTCAGGCTATGGGAATTAATGACCTGCTTTCATTTGATTTCATGGATGCTCCACCTATGGAGACTCTGATCACAGCCATGGAACAGCTCTACACACTAGGAGCTTTAGATGATGAGGGACTGCTCACTCGTCTCGGACGCAGGGTATGAGTTCTGGATGACTGTCTGTTTGTATATATGCATTTATGGACATTTTTATATTACTGTTATATGTAGGGGTTGACATTATGTTTTTGCTCTAATATTCTAATGAGTACCTACATTACTTAACTGGTATGCACCAAAATAAAAAAATTGCTCTGTGCCTCGGCCGTAGTCGGGGGTTGTTCGGGGAGGGGGGTTGCGCACAGAGGTTTGTGTATCTGCCTGCTCGCGGTGGGAGGGGCTGTGTGTGCCGGGATCCAGGGGGACATGGAGGGGCTGTGCGTGCCGCGGTGCAGGGTGTCCGTGCCGGGGTCTTTGTCTCGGCATGGTTTCGGGGGGTAATGCGCGCAGTATGAACTCACAAATTAGGTACAGATTTGCGCTGGGAAGACAAAACTGTTGTGCCTTTTGTGTACCACAGACATCTTTTTGGACTTGCGTACCATTTATGTCAATCTCTAGTTATATGTGGTTACCGTTATAAAATACATTCACAAAGGCTGATGTTTGCTCATGCAGAATTCGTGCATTTGTCTTCCCCTCGTCCCTTCTGTTTTGTCTCAGATGGCCGAGTTTCCTCTGGAGCCCATGTTGTGCAAGATGCTGATTATGTCCGTCCACCTGGGCTGCAGTGAAGAGATGCTGACTATTGTGTCCATGCTCTCTGTACAAAATGTGTTCTACAGGCCAAAGGTAATGGTGCAAGCCATTTAGGGTGATCACACCAACTCTTTGTTCATATGAAGCAGAAAATGGCTACAAGCTTAGATGAAATAAGGGTAAAAAAGTCTTATTGGCTGTGCAGTTACTATAACCACACATGATTAGCATTATTATCACATACACAAGCATGTTGCTGAAGACCATAAAATTAATGGAGCATAATGAAGTAAATATTTCTTGTATGTCTTTTATGATTGCTAAATCCCTAAATCTGTTATTTCAGGACAAACAGGCTCTGGCTGACCAGAAGAAGGCCAAGTTCCACCAGCCTGAGGGAGACCACCTGACCCTACTGGCTGTGTACAACTCTTGGAAGAACAACAAGTTCTCTAATCCATGGTGCTATGAAAACTTTATTCAGGCTCGCTCCTTGCGGCGTGCACAGGATATTCGTAAACAGATGCTGGGCATCATGGACAGGTGAGGAATTTTAGCTCACAACCAAAAAAAAGCCAATTTGTGTAATTTTGGAACAGCTTTGCTTGCATTTAACCTATTGCTGAAATGTTGTTCTGTCTTAAAATAATCAGATTCTATGCATTCAATGGAACGTTTTTTTTTTTTAGACATAAATTGGACGTGGTATCATGCGGTAAAGCCACTGTGCGTGTACAAAAGGCAATCTGCAGTGGCTTTTTCCGTAATGCAGCTAAAAAAGACCCCCAGGAAGGCTACAGGACCCTCATAGACCAGCAGGTGGTTTACATCCACCCCTCGAGTGCTCTGTTTAACCGACAACCTGAGTGGTATGTAGGCCTTAATAGTGTGAAGATGGCAGTGACTTTATGACCTTGTACTTGTGCATTCTTGTTCTAACTTGTTCTCTTCTTCCATCAGGGTGGTGTACCATGAATTGGTTTTGACCACCAAGGAGTATATGAGAGAAGTGACTACCATTGACCCTCGTTGGCTTGTGGAGTTTGCTCCAGCCTTCTTTAAAGTGTCAGACCCAACTCGCCTCAGCAAGCAGAAGAAACAACAGCGTCTGGAACCTCTCTACAACCGATACGAGGAGCCAAACGCCTGGAGAATCTCCAGAGCTTTCCGCAGGCGCTAAAATGCCCTTACAAGATATCCATAGACTGTCATTGTCCTCTAATGCTCTTGCTGAGTGGTGGATTCATACACACTCCGTGGAAACAAGACAGGAGTCATGGACAGATAGTGAGGTACTGGTAGTACTTTTAACATTCTCATTTGTATGCACCCATACAAATGTTAAAAGGTTTGGAATAAACAAATTTACAACATATATGTTGTAATTTATTGTGAAACTACTTTTGGTTCTGATTCCCTAAGATGGCCCGTTTTGTTTATAAAAAATAATGTATAGTTCTACCCAGTCATGCAGCTCTTATGCAATGGAAAATAAATTGATCTTAGGCAGGCAGTTCCCCAATGGCTGAAGTGCTGACAGGGAAGGAGGTTGTGATCAATTCAGTTAGTTCTTTTAGTTCCTTCTTCTTCCATCTTGAACCATCCTTATTATAAATTTACGGTCATTTAGGGACTATGACTCAACACAGGATCAGTACACTCAGCCAGAGCAGCATTTTTATTGTAATTGTGTTTTGTGGCAGGAAATGATTGGGAATTGAAATGTGGAGAGGTTTTTATGTTGTTAACCCTTCTTTTGTATTTAATCATCTGGGACCGTTTCCGCGCTGCGTTTAATAAACCTTTGTTTTGTACTCCAAAGGTTCTTTCTGTTGCTACTGTAATTACTGATTTGTTTTGCCTCTGGGAAAATTTTTATTTAACTGTGCATTACCCGTATCACTCGAAGCCCATGAGGGAGGGGGGGGAAAAACAGAAATGCCAGCTGGTTTGGCTAAAATCAAAGTCACTTAACTTGAAGTGTCTGTAAAGCCAAGAGAGTTTATTTAAACAGCATAAACAGCAGATTTACTATGAGGAATATGATTTGGTTAAAAAAAAAAAAACACTGGAATATTACTGATAAACATTTTACTATTTATTTATAGTATTATTCAAGTTATTTGGATTATAGTGTTACTGCTTCTTTGAGAAATGCCCTCCTTGGACTACAGGTCCAGCACATTGTTCAAACTGCAGTTTAATGTCACCCGACTAGTTGCTGAAAGAGTAGTCATGTGACTGATATTTACATCATGGAAGGCAGATCTGTGTTGAGGCGTCTATTAAACAAGACTTCAGGAACACTGGAAAGCATCAAAGTGAAAGAGACATTTCGTGACTTTTGTCACATGTTTAGTCAATACAGATTCCAGTGAACTGCTATACTGGAGGCTATAGGTCTGGCTTGTTTATGTCCTTATATGCTAAAGGTGTTTGTTCAAAAAGAGCCCTTTGTCACCCATTGGTCAGCATTTTTTTTCCAGCATGTTGCATAACTAAATCATAGATAACCTCCTCACCTTTGTATCCTGGAAACCGGTAACTTTTCAGTTAACATTCATCTAGGGTACACGAGTGGGGAAAACTGGTCTCAAAGTATTGTAGTAGTAATATTGGGTCTTTATTAAGCCACTCGTTGAACCACAGTCACGTGTTCGTATTGGACAGGCCTCAGGACTGAGAGTCCCTAGTGATATTAATTTAAACAAACCAAAAAATAAAAACAAAACAAAAAAACACCATAGCCTTATATACAAGTGGATGGGGTTGGGCATGTGCAATAGGTGCATGGGAATAAGGGGGTAGGGGTAATGGGGCTGTTGGTGGCATTAGTACATGTAGCCTTTGGAGTAGGGCTGTGGGCCCAAGTTGGTGGCAGCTGGTTCGGAGGGGTAAGTCACACCCTCATCCAGGTGGGACAGCGGCACTGTGTCCTCCTCGTTCACGTAGCGCTCAAACTCGGCCTTCAGGCTGGGTCGCTGATTGTCGGGGAACGCCAACGAGATAAGCGCTTCTGGCTCACACACAAACTTGTAAACGTAGCGTTCACCTGCCACCTAAACACAGAGGTTTGTCGTGTGAATGAAAGAGACATTAAACTTTATACCTACAGGTGGTCCTCAAGCTATGACAGTCTCATCATGTGACGTTTCGAGTTTACGATGTTCACGGCCATAAATAGATTGGTTGCGCGCGGTGGAAGAACACGCAGTACCGTGGCGTGTGACCGAGTTGATGTCCCCCTGTATGCATACCAACACCACTTTAGACTGTTTTAAACTCTTTTTTTTTTCATTTTTTCTGTTACTACAGTACAGTGTACAATTATTTATATATTTCATACAAATGTTTATGTTGTCTAGATTATGCTTTTAGGACAAGTAAGTGACTGAGGCTAGAGTACCAAGATAGCACCAAAATTCAGGTTACATCACTGTCGATGGAACGGATCTGTGTCATAACTCGAGGACCCCCGTATATAGATTCACAGTAATCAATCACAATCTTTAATAATTATTTCTCATATTAAAGAAAAGACAGGCTTCAAAATATACAGAAACCGACTTATACCTCTTATTAAATATGGGGGAAAATCATAGATTACGATGCTTAAGTGCATGTGTAAGCCCAATAGGACACATCATAATAGTTAAGGGCCTGCAGGTACCTTTTGCATAATTCCCTTCTCGTAGTAATAGCGCAGGGAGCGGCTCAATTTGTCGTAATTCATGGCTGGACGGTTCTTCTGCATCCCCCACAGCCTGGCTACCTAAAAGAAGGAGCATCAAGGAGAAAAAGTTGCAGAAACAACCAAAAAGTTGCAGTAGACTTTTACATGCATGAGGAAAGTTTTACGTTTGTTCAATATTATAATTATATTGACATCTGTAGTGCTAGTGTTTTCATTTCAAAGGTCATTGTACGTCAAAGCATATGATAAAACCCGTTCCTGGTGCGAGGACGCAATCTTGAGTTCTCCTGGAGTCCTGAGCACTGATCTGAGCTCACCACTGGAGGGCACTACAGTGTTTCAAGGTCAGGTTGATGAAAAAAGGGGATTGCATATGCTGACAAGGTTCCTCTTTATGTTGCCAAAATGCCTTTTAACCTGAAACCTGAAATCTCACACTGGTTTCCTCTGGAGGTAATAAACCGCTGAGTGTCGCATCATGACAACTTTCCTCATCAGTGAAGATGCAATATAGTATCAGAATCGCAGCGTTTTGTTAATTAACTCCTTGAACATTATTAAAAACTCACTTTAGCTCGAGTTTGAATTGTTACCCAACAATAAAAGCTTCGCTCCTGTCAGACAGGGCTGCATACAGTGGTCCCAGAGGTGCTGATTTTGTTTGATCTGTCAAAAAGCTTTCCAGTCTAATTGCAATAGTAAAACTCAAGCAGATATGAATGATTAATGCAGTACAGTAGAGCAGGCCTGATGGAGGCATCTCTGAATGACAGGCTGCTGACTCATGCTATTTAGTCGTCCACTGACCACAGACAATGGGAGGTTAACATTCATGCCTCGGCAACAGCAGCTGGCTTCGACTCGGAGTAGAGAGTTGTAATATTTGGTAATGGAGCCGTACTCCATTTTGTTTCACTCCGCTGTTAAGTGGGGTAAATAATGCATAGCTGCTAATGGAGGCTGGCTTTGGGTGGCTGGGTGGGAACAGATGAAAGGGGTGTTCATCATAGTAAACTCTTTAACCCTTTACCTTCCTCAACTAAAGCTACTCTCCGAATGTTTTCGCAACTGTCATTTTCTTTGAACATTTGAAGTACTTGTATCTGTAGGACCCTTCAGCTCTTCTGGTTTCCAAAACATTTTAGCATCAATTTCCATACACTCTAATCATATGCATCAAATCAAAGGCCCCTCGTAGACACTTACCTCTTCTGGCTCAATGAGTTTGAACTCCATGCCACGGCCAGTCCAGGCAATGAAGTGGGCATTGCCAGGATCATCCAGGAGCGCGACAAGAAACTGCCACAGCTGCAGTGAGCCACGCCGCTGATAGGGGGCACCTTCACGGAACACGTTGCCCCCCTCTTGCTTCACCTCACCTGAGGAGAAAAGAGAGATGTCAGGTTTACCAAGACTACACTTACAGTAATGATTCAGAAAAGTGACTGGCAGGTCAAAAGTGGAATTCCATTCAAGTCCAGCTCCTACAGTAGTGGAACAACAGTCCTGAGCGTGAGATTCAATGGTTTAAAAACTAGAAAACCCTTCTGATGTAGCTTGAAGGTGGGAGTGACTTTTGAAAAACTACTGGAGAAGATACTTAACCCTCATAGTTAAAGATTAGTGAAATCTGATGATGTGGTTTTATTTCGGTTGTTTTTTTTCTAAGACCTAAAATAAAATAAATTTGGGCATTTATGGATATTTGCATGTGATGCCATTTTTAAAACCCCAGTAGCAGTTATTGCATGTTTTTAGATGTTATTACAATTTAGTTCTATGTGACAAGGGAACACCAAACTAAACTCAAACACAAAGTGGGGGCACTTCCATATAAAGAGCTGTTTTGACAAGAATTTGCCGTTTGCTGCACTCATATTCTAAGGGCTTTAAGGAAACTGTTTGAACAGTTTGTTTCGGATTTGTGGCGAATGCCAATGATTGTGTCCTTATTAGGAACTGCATCACTGGTTTATCGGTTGTTGTTTCTTCACCATGGGGAGCAGTGAAAGTTTGTTGAAGATTATTGTAGATTGCCAGTTTTTGAATGATGTATTTGTGGAATGCATGCTTGGTTTGGTAGTGCAAGAACAGTGATGGACGAAAACTGAAAAAGGAAACAAACTGAATTCTCTTCCACCTACAAGGCAATGAGGGAATGCAGATTGCAATGCTGAATATGCAATGCAGTTTATTATACAAATAACATTTGGAATGCTAGCTTCAGAACGTCCCTCTAATGAAGCAGTCAGTTTCTATGTCCAGTGTTTATGTTTTTGACTTTTCCCATGACTTGTTCACATCAGCTTGGCATTAACGACTCTAGGCTTTACCAAATCAGACCGTGAGAACTTTGCAGGATAACTGACACCTCAGTAGAGTGCTTCCACCAGTTCAGCCAGTTGAAATGATCTACAGATATTCCAGGCCCATCAATCACCCGAGCCATGGGAACCAACAGCTCCGCTTCCTTCACGACGTCACAAGAGCTCGGCCCATAGCCTCAACCCAATGCAGCTTATGTAAAAACACCCAGACTGTCATTGTTTAGGACACAATTTGACGCTTTTAGACACTTGATAATGTTACTGAGATGGGCTCTTGCAACATAGGGCATGTAATTCTTTGTCAGCGACACAGATTTGATCTTAAACTATGAGCAGAAAGAGGTTGTGTTTCCATGTCTATAGCGTTTGCTGTATAGCTCGCATTGTTACTCATGAAATCATGAATCTCAGTGTCCCAGTTTAAGGTCAGTACAGAGCTTTGAAGCTTTGAACTTGCTTGACACTCACCTTCAAATTTCTCAGGAACAACGCGGGAATCATTTTCAAACACGTAGCCTAAAAACAGGACAAGGTCAGTATTAGTTCCCTCGCTTGGCTGATGTAATGTTTTTTTATTAATGGAGACAGGAAGACAAACCAAGCAGAGCATGGCGATATATTAATCATAGCCTTTTAAAAAAATACAATTACTGTCTGCAGATAATTACATAATTGTACCGTTTCATTACAATCCCGCTACTACTGGTAGTTTATTTTTTGAAAATGAGAAACGTGGAGAAATTGCAACAATTATCATCTGCATGCAGGACACTAGACTCTCAGTAAAGGAAGTTACTGTAATTAATCCCTCATTACGGAGAGGAGCCCGGCCTGCGACTAAAATGACCCAAAATGGTGCGACAAACAGAGTGAGCGAAGAGATGGGTTATTTTTCTTTGCTCCAGGAAAAATACGGGCCTTTTCCAGCAGTAATATTTACTCTGGAATTCTTCAGGCAGCGGAGAGACGAGGGCTGGTGCCAGTGGAAACACAGGCCCGCTGGCTTGGTTAGCCAATGACCACACAGCTTTGGCCAATCCGAGTGGGCCGTGACTGATGGGTGTGAGGTGTACACCTCCCAAACTTGTCATATGTGCCTACAGTGGACACTGACTACTGCTGTCCGTAAATCTGCACGAGGCAACAAGATGTTGCGCATCCGAAATGCTAACTTCATGTGAAATTTTTGAACTTTACATTAAGTTTAAATTATACCCTTGAACATTTTATCATCTTTGCACAGTGTATAAAGACAAAATACAACTAAAATTCTTTCTGCTGGCATTGTTGACTATACTTACCTTCATTGTTGTGCTGTGGATTGGGGTAGCCCTCATTATGATGGTACATGGAGGTGCAACCAGGTGCGTCTACAGGATAAAACATAAGAATATGCTCTTAAGTAACAACCTCAACTTATACCATTTTCTTAAAAAAAACAAAAGTGACACGGCTTGGATTTTTTAAAAACTTTTACACTGTGCAGGAAGTGGGTCCTGGAGACTGAAGACCCTGCACATTTGAACGTTTCCTGTGCTCTTAACACACCTGGTCCGACTTATCAGCTCATTAACAACCCCTCACTGAGCTCAAGTGGGTGTGTTCAAGCAGGGAAAGCAGATTTGATTGGCATTCCTATGAGTGACATCTATAGACGGGCTGTCTGTGTATCTACTGGTTTGACCGGCTGTTTCAAAGACAGACTCTGTATTTGTAATTCACTAGTTTGTATTCATCACTTGACACTTGTCTGAATTTGTCATTGACTTGGGACCCTCACTAACAGAATGCCACTTCGTGATGATGCTCGCTTTGGTGCCGATCTTAGAGCCAATCTCCAAGTAAACGTTCTCTTGCGCCCAGAATAAATAACTACTGGTAAAACTGTAAGGCAGAGGCTTCATGCTTGCCTCTGTCTGACTCATGCCTAGGGAATGCAGTGGCCCAGACAAAGATAAGATGCCACAGGGGAGAAAAGAGTTTTCAGTTTGGAGGCAGTGAGCCACGTCTCTCACGCAGTTTGGAGCGACGCTTCCGCTCACTGTGACCACGCTAGAGGGTCAAGCCTGTGACAATCCGCATGAAATCCGTTTCGTTTTCAATTTGAATGGAAGCTATCTTAAGCAGACAGAGCACTTAAACCATGAGGAACAACTTCCTTCTTTGGCCCAGGCTAAAGGTTTATTGTGTTATTTGAGTACTTCAAAGTAAGGCTGATACTTTGTCATGATACTTGAAAACATGTTTGTGGTATATATCTCGATATTTAGGAGCCTTATTTATTAATTGCATTTTTTACTAAAGGGCATTTCTCATAAAACCTACATAAGGTTTTCATGGCAACTAACATAAACCTGTATAAACATTTATACAGACACGCATCAGCTAGGGGAAATTACACCACAACTGAAAGCAGCATTTGTTGAAAAAAGGTCTATGTCAGCTGTCATGAAAGCTTTAAGTAGACTTATGAATGCAGCCCTTCAGTAAAAAAACAACATCTCTGCTCTCCACTCAGAAGAACACACAGACTGCTTTGTGTAATTCCCTTTTGTGTCTGTTTATAAGAGTGGGCAGTATGGCAGTTGTGAATATAAAACGCAGTTTGCATGCCCCAGGTTCACATTCTCTACAGAAAACAGACATCTGCTCATTATAATGCACAATTACAGTTTATCTGTAGAATGAAATAAGCCTATGCAAAAGGTATGACCCATTTAAAATTACATTCTTAACAACTCAACAAATAAATAGAAGCATGTCAGATTTACGTTTATGTCCTATAGTGGCTGTGTTCACTTATTTTCACTTGGGAAATCAACAAAATGGTATTTGACTGGGAGTGTCTTACTGCATACAAACAAGACAGTGGCTAAACATTAAAAAAATAGCTAAGAAATACAAAATAATTTCCCACAGGATAAATAAAGTTCTTTTTATCTTATCTTATTTTAAATACTAAGAGTATGATGCTTTTTTTAATTGAGAAAAATTGAAAAGAAAATTGAGAAACTGGAGGAAAAAAACCCAATTCAAATTCAAAGAAAATGATTTGAATAAGACAGTGCCACAATGGACTATGGGCTAATAGTGGGCTAATCAGTATTTTCTAAAGTATTTGTGCACTCAGGGACAACATCTGGCCAGGGCAGGGGTTAAACATCTACTGATAAACAGCCACACCAAGTGGAGGTCCATCTCAGATAGCGCAGTGTATCTAAACAGAAAACATCCTCCTTCTGACTGATTTCAGCACGTACCACACTGAACTTTGTCACTGCGCTCAGGACTCATCAAAGCTATCAATACCAGGCCAGAAACTCAAAGCCACTGAAGACAGCCGGAACGTCATGCTTCCTCTTTCCCCTCTTAGCTGAGTTATGCCAGGTTTCATGACTTTCCGTGGCTCAGCAGCATTGTCTATGTGAAAGCAGGGCTGTGCTGAAGAACAAAAGGAGTAAAACCGCTGCTGTTTGAAATCCTTCATAGTGAGCAGATGAGCCAGATTCACTCAGGGTCATGTTTCCGTCCCCTGTCAGTCAAACCACAGCACAGTTAGAGCTGTGGCTGTACTCTGGAACATTAAAGCTGAGTGCATATGGCCCTATTGCCCCCCGCCCCTCAACCTCTTCAGCTACCCTGCCCCGCCCAGCCCTGCACCACCCTCCCCTACGCCTCACCCCCCCACACCTCCCTCCACCTCTCAGGTTACCACCGCTATGCTCATTTTTCCATTATGAGTTCATCTGCCTTGCAGAAAAAGGAAGCCGCTGTTGCAACCTAACACCAACCAGCGTTCCGCTGGGGTTTCTAGTCTTTCTAGTGCCCTCCATTTTCTCAATGAAATTCCTCTGCCTCACTGCCTTTCACACAGCCGAGAGGAGGGGTGGACGAGAGAGAGAGAGGAAGAGAGAGAGAAAGAGAGAGAGAGAGAGATAAGGAAAGAAAGAAAAAAATACGCAGAAATACAGTTTACAAAGTGTCCGAGGTGTGGGCGGGAGAAAGAGCGAGAGAGAGAGAGAGAGAGAGAAAGAAAGAAAAGAGAGAGAAAGAGAGAAAAGAAGAAATAAAAAAGAGAGAGAGCAGAAGACAGAGAAAGCTAGCGAAAGCTAGAAAGAGAGAGTGAGAGAAAAAGAGAGAGAGAGAAAGAAAAGAGAGAGAGAGAGAGAGAGAGAGAGAGAGAGAGAGGGGGGGAGAGAGGAAGTTACAGTAACAATATAGCTGATACTTTTTCAAAGTGTCAGAGGTGTAGGAGTGAGAAACAACAACTCCACAAAATAAGAGAGAGTAAAAGATCAGAATGGAAAGAAAAAGAACAGTGAAAGAAGCTGCTTTTGGACATTGCTGTCGCCTTGAATTCACTGTTTACAGTAGTGCTCTCAAACACAGTTTTTGATCTTTAAGAAACAGAGAAGAGAGGCAAGATCATTTGAATGGATCTCAGCGCGGTCAGATTACCGTATGAGTAATACTCTGGTGAGCCGTTCCCGATCCCTGCACTTTTCTTCCAGGAAAGCTTTTTCAACGTATTAATAACTGTTAGAACTTGTACCGTGTATATTGTAATAGAGTAATCTAGAATAAAGGTATTTTAGAGGCTTTCTTCAATATTTAAACCATTTTAAGAGAAAAATAATAATTTATTTAGTTATAATTAAGAAATAATAGTATTTAGTATTTGATCACATCAGCTGCTTTCAATTCTTGGTGCTCAGTCAATTTCTCTGTAAGTCTGGCATCATCTCTGTTCATTCCTGGTAGTTAAAAAATTTCTATTTTTACAGCTTCCTTCTTTTGATTTGAACGATGTTCTACTGTACCAGCATCATGTTGATTATTTTATATGTGTCTGAGACAAAATGTTACACTACACTAATATAACACTACATTAAAACCACCCACCAGGCTCATAGGTGTAGTCAGTGGGCTCCTGTTTGACCATCATGTGTGCTGGGGGGAACCTCTGAGTGTGGGGTCCAGCCATGTGGGCCGCCCGCTCGTACAGGGGGTCCAGGAACTCCTGCTTGAAGGTCTGCTGCAGGTAGGGCATGCAGGGATCGGAGTGCTGCCGATGGTAACCGCCACCTCCCCCAGTGCCCCCACCTCCCCCAGCCGGGGCAGGGTGCATGCGCTGCAGGGTCTGACCTGGAGGCCCGAAGAGGGGTCCCATCTCTGCTGAAGCGGAGGGGTACCTGGAGCTGGTAGGGGGGAATAAAAGGAAAAGGGAAAATGAAAAGTGTGGTCCTAGGTAGTGACACAGGGGTCAAGGTGTTTTATGACCTACACAAGCCTGCCTTCTAAAAAATATTGGTTTATTAATGACCTGATACAATGCAATGTTTCTGACCCAACCCCACCCAGCAGGTTTCGGGCTGACCCACGCATCACTAGGTTCATCAAAATCATGAAAGGGATCATTCTGTCATGAACACACCACAGCACACAGTGTGAACAGCAGGAAATGCGTCCCATGCATTTAACCCATTCACCAAGTGAAGCCACAGGCAGCCAGGAACATGGCACCCAGGGCGCAGTGTGTGGGCACGGTACCTTGCTCAGGGCTTATCAGTCTTGGGAATTGAACCCACGACTTTCTGGGTTCAAGGTGAACGCCCTAACCACTAGGCCACCAGCTGCCCAAACATGAACACTGATGAACGGCAACCGCAATAAGAACAGGAAGACCAGGAATTCTTTTTTAGTTTTCACTTGAACGCACATGACTGTCATCAACTTTTTTTTTTTTGAAAATGTGAATCATGCATGAGGTGCTGTTGTGCAAAAGGAACTTTTGAAAAATCTGGATCAAGCAGTAAGGCCTGTAATATGAACATAGCCTACAATTATAACCCTCTGTTGGAATGGAGTATGTTGGTGAGTTACCTGTGGTTCATGGGGTAGCTGTGGCTATGGCTGGGGTGCGACTGGCTGGCAGAGGGTGGGTTCATGTACCCTGTTTCAGGCCGAGTGCCCACCGGTGGTTTGGGGGAATAATGCTGCATGGGGGACATGGGGGTCCCAGGGCAGGAGCTCTTTGGTCCTGCTGAAGCTGCTGTCGCTGCTGCTCTCTTCTGTTCATAGGCACTGTAGGACACATGGTAGCACAGCCAAAAAACAAATGAATTAAATTGTACATGAATCATGTGAAGAGTGTAATTAGGAATATAATTAGGAATTCTGATAGCTACTTACATTAACTAGTGTGGTTTTATGCAACTACAGATTAAACAGACTCTGATTTTAGTTAGGCGTCATATGAAAATTATTGAAATAATCTTAATTAAGCCTATAAATAAGATATAATAAAAATGTTATAATATAATAAAAATAATCTTAAATACTGACATAAATTCCTAGTGTCTAAAAAGATCCCTGACAGAGCACCTGACAGTATGTTTGGCTGTTTCAAATAGCAAAAAAAATGGTGAATGTCATGTTTTTAACTAAGATGTAAAGTTGTCGGCTCTTTATGAGCCCATACTAATACATTTATGAAA
This sequence comes from Brachypetersius gabonensis, assembly GCA_037577145.1. Taxonomy (NCBI): domain Eukaryota; kingdom Metazoa; phylum Chordata; class Actinopteri; order Characiformes; family Alestidae; genus Brachypetersius; species Brachypetersius gabonensis. The sequence continues at coordinate 30,723,309 of JBBJLR010000111.1, read as the reverse complement.
CTTTAACTTTAACTTTTATATTAATTGATTCTACAGAACAAATTATATGGGGCTGAACTTTACCTCTCTGTTTTATTTTAGAAAATATAAGAGCACATTTCATGCAGTGAACGGCTGATGGTCAAGTACAGTCGCTGATTGTGTGTGCTGACCTGGCGTAAAGGCACTGCTCTCCACTGGGGTAGCTGAAGCTCTGCTTGTGGCTGCATGACTGGCTGGGGTCTGAGCCCGGGCTCTGAGGCTCTTTCTTAATCTTCACTGGCGGGCTGTGGAATGCCACTGCTGCGATAGAGACAAACAGGTTCATTAATATAGTCACATTCCAGCTCACTCTGCTCAGGCCTCAAGGAACAGCACAGGGGCAAATACTTTTTTGTCTGTGCTGGAAATACCAGAGCAGTTCAATGACTCCACAACCAAAACAAGACTGGGGAGAAAAGACACGCATGTACAAACGTCCTAACTGCTCTTAAAGAGCTGCCCGTGTCATCGCTTATTCAGCACACACACATGCAGTCATTCAAAACAGGCCTGCCGCACCTCACTGACTGACAGATGCATTTGGACTCTCCTAGCTCAGACACAACAAAACTATTAACATCCCACGCACTCAATAGGTTAATCAGACATAAACATTCACTGTGTTGCGCAATTCGAAAGAAACACACAAAGCTCCTGTCACACTTTTGTTAACTGTCATGGTTCTGCTGCCAAGGTATGCCATTAAGAGTTTTCTTCTCTTCAGGTTCTTTTTTCACTTTAATGGCCAACGCTGCACTCACTTATTGCATGATTAACTCACTGTTAATGAAAAAAAAGCAGATGGGACATTTAGGGATATTCCCTTTTAAGGCACTTTCGAAAAAGGATAGTAATAATAGCAATAAGTGGCTGTGCTGAAGTAAGTACACCTTTCATGCACGGCCCAACAGCTGGCCATTAAGATCACTATTTTCTTTAAAGAGATGGTTACACCAAATATCAGATTTAGACAATTTCCTCTTACCCCCAATTACGTTTTCTTGGATGATAAACTGATCTAAAAATGGCCAAAAGGATGTCATGTAGTTAAAACCAGAAGTCTTACTATTGCCTGTTCCATTTTTTCATACAGTGTCAGAAAATATAAACATAGTCTATCAACTTTTGAGGTACATGTGTAATGATTGAGGCATGTTGTTTGCACAAATGCTAATTACTGCAAGTAAGCTTCCATAACTTACAAGCTACGTTAGCCTTGTAGTGGCTTGGCTCATTGACTACAATTGGGGAAAAGGGAAAAACTTGTGTAAATTTGATATTTGGCTGAACCGTCGCTCTCTGAGTTCGTCTGGCTCATATTTGAGGAGAGAGGGACGTTTCAGTAGAGTAGCTGATGAGCCACCCAGCGCGTTTCGGGCCTGGGTCTGCACTAAGGCGCTGTGCTGCTGTTTATTATTGGAGGGGAGCAGCCCGGCGCACAGACTGTATGGTACAGGATGTTTTTCTGGGCTGCTCAGGGTAAACAGCAGCAGCTGTGCTCCTCCAGCTGAGCTCCAGCCCTGTGTTTATAGCTGTTTATGTGTTGATTGTCGTGGGCGCAGACCTGACCGAACAGGCTGAAACCCAAGCGCAGGTAATTACATATTCGCTCTTAGAGAATAAAGAGGAAGAGAGAAAAGGCCTCTTCTTACTATAATACCGCAGCACAAGCAACAGCCCTACCACAGGCATCAGAGAGATAGAGAGGGAGAGAGAAAGAGAGAGAGCGAGAGCTGGGTGAGACGGAGATGCCACTCGTTTATCTCCTTTTTTTTCCCATGCTGGGCAAAGTGATGAGGAAGTGTTGGCTTAGCGCAAAGCTCCGAATGGATTAGCTAGTATTTAAGCAGACTTCTCAGAGAGGGAGACAATAGAAGTTAAGCATTTTAATCCACACAGCCCATAAAAACATGCCATAAAGTCTAAGACTTCAGCATGGGAGATATACAAAGTCAAATAGACTTCTGGAATGTGCCTTCATAGGCAAGCTGACAGATTTGAATGCTTATCAACATTTCCTCTCACAGTAGTACAGCAGTCGCCCATATCATTAAGGGCTATAGATGCATTATTCCTCTGGTCTGATATTCTCTTCCCTGACTTTGTCCACTTGACATATAATCGAAAATGTAGAAAAAATGTGTGTGTGTAGTGTGCACTGATAAATAATGCAATTTACGCTGGAATACAGGTGGGTGATGTGATGATATGATACTGTTGTTATAGGAAACTGTGTCATGATCGATTTTTCTAAGAATATTGTGCAGACTATCAGAATAGCTGGTATAAATAGTCTAGTAGGACTAGGCCTGGTTGCAGTGCCCAAGCACCATTGTGCCCCCTCCCCACTACACCACCAGCTTGCACTCACATTGCGCTTAATGTTCCGAACCCAAGCACTCTTACGTCATCACATTACTCACCGCTTTATCCTTTTCAAACAGTGAGCTGCCAGATTTACGGATTGTATGGACACGGTTAGTGGTCACACTGGGAGCGTACCGTGCCTGAGTTTAACTGAACTATGCCCAGGACCACCTCCTCAAGTATGCCTGATCACAGTTCAGTGTGCCAGTGTACACATTAGTCAAACAAACTGAACTTTGGGTGTCAAATTTACTTAGACATGGTAGAAATTGTCATTCACATCATTTCACAAAAAATAAGAATTATTTTGTACTCTTGTGGACTTAAGAACACTAGCACTACTAACAAGAAAATGTACACTTGGCCAAACAGGGCTGATTTACCTCTAGCCCAATCTGTATATTCACATAGCCTGAGTTGTATTACATGTAGGGAAGTGCCTACTAGATTTGCTAATTTTTTAAGTCCACAATTTTCACCTATGCCTTGCTGCTTTATGCGTTCAATATTAGAAAGGATTGGTAGATCAGTCCTCTGATTAGCTGCTCAAAGCCATTGTAGAATATTGCATATACACAGAATACACAAAGAATACAAACTTGAGGTTACACTAAGAGTTAGGCAAAGTCAAATGGTGACCATGTCATTATGTGGTAATCTGTAATATCTAATCTTGTTCTGCTCATATTGTAAGTGCAATACCTCCGTAAAACATAACAGGATTTTTTTGTTAGTTTGCTATTACTGTTGTGGTATATGAGCATGTATATATTTAATGTGGCCAGTGGTTAGCCAAACACTGACATTTGTTATTAGCTAATAGTAACTGATAGGTCAGTTCACCCATTCAAAACCAACAATAACTGTATGTCAGTAATTTCACAGAGCTAGAAAAATTAAATATTTTATTATATAACGCATTAAATGAAGTTCCCTGTGAATGGGCTGGTAATATGGAAAAATAAAAATTATTTTGCAATACTTCATGAGTACTTTTCCACTGCACTGAAACAGTCAATCAATGTTTATAAATATTTGTAATAGTAATTAATAAATATACTGCTATGGTCTTGCGCTAGCTATTGTTAAATCCAAATGTTGATACCAGGTATTACAGAGCTAATGCCATTTTGCCATACACTGAAAGTTTGTGATTATATTTCAGATGAGCTCTTATGTGTCATGGCTAGCGTTTGATTCTAATTAACAAAGCTAGGCTGACCCCCGCAGTTCCCTCTAACAAATCACTTGTAATTAATCTACTCATTTAGTTAGGAAGCTGAGAAATTTGCACTGTTGTGCTGTTTGGCATCAATCACATACCTCTAGTAAACTCATTAAACTGAGCACAGAATTATACTCAAATCTGTGCCTTTAAACAGCTGAACCATGGGTCATTAAACTGAACATGTGCCGCAGCTAGAGCAAAGCCTTGGGAAAATGTTACATTATCAAGACATTTCCTCCTGCCGTTAAACCTACACTCCGTTTATAGACCAGTGGCAGGAGAGTAAACAGAAATGTGACACTAAAGGTACTTTGTGTTCATCTTTCCCTCTCTTTATTTGAGCTAATTCGACCAAAGCTCTCCGCTTCTGGCTTCTCTCCATGCGAATCATTTAGATGTTGCGTCACTTTTGCTCAGGTCCACTCATATTTCACCGCTTTTGTTTTTTGTATGAGAGGAAGGGGGGTCATGAACCCGAACGCGGAGTGTGACATCTGGGTGAAGTGTTTAGATGTTCCTGATCGTACACCATACACAGTACGCACATAGAATTAGTGCTATGAATAAGAGAGAGAGAGAGAGAGAGAGAGAGAGAGAGAGAGAGAGAGAGAGAGAGAGAGAGAGAGAGAGAGAGAGAGAGATTCTGAGAATTTACAGCCATCACAGACATTTTTCCTAAAACAAGAAAAGGTAATGAAAATATCTTTTAAAAAAATATACAATTGCGAAGTCTTAAATATAGAAATATGTGCCTTATTAAAAAACACCAGCTGTTTGTTTTTATATCAGATTAATATCTTGTGATATTAATATGGTCCGAAATTGCATGAAATAAACCTCATTAGATTAACATTCATTACATTTCTCCCTTCTTTGAAAAAACTTGTGTATTTACAAGCCAAAGTTGGACAACATTACAAGTAACTTTATCTAATGCCATTATCCTGTTCTGGGTTATATTTAAGGATAGAGTTGGGTGGTCCTTAAAAAACACAGATTTCCACCTCTACGGCTTCGCCCTGCAGCTATAAACCTAACAGTGAACAACAGTGAACATGTAAATGCTGCTATCACTTAACATTCGCACCTCTCTTCAAGAGACACACGAACGTGTGAAAAAACAGTAGCATTGTGCGCAAATGGCGAAAGCGTCTCCATTCAGGACGGCCTGAAAGAGACAGGCCAGGCCAGAGCAGAGGAGCTGGACTTTACATATGTAAATAGCATGCTTCAGAGGAGAGGACAGGGAGGTGAAGGGGGATGGCCATGGTTGAGTGCTTTAGGAAGTGGAGGATCATTATGGAGGGCCATTCAGTCAACTCCCAGCACAAACAAATCTCAGGACCTTGATACCCCCACCACTGGCCCAGACAAAAAAGACAGCCACCAGCTGTGACAGATGGAGGCACCAGTGGCTCCTCAAAAGCCTCTGCAGGTCTGACAGGAGGAGCACCGCTAGTGACCGTCCCTACAGGGAGCCCACTTAGTGACGGTCGGGTAAAAAATCACACTTTTTTTGCCTTTGTCCAATTATGGCCAATCTGCCAGTATGTGATTGGTGTCCAAAGCTGGCTTCTTTAATGAAGCCAACAATTAGGATTGTGTAAGTTGTTTGCAAAATCATCATTGAGGTTCATAAGCATTCTCAAACAGACGCACCAAATCTAAAACTCACCATTAAACTACCAATGCCACCCTGAGGCCTGAATTTCATTCATATTTTTGTCCATGTTTTCAGATGTAAAATTTGAAAATAGATCACATAACAGGTCAATTGACAATATACAGATCAATATACAAATGACAGAAAAGGGGGACTTTGTTGCTTTCCCTGTTTAATTCAGTGCAGTAATATCCTGGTGCATTCATTTCACGAAGCTACACGCAGATCGTCACGCTGGTGATTGTGTGTCCACTAAAACGTCATACGCTGCGTTTTAGGCTGTTCATAAATTCCCCCTCTCGCACTCTGCTTTTGAGCTAAACCTCAACACCGCTGCAGCTCTGGATACTTTTAAAGTATTGTATATTCATGTCAGAATTGCTTCCTGGAAGTTTTCAGCTCATGACAGCTGCGAACCAGGCCAACTCCTCAATATCTCAACAGGTATGATGATTCACTGACTTTGGTCCAATATCACAGGCCCATAAACACACAGACCTGCACCAGAGCACAGGCCACAGCATGTGACGACTGTGGGCTGTAGTTTGTTACAGCGAATGAGTGCAAAAAGATGTGAATGATTAAGTAAACACAGTCGATAAGATACAATTCAGAGCAGTGTTTTTAATGGACTGGAGCTTTTTGTTGGGACCAATATGCTGTGAGCAAATATCCTTTTCTACATTTCAGCGTGTTTGCGATTTGATCTGGTGTGCAGCCGTAGGTTAGGCCATGGCAACAGGCCGATAGGATAAGACAGATCCACCCTGTGCCCTATTGGCTAGCTGCAGCCAACGGTGACAGATCAATAAGAACAACGAGAATGCCACTTACACTAGAATGGCTTTAAAGCTTTAAATGGACGCATTGATTTTTGGTATTCCACTTAACACTGCTTTCCAAGTGGCAGGCAAAGGTTATACATTAGGCCTGGAATACAATGGTGGCTCATGGGTGTCATGGGTCACAGCAGTCACAACATGTCTAGTCAGAGTTATTTTCAATAGCAGAGTCTCAATATGCCAAGGCGACGCCTTGGTTATGAATAGAGGAACAGAAGAACGGCTTTCAAGTGTGCTATTATTCATTATTGTTGTTGTAGAGGCTGGGATTTGATGAATGCTTTGAGCATTAGTCAACCCCTGGCTGGGGAATTCTGTTGCAACCTTATTGTTGTCAGTGTTGCTGGGGTCTGGAAAACTGGAGTTTTTTTGTGCTCTTCAGGCCAGTTTTTACACATAACTCTACCTTCAATAAACCGATCAGTGGAAAAGTCAAGTGAAGGGAGAGCATGAGGAAAATGACTGAGCACAGAGCTTTCAGAGAAAGGAGTCTGTCATTTCAGCAGAGCGTAGAAACATGTGCTGGACATGTGGGGTTCAGGGGTTCAACATGCAAGCAGATTAAAAGAGGAGAGAGAGAGCTCATCCCTCAGAGCCAAAGAAAGCTTTTTTTCCTGGATTGCTCTTGGTTTAATATGTTTCTTACCACTTTTTGCCTTTTTTTAATGCCATTTTATGCCATCAGAGCCATCCACTAGCTGTTTATATGGAAGAAGAAGAAAATACATAACATATATGAATGGAATTCATTTTTAAGTATTCTGGGCAATTTCCTAGTCCATTTGCTATAAAATGTTTAAACCATTTGCTGATGTTGTAACAAAATCTTTAATTTGTTCTCTTATTACTGAATTATGTACATTGCAAATTATAAGCACTGATTCTTGTCTCTGCCATTGTGCTGTTGCACTAGCTATGGATACATTATCTGAGTGAACAACAAGGTGTTTTGTAAGTTGCTCTGGATAAGAGCAAATAGTAAATGTCAAATATGTAAATGTACATGTAAATCTATAGTCACCTAAATTGATTATTACAGCCCGAAATTACTATGATTACAGCCCGAAAAGGTTTCTCAGCCCACTCAAACCACATCCAGCATTTCATTAAGTTAACACAGACTTCTTGATGTGGTTTAGGACATGGTGTGTATTACTGTGAGCTTTAAAAATGCTGGGGACTATTACTTTAGAAAACACCAGGGCTGGAGTGGGCAGATCTTGGATCCAATAATTTAAAAAAGTCATTGCCACAAAAACTGATTTTAGATCAGAGCTCATACTCCTGTGTTCGAGAAAACAGACCCTGTTGTCAAACAAGGTTGCTGGTAGCGTTTGGCTACACTGTGAAATTCTGCACATTTTTACGGCTCAGCTTAAATCATAACGCATTCTAAACCACATACACAAGTCTGTGCCACCCCAATAAACAGCTAGTGTGGTTTGACTGAGATTTTGAGGGGTTTTTGGTGATGTATTATTTGGGTGACTAGTGACTTTCAGTTCTGCTTATTGCAGGGTTTACCTCACAGCTACAGTCCTTTACAAAATTTGGGCACCACACTAACCGACTCTATCTGCAGTAAGTGGAAAATCATGTTAATTAGTTGTTAATTAGGCAGAAAAATAATTTTAAACATTATGTTTGTTGGAGCCAGACATTATTGCAATACATTTTGGACCCTGTCTTGTGATCCATTCATCACAAATTTGCAAAATTTGCAAAAATTAAAAACAGAATTGCTCAAAGATGGTCAAGAATGGGCATTTACATTTTACATTTACGGCATTTATCAGACGCTTTTATCCAAAGCGACTTCCATTCCTTAACTACAGGGGACAGTCTCCCT
>JBBJLR010000111.1:30689027-30712125 GCA_037577145.1 Brachypetersius gabonensis | reverse complement strand
CTCTCTCTCTCTCTCTCTCTCTCTCTCTCTCTCTCTCTCTCTCTCTCTCTCTCTCTCTCTCTCTCTCTCTCTCATCACACTCTTTAACTCTGAAACTTGGATTTATGACCACAACTTCCTATATAATTACTACAAGGCACAAAATCAAACAATCGGCCCACACAACACTGCAATTGCTGGATTAACTCACATCTTGGAACACTCACAGTGAAAGAGGGGGGTTAAAGCGAGCAGTCCAGATTTTCACATTTCAGCTCGGTTTGTAGAGAAACAGGAAAAGGGAGGAGTTAAAGCCTCCATTCAGAAAAAGAAACAGCGAGGGTGGAGCCTGCAGTAGGACATTTTCATGAATGGAGCAGAGAGGATTCCTGTCTCGAGCGTAGCCACAAACAAGTGATATGTAAATCACATGTTTCGCAATTCCCGTGATCAAATTACGAAGTATGGGTACGGATAAGAAGCCCTTGCAGCTAAAATCATCACCTTTATCAACCATTTGTATGCACTCAAACTGTTAATTTATAGGAGAACACCTACAAAAAAAATCCCAAGGTTATAAAAAAGATTATTAAAAAGTCAGGCTATCAACTTCTTTCTCCTTAACTTTTCTTCACTGAAAGATTCTGAAGGCCCATTGTGTTCCTCATTTTCTGTGATAAGCCTCTTTGGCTCTCAAATGTCTTCCCACATTCCAGCCGTAAAAGGAGTATGTTGTGAAACAGCTGTTGCTTCATATGACTATCATCTTAAAAGCAATAAACAGTGATTTTTGTGCTAACTTCAAAAAAAAGGGGAATTTTTTAATGGTTTTATGGCTGTTTTTGAGCTCCAGCTGACAAACTTTTGCGGCAAATTACTCACTCCAGACACTGCGCTAGAAATAAGGTTTATGCCACTGAGTGTCATTTTTAATCGCCTGCGCGAAGACAGGTCACAGCTGCCTTACGTGGAGCTAGCTAGTTAGCTGTTCTTGTGGAAAATGAGGAAGAGATAGAGAGACAGATTTGTCAGCTGTGCAGGTGTTGCACAACTGCATGCCCCACTTACAAGAAAAAAAGAAGAAGAAGAAAGAGAGAGAGAGAGAGAAAAACAAAACATTCCAGCCTGCTCCAGCGCTTTCTCTGCGTTCTCCCTCACACAGAGCCCAAGCTGGTCTGAATGGACGGCTAAACATTTGATTTGATCACGCCATGTTTTTGCCCTCAGATGTGTTTACAGACGAGAGACAGGGAGACTGTTATGAAAGGCTGCAGGCTGGCACGACTTACCAAAACATCTGACTCACCTGAGGTGAACAACTGCCTACCAGTTTGGGACAAGGCCACACAAGCCATTGCAGTGGCATGAGGCAGAGTTTCACTGGGTGACTTCAATATACCCTCACCACAGTGACCGCAAACATCAGGGAGAATGAGTTTATGTTTACGGCTGCCTGTCAACTGCGGCCTGTCTAAGAAACTGCCAAGAGTACATAAATTATTGTCGCATTATATCTCAAAAGAAAGGGTGTGCTCAACTGTCAACCAAAGCTTTACGCCACTTAACTAATGTGACAGGCCTGTCAGGCTGAAGCTTGCATTGCCTCTGTGAGGGGCTGACCGCAATGTGGCAATTGGTTCTGCCCTGATGGGGTTAAGTGGACATGACCCCGCAAAGCCCCTGAGTTCATCTCCACTTCCTCCTTGCCATTGTTGGACTACAGACAAGAACAATATGTTATTGGGAGCATCTGTCACCATAGGTCAAGCTCGTGAAGGGATTAAATGGCAATGTTTGCGTACACTAGATTTGAGCTTACGACAGGCACTGATTCTGTCAGCTTTTGGGATTTAGTGTCCATTTAAATCAGCAACAACAAACCTGACAGCGTCTTTTGTTATAAAACCATCTCTATATAACTTGGTAGGAGAAGAAAAAAATATATATATATATTGTTTGCTCTGATTTATGTTGATTTTAGTATTTGGGACCATGTCTGTGAAATGCTTGTCCAATGCAAAAGTCACATATGAAAAATATAACAAAAAATGATGGCGTTTAGTAGACAGTGGTAACACTGATCACACCTGCCTCTAATGAAGGGGGCTGGTTAGCTCCTATTGTGGAAAATGAGTAGGAGATGAAGAAAGGTGACTTCGACATTTGGGCTCACTAGAAGCAGAGATCCTGTCCTTTCTCCTTCACCGAGCCACTGCCCAGTTCAAGTTACAAATTCAGGAGGAAAAAAATCTTGTTTTTGTGAGTCATGCCTTGAACTCTATAACCCATGAAAAAAAATGCCAGCCGTGTTTCCACAACACCCGGCAGACTCGCCAACGTGGTTAAGGCCCAGCCCCTAGGTCTGTGAATGGCTCAGACAAAAGGTCCAGGAGAGCTGTTTACAGAACGCACGCCCCTCCACAAAGCCTGGCACGTCATTGTGTGGAGACACAACACAAAAAGGAAAGCAGTTGAAAAGGCAGCCTTGGCGTTGTGCGGTACAGGAATTTGCTTTCCCATTTACACCTCTGACGGACACAAAAGCCAATCTTTGTGTGTGACTCCTGAATGATCTTTTACCGGTTTCCTGAGCTGCTCAATTGGGTCTTTGAAGTGCATGCAAATGGAAGGTGCTCTTTAATATAAGCACCCAAACATGCCTGAGAGAGCAGCAGGCCATGTAGCCAGTGTTGATCACAACGTTTCAAACACAGGGCCTTCAGGACATCACTATTACATCTGACAACCGCACCTCAGCCTCCAGCAGTTCCTCAACCAAAAAGTCTTGATCTCTAACCTTCTCTCTTTCTTTCCCTCTCTCTCTCACCCCCCTCCCACACACACATACATATACCAAGTCGCTCTCACTATCAGTTCATAACACCTACAAATGACCACACACTCTTATAAATCAAATTGCCTGAGTGGTTTCAGGCTTAGACGCTCCAGGAAAAAAGAAAACTTTAATAGATATAAAACCTTTATATTATGTAGACGTTCTTTTGAACCTAAAAAAGTTCTTCACACATTTATTAAAGGTTTACATTGACAGTGACTCAAAAGTGATTATTTTGTCCCATCCCCCCCAAAGAAATCTTTCTGGCGCCATTTATTTTCATGAGTGAGGCGCTGGCAAAAAGAAAGTACGAAAGCAAGTTTTACTTACAGTTTTCTGAGTGGAAGTCAGGAACAAATTGCTCATCACTATCAGGAACTTGGGCTGCGGGTAGGAAAAAGAGAAGATGTGCTTAAAACTTTGCCTCGAGAGTCACAGACACACAGGAGTGAACGCATTACAAAGGCGAATGTGAAAATGATCCGAGCCTGTTATCATGCACCGGAAGTTGGAAGCTACTGAAAGCTCCATACATTCAGAGCACATTTTCCTGAAATACTGTCCTTAAGACAGTATTACTTAAGATCAGAGTCATAATTTGTCTTAAACAGAGCCATTTGTTTTAATACGTTAGGGAAAGGACTGGGCCTGTCCATTAGGCAAGCCTGCCTCTCCCTTCGCCTTCATCGGTTTGAAACCTGAGTTACTGCCTGTGGACAGCCACGCGACCTTCACCTCCACTTTTGCCTGTGCCAGCACTTTTCTATGAGCAGCAGATCAATACCCGCGCTGAACACTGTGTATATGTATGCGTGTGTGTGTGTGTGTGTGGATGGCTTGATTACAACTGGATTCCATAAGATGTTCAGTACACGATTCCTCCTCTTTCGGAAGTTTCTTACATGAGCACTAATACAGCTAACGTAGACGACTGGTGTTCTGAACTGAGCGCTCAATCGGTCCCTCGCATCACCTTGGCAGGCAAAACACTTTCACAAAGTATCATATTGTGATTGTATTGCAATATATTGGGATTCTGAGAAGCCTTAAAGATTGGCACGATCTGATTAAAGACTGGCCTACGCAGTTGTGTTCTGAATAATCATAATTTAACCTCTTAAACTGCAAGTGGGCCCACATTTGACTACATTGCTTAGACACATCAGCTTAATTTTAATAAGCTTTCACATGTCATTTTGTTCTCACTAAATATCTTATAAATAAACGATAGCACGCATAAACCGTTTTAGTTCATTCTCGATTATAGACCAGTTTCCCCAAAGCATCTTCGTAGTAAAATCATTGTCACTAAGAGAGTGTGATTCTTACCATTTAAAAATAATCTTTGGGCTAAGATGACTTTACAAAATCCAACCTGAGTTTTTCAAATTAAATAATAATAACCTATAATAAATCATATGTAACATTCCAAGACTGTACATTACATTGAAAAATGTAACATTACAAAAGAAGGCATATAAATATAATCATTTTACTCTAAAAACAGATCAATCCCAATTCGTTGAATATTTACTTTAATTGATTATTTGTGACTGTCTTACTACATTCCAAAGCTGTTTTTTAGTGAACATTTGGCTCTTGTGTTTGTGCTCTGGTCTGAAGGCATTCAGAAGCTGTGGGTGATAACAGACTTACAGGGAACCAGTGTTGCGTAGCTGATTGTCAACCATGCTCTTGTGTCTTATTGAACCAAACTGATTGTGGATCAATACAGAAGCGCAGGAACTGATGGCCTCCATGCGAGCCACACTAACACCATCTGTCTCTTTCTCTGCCTCTCTCTGTCTGCTCTTATCCTGCTGATGGACATTTAGACCTGACTGATGCAGCTAATGGATATGTGAACTAAAGCTGCACGAAGTATCATATTGCAATTGTATAGGATTTTAAGGAAGCCTTAAAGATTGGCGCGACGTGGTTAAAGATTGGCCTATGTAATTTTGGCCTGAATAATTTGTTCATTGTTGATTCGATATCCCTACACTTACCCAAAACAACCAAAGAAGATGGTGATTGGTCAATATGGCTACTAGGCACAATAAAACGTTCAATGATTGGTCACTGACTTGTTTGGATTTCATAATAGACTGCGATATCAGTATGGTGTTGTAAAAATTTGCATTTAGCAAGCAACAAAAGCAGACCTGGCGCGAGTCATCCATGTGCTGAGATGAGAAGATAGGGGAAAAGAGTAGAGAGAAACTGTGCTGGGCCTGGTGGTCATGCCTAATGTCTCTGCCCACGTCCAGCCAGCTGAAGGACATTTCTCTGACAATGTTGATGCGCTCTGTGCAGTGAAGGGTTCTGGAATTCATCACCTGCTTTAAGTCCTTTGAAGACTGGCTCTTAAGGTCAAGCAAGAAGTGGCTAAAGCAAGAAGGGGGAGTGTGAGAGAGGAGAGAGAGAGAGTGTGTGTGTGTGAGAGAGAGAGAGAGAGAGAGAGAGAGAGAGATAGGGAGAAAAGAGAGGGAAAGACAGGGCAGGGAGAGCAAGGGGAGTGAAAGAGAGAGAAACGGAAAAGAGAGGGAGAGAGAAAGGGTAGGGAGAGAGATAAATAGACAGAAGGAGAAGAGGGAGAGAGAGGAGAAAAGAGAGAAAGAGGAAGACAGAGAGAGAGAGAGAGAGAGAGAGAGAGAGAGAGAGGGAGGGAGAGGTGCTTGCTGGCTCCCTTTCCATGATTAAAGTCTGTGATTAGTATTATTTTGCTTCTTTTTGCACAGTAGAAATATCATCCAAGGTCACTCTTTCTATGTGTCCTAACATAGAGCAGTTAGCCTTTTAGAACAGTTTGATGTTGAGTGCTTTAGCTTTGACAAAAAAAAGTTAGACCAAACTGCAGACATTGGTTAACCTCAAATAAGGGCTGTTCAGTGTCTCTTCGGGGGTCATGCTGGGTCAACACGCACTCGTATATACACAAGAACGGAGATGGTGAGTCTTAAATTGCAGGATGACATGTAGTAAAACTCAATATGGTTTCATAAAACATCTCAGTGGCAATCTGCGGCTATGCTGAGTTTGCATTGTATGTATTCGCAAATAGGGGTCGATAAAAATCTCTAATTTCAAAAATATCCACTTAGAACAACTTAGCTGAAAAGGCCAAGTCATTCAAAGCATGCCACGACTCCTCGGGTTGGTTCTGTCCTGTTTCGTGCACAGTGCTGGTAAATCGGAGCAGGGAAATGGCTAAAATAAGAGCAGCCTAAATAGTCAGCGTCAACACAAATAACACTGGCTCCACTTCCTAAACTGACCTTGAGAAACTTGTCCAGCAAAAACGTCCCCACCTTTCAGAGAGCGCTAAGCCAGTAACTGGAGTCTTTCCATGACTTGGATGACTTTCATGAAAGATGATTTACCCTCTACTAACGTCCTTATAAATTAAACTTTTGTAGCTGCTGCAGTTATGGATCGCAGCAGATCCGAGTTAAACACACGTACTTGTTATGCAAAATAAACCTTTTTCTGACTGCAGGTGCGCCATTGACATTATTGCAGTCTACATGCATTTCTATGGACACAACCAACTCATTTACTCTCCGGTGCCTTTGAATGAAGAGGGGTGGAAGTGGACAATGACCCACTGGGCATGCCAGGCTCCAATCCATGACCACTGTTGGGATACAGGCCAGGTAGGACTAGGCCGTTCAGCCGGAGGTCAAGGTATCACTATGGTATCACTATGGTAACTGCTGCACTACCAGTGATTTATTATGCTAGACAAAACTATGTGCACTGGAGTCTATATTACAATTAAGTTTGAATATCACTTTTGTCGAGTGGATGATGAAGTGCTGTTAACTTGTGTTACATTAACATTTACAGCTGTATGCAAAAGTTTGAACACCTACAGTCAAATGACATGCTTTGAATGTAAATTGTGAACAAGAGAATATAAGTACATGTCCCCTACAAGAAAAACACTTAAATATGACACTTAATTAGTGCATCATTTTCTATTTACTTACTGTTATTTATATGTTATATGGGGGGAAATTATAAAAATCTTTTTTGCACTGTTTCTTTACAGTAATTGTGCATTTAAATGTACATATATGTAGAGGATATGTACTATTCTTACAAATGACCAGTGGCAGCTTTTGTAAGAAACAGAAAAAGGTGTCAAGTACAGATAAAGCAAAGAGTATTTCAAGGAGTCAAATCCTAGCAAGTTTGATTGAGTGTAAATTGAACCC
Source organism: Brachypetersius gabonensis (assembly GCA_037577145.1). Classification (NCBI taxonomy): domain Eukaryota; kingdom Metazoa; phylum Chordata; class Actinopteri; order Characiformes; family Alestidae; genus Brachypetersius; species Brachypetersius gabonensis. The sequence goes on along the minus strand of JBBJLR010000111.1, from coordinate 30,705,090 downwards.
AGGGCAGGGAATAATAATGCAGTAAATAAGTGTAATAGTGCATTAAGGGCGCATTAAGCCTGGCATCATTTGCAGTCATTGTGTGCATTACAGCCCTTTGATCCATGATCCACACTACAATCTACGCACCAAAAGAAAGATCACTTTCCTGGGCCGCTGCCGTTTACCTTCTACAGTGGAAGGAATCATTAATCAACAGGCCCAGTGCACATACTGGGAGTGCCACACTGACTGAGATCAACACCCCATATGGTTAGGAACACAACCCCGGCCCACTGTCCCACCAGGCTTCACACACTCTGCCCTCTCTTCCCAGCCAGCAGACCATAACCTACGCAATCAAAAAGAATAAGACAGAGACTAAAGATTATTCCGCCACTTCCTCTGTGACGGAAACTGCGCCGATGCCCCTTTAAGCATGCTCAGACAAATCACATTAATGCCGTACATATTCCTCTGTCCTGCTGCTATAGTGTAACTCTATTAGGGCCACTCAAGTTTTCTTCTTTTCTGCCCCGAGGAGGAGCATGAGGCCGTTGTTTTATGAGTCAGAGCAGATGCCAATATTTGGTCTTCCAGATCAAACAATAAATCATTTGCGCTTGTTTCAACATGTCTAAAAGGGAACACATGCGATACGTATAAAGAAAAAACATTACGGATTGTCTGAACATTGGTGCCTTCAAGCTAGCTGAGGCCAACCCAATCTCTCTCTCTCTCTCTCTCCCTCTGTACGTGTACACATGTATGTGTGTGTGAGTGTGTGTGTGTGTATGTGTGTATATGTGTGTGGTGGGGGGGGGGTTGTCTGAGGCCAGTTAGCTTCCAGGAACGTCTTGTCGAGGGCTTTGAAATGCAAGTCAGCACAAGACTGGAAGTGCGTCTGTGCAAGCGCGGAGACATGTTTCCCTTTTCTCTCAGGGACCCTGAATGACTTTTTTTTTGGTCAGGCAGATCCTGGGAGGAGCCAGGAGGTCTGTCTTAAAAAAAAAAGTAAAGGCTAATGACAAGACTCGACAAGCTTATCCATTCAGAACTTTCTTGTTCTCTTTCTCGCTCTTCCTCTCTCCCCTTTAAAGTGTGAAAGCCCTCAAGCCGCTGTTTTTACAATACAGTGAATCACCCACAACCACAATCACCTGTTAATAAGCCGTTTGGTCTACCCGGTTGAAAAAGGGGGGAAAATAACCTTCTCTGAGAACAGAACCAGACTGCTCTTTCTTTTCGAGCGGAAATATAACAGTGATATTGCAAAGTGAGGTCCTGCCCTTCTTTTAGTCTTCCTCTAAACAGTCAACCTCTCATTTTGTCCTGCTTACACCTTTACTCTGTAACTTCACAGCAGTGACTTTTACACCCAAAACTGTATAATCACATTCTCATTGGTGTGTTTTATGCTCATTGTCTCCGTCTCGCTCCTGAATGATGTGTGAACTTCACGGCCTCACGCTGCATGATAATAGGCATTGCACTGATAATTACTCTCTGTGCTGAGGATGGGCCATATCCATCCATTCCCTCTGATTATAGGATGCTCTTTATCTGTTATAGTCTACAACCCGCTGTAACTATGACTAACTCTGATGGATTTTTAGGACAGTAGAAAACCTCTCAACCTAAAAGTACTGATAAAGATAAGACGACGGCCAAAATAGTAAAGTTCAGTTTTAAATGAGAAAATGAACCTATTTTGACAAACAGTGGCAAAAGTGGTGCAATGAAAAAAAAAAAGAAACCAAAAACAGTTGTTAAAAAAAAGAGACCGGAGATTCCCGTTTTCAAAGTGAGGAGCATTAATCACTCTAAGCATTAATTACGGCTCCACTCTGACATATGAGCACTGACCTTGAACTACAATACTACAGTGTGTGAACTCTTTTCCTGAGTCCTTCATATGAAAGAGAAGCTCAAGTTTCAGTTACTTACTAAGCATTAAGTATTTTTTAAAGCCAAATGCAAACATGTGTAAGGCTGTAATGATGTGTGATGCTGATGGGTGAAGTAATCGTGTAATCTAGCTATTATTTTGACAGTTTCACAGATTAGACTGAGAACCCCAAGCAATTGAAAAAATATAAGCTTACATGAAGAACATACTGAATATAATGAAAAGCCAACAGACAACATGCATAGAAATGTGTGTTTACAGGGTGAGACATGTACCAGCAAATACACCCAGGAGGAGTGGAAGGCCTAAAGATACCCTGTTTCTTATACACATCACAAACTAATGATTAAGATCAAACTAGGGATTTGATTCATTGTGTGATCATTTGTGTGTTAAATGTTAAACGTCACCAAAATTCATTTCTTGTGCTCATTTTTTCATATACTTTAGACTTTTCCAATCTTCTGAAGAGGCATATTTCTACAGCTTTAGAGTTTTTAAAAACATTCTCTTTCAAAATGTATGGGATTAGGGCAAAAGTAAAAGTGGTCACAGCAAACCTAGTCGAGTAGATATTCTTTAAAAATCTCCTTCAGTGCAGTGATGAAGTGAGTACACAGTCAATAATGTTATCCAGACATTTTGACACATATTGATGGGTATCACTCATGTGCAAACTAGTTTAAAGATCTATATGCACCATTCAAAACCAAGTCATTCAGTTTGGAGACTTTGTTGATCTATAAGAGGCCTAAAACAGTAGTATTTCAGTGGTTTTGAGCACTGCCTTTTTTAGACAAACACATTTACAAGCTGAATGACTTGGTTTTGAATGCAGTGTACAGTTTTTAACCTAGTTTGTACATTAGTGAAGCTTCTCATTCAGTGTGTAGATTTGTTGATCTATTACAGGCCTAAAACAGCAGGGTTTCGGTGGTTTTAAACATGGCCTTCCCTGTCCACCCCTCTCTGGTCTGGACACTGTAAATTCTTTCTGCCAGACTTCATTTCAACTATTCGCCTCCTGACAATCCAGCTTTGATGCTGTTTATTTGCATTGCTATGTGTACGCCACTACGGACAGAACCGGCCAGGGTTCCAGATGGAGCTGGAGATTAAGATGAGAGAAATAACACCTTCAACAGTCTATGTACAATCTAGCATTGTTGAAGCTTTTAAGGCTGTAAAAAGTATTTTATTGGAGCTGATTTAATATGGTATCTAACTGTGAAATTCATACTGGTTAAAATCCCATTTTCCAGAGATCACTCTAATAAAATCAACCCCAGACTCCGCGAGATCACGTTTCAGGCTGTCCTGAACAATCCAGCCGTGCACCTAATCAAAGGGCCATCCCTATTTTAGTATCTAATTATCCTTCTTTTCCACTAGCAAGCAGGCGCCGCTACACCATAGCTGCCTCTGACAGGCACTCGAGGGGCATAACCGTGAAGATCCAGACATACAACAGACACAAAGAAGTGCCAGTCTCACCTTCTGTCAGCCATGTCTCCTGAAGCTGACTTAAATCCTGAAATAGATCTGAAAAAAAAAAAAACAGTAACAAAATAAATATTAGTGGCTTAAGACTTAAAATTTTCGGCCAGATCAACAAAGGCTTTTGATTCTGATAAATGGGTGGAAAATATCACTCCTTGAAAAAGACACCCATTCTTTAGAAGGGTCAGTCCCTCCATCACTAAAGGCTTCTGCTCTTGCCGAACTCAAATTTCCTGACCGTTGCCAAGGTCTGCTGCCTGCGTAAAGGCCACGGCAAGTTTCCGAAACGTGCCTGTTACTTTACCTTCGGATTCCTGAGGGGGTAATTCGGTGTCCATGTATTTCCTTTTTGCTGCCATCAACAGTCTATTTAGGGGCCCATTTCCTTGCGACCTCTGCAAAACAGCAAGTATATTATGTAAGTGGAAATACACATACACACAGGGGAGGAGAGAAAAAAGAAGTGTCATTTTAGCATCTAGTGAAGAATCATAATTTAGGAATACATGGCAGCACATCTGGAAACTTGTTTGAAATTCCAAGGTTGGATATTGGTAAACATAATAAATAGATATAATATAAATATGCCTGCATATGTAGGCTGTAATAATACCTTGTGTTCTGTGAAGGTAGAGCATGCAGTATTTTGTTGCAGTGCTGAATGACTGAATTGAGGTGAGTAAAAATGGAACACAGGCTATATTGTTTGTCACATCCTCAAAGTCCTGAAGTCTTAAAGTCCTTACATTTTCACACTGACAACCGTGACGAGGTCTACACTAGCAGTGTGCTCCGTGTGCACTCGGGATCATGAGAAACCTGCAGTTTACGCATGAAGTTTCTTCTCCTACGGTAATTAGCGTGTAAGTGTGTAGCGCCCAGCACGAGATAAACGTAAAAACGAGCGGAAAAAATCACACACAACCGGCTCTTCTCACTTCTTGCGCTCCCAAAACTCGGGCAGTTTTTAGCGTAGCTGCGCTCTCGCGAAACAAATCGGCAGCAAGAACGCAAACGCGTTCGGACAAAAGCGTCAGAAATCCACGTGAACAAACAGAAGACTTACATTAGCTAAAGTATAAGGCACTTGCTGGTCCAGATATCCATCCATCTTATAATCCATGCGTTAACCGTTTGTGGTCATTTGGGCTGTGCTGAGAGAGATCCACGCAGTCTGCAGGGAGAAGGAAGAGGTAGAAGGCAGAGAAAGAGGCAGAGGCTGCAGGAGTTGTGAATGGAGCAGCGAGAAAGCTGCATGCGTAATGAGCTCCATTCACCAAAAACGCAGACTGGCCTGGCAGTGCACGCGCACACACACAAACACACACACACCCAAACGCACACGCACACCAACACACACACACCCTTCCCCAAACCCCAAATCAAAGCTCACACAGGACATGAGCACACCCTTTTTCTATACGTGGTCACACTCCATTGTCTGTGGCCTCCAGAAAATAGCCGATCTAAGCGTCGTTACTGTGCAAAAGTGGATGCAAAGATCATATGTTCTCTTTTTCTGCATCGCGCAAGCGGAAGGGGGAAATGTCACGTTCCCTACCGTGTTTATATTCCGTTTGCAAATATAAAAAGGCCCTAAATGTGATCTAAAACGGGCAGCTCATTTTAAAGTGCTTTTTTGTACGGGCCAAATTACAGCTCCCCCAAAACTTTACTGCTGCTTTTTGGGAAGAGTTGCTTCTCTCTGTGTTGGCTCAGGCCCCAGGAGGCTCGTGATTGGTGGATTTCCTCTTTCAGGAGCTCGGATTTCTCCCTCTTTGTCCACATGAATGGTCTTACTTATGAATGAAATCTCGGCTCCTCCTGTGCACCAATCAGAAGTCAGACTGTACCGAACCATGGCAACCAAAGGCGGGGCCTGACCGCAGCCAGCCAATCCCTGGCCGGGGCCTCCGAGAGCTTCCCGCCTCGATTTAGCAGTTGTTTTTCATTCACAAAAAGGAAAGAGAAAGTTGAGGGAAGAGAGAAAGAGAGAGGGAGAGAGACTCCATTCATAAAAAAAACTTGCCCTGGCATGAATGTACCGAGTTGTTTTCAGCACACGCTCTATTAGCAACAGACACAGCTTGAAGACGAATAAAACATAAACAGGGCCCTCCCCTGTAAAGCGGCACAGCATTAGAACATTTTGAATAATTCTTAAAAAGTTTATTTATTTATCTATAACCCTATATTTTCACACTGGGTTCCTATTATGTGTGAATGAATTTCTGTATGGATTTATGGTATATGGTATTCATATGAGTGTGTGTATGTGTATGTGTGTGGGTAAGTGTGTGGGTGTGAGAAGGAAAAAACTGTTGACACATTTGGTCTGTACACCACACACACACACACACACACACACACACACACACACACACACACACACACATACATACACCTTCCTGTGTGAGTTTAATTCAGTCGCATACTGTGGATAATCTATTTTGTTACACCCTTTCCGACTGCCTTTGTCTTCATTGCACCATTTGTTCACTATTTGTTCACTACACATTGTGCATTCATGTGTGCACCAATCCTTCATGATCTTTTTCAAATACATGTAATGATAGTTAAAGTGATTCAGAATAACTTAGCAACAGAGACTGATACCAATCAACCATCTGCATTATTTATGTTGTTTACTACTTTAACTTGTCATTTAAATGAGAGTGTTTCAGTGGAATGAATGTAGACGGAAAGGACCTTCCTCATCGTCAGGACTGGTAGGACCAGCTAACACCTTTGCCCTCACATTAATCAAATCACTCAAATCAAATCAAGCCCTTTCCTGTTTTTTAACGTCCTGATAAGGTTGACAGTAACTGATAAGAATTGCAACACGTTTCAAAAACAACTGACCCAGCTGCAGTATTTATAGATTAACTGCATTTCAATTGCACTGACCAAGTAAAACAACAAATTGTTGGTACAATATTATGTTTAGACCTGTAACAGTAGAGGCCTAAATGTCATAGTGAGATCACCTCAGAAAGCAGGCCAGCCAGGTTATCCCGTCAGTGCTGTTGCGTTTAAATTTTAATTTGCTGACAAAGAAAGTGATGTTAAAACCCACGTCATGAAATTGTAAGGATTTAATGGTGAAAGCAGTAAGTGAGACCCCGGCAGTGGGGAAGCACACTGTTCTTTGACCTCCTGTTGAGATTCCCATTATCTCCCATGGCTCAGCCATTTGTGCAAGGCATGAAACGTATGTTCATGTCTTTTGCTGCCAGATAATCACTTTGTCTAAGTGTATTACATCCTGCTTAATAGAAATTTTATATCACTTCTATAATGAAAATGATATAAAATCTCTATTAAACTGGACATAATATACTTAGGCAAGGTGATTAGTCTCAATAACAATAGCCTCAATAACCTTCTAGCACATACTACCATTTTTTTTTTTCAAAGTTCATTAATTTTTTAGTATTGCATGAACCTTTTGTTATTCGTCAGCTTTCTGTTATTTGCTGGGACTCTATATTCTTATGCACTGAATGTTTTATGTGCTGTGGATTCATGTTTCTTGATCTATTTGATATTACTTCAGTTGTATCCAGGCTTGCATTAAAAACTGGTGAAATGGAATGCCAGCTCCAAAGTGGAAAGTAAGGCAAAATCATCGTCCTTGTTGAATTGCCATCCATTTTTCCATCCCTTTCTGAAAAAAAAGTTAAGTGCTATCCCTTAAGATGTCTATTACTGGTACTTCATTTCTATCCCTATTTGAGATTTGTCCCCTATTCCCCTCATGTTCACAGTTTGACCACAGACTGTATCACATTGCTGGCAGACCCTGGAACCCCTCAGTGGAAGTTGATGAAATTTGGCACATTGATGGGGGCTGTACAAGATATCCAGACACCAAATCTGGGGTTAATCCGTCATTATCTGTAGTGCCACTAACAGGTCAAATTTCAGAGTACATTTTGTCTAAAATATTTTTAAACCAGTTGGCCATGAGTTGTTATCCATATTTCTCCTACAACGTATCAGGTTTTTATTAAAAAAAAACCCACTTTAGCCCTATACTAATGATAATTTTTAAATTTGGCGTGAATCATCGTAAAAGAGTTATGACAATGGATGTCAATGCTCACATGCTTTTTGCTCTTGTTCAGACGTTGCTCTGATTAGTTTTCTACCTGATGACCATGTGGTTTTTGACTTTCATGTTATTAATTTTAATATTACTATAGTACTATATTATTAATACTACTACTACTATGGATGATAACAATATTATTATTATTATTATTATTATTATTATTATTATTATTATTATTATTATTATTATTATTCAGAGTAATTAGTAGCAAACAATAAATCAAAGCAGTATACCTTGAATTGTCAGTGTTGATGCCTGGGCTTGATAGTGGTATTTCAGGCAATCAAGATATGTGGTGTTTAGTGAGCGGATGTTGTCTAAGGGGCTGAGTCTTGGATGTGCTGGGTTGTGTTGTCCTGAAAGGAGAGTCTCAGTGCTGACAGACCTCGTGAGAACCTAGAAGACCGGTCGTGTCCACTAGGGTGGAGGACAAACCTTTCCTTTTGAACCCAAGCTAAATACAGAGACTAAAAATAAGTCTTGCGGAACGTTTGGCCACGGACTTATCTGACATCCTTTTTATGCCATGTTGCCGAATTTGGCCTTGACTGCCTCATATCCTGCACAGCGCCTGCCTAGGCGCCTGCCCGTGTCTACTCTGATTTCCTTCACTTGTCACAGCCCTGGAATGAGTTTCACCTGAGCAAAATCTCCTACAAAGCCCGTCGTGTTTAAGTCAAGGCCAGGCTTTAGCATGCAGACTTCCCAAAGAATTGCCCAAGGATTCAAAAGTAAACATTCAACAAACAGAAAGTTAGAATGTAGAGTTTTGAGAGACTGTGGTTCATGACGTACCGCCATTTTGTATCATTGTAAGAGTATAATTGTAGTAGTTCTGTATTGTCTTTCACTCTAGTAAAAGATAAACATGTCCCAAACACCTGGCACTCATTCCGGCACATCCAACCGAACAACTTAACCCTCCATAAATAGTGGGCCAATCTTTTTATTGCAACTTTTCCTTTCATCTTATTTACAAGCCTGCATCTTGCTATGAAAATAGCAGTGCTGTACACTGCCAGCAGTCAAGTGCACAGTTAGCAGAGCATTGTGGCTGTCTGTGGCTGGGTGTAAGTCGCTGCGTGGAATAGCGGCCCACACTGTCAGATTTACACCCTCTGGCATGAGGCCCATACGTCACATTGTTTTTGCCTGGTGCACTTTACCAGCCCACATGAAATGATTTCTCACCAGCCCCCATGGAATGCCTGGCACCGGGGAACACAAAACCAGATGAGATGCAGGCTTCTTCATAACAACTGCAACTGTGTGTGTTTGTCTGCACTTGTCATTGTGTGAATGTATGTATGGGTAGTTTTTTGTCTATTGTGTGTGTGTGTGTGTGTGTGTGTGTGTGTGTGTGTGTGTGTGTGTATGTGTGTTGTGCGTGTGTGTGCTCTGTGTCTGGATGTGTTTTAAAACGTGCTTGCGCATCTATAGGTTATTGTTAGTCTGATGGGTGTTTATGTGCACTTTGATATCACTCCTTGCCCATTGCTCATTCCTGCTGGGTGCTTGGCCGTTGCCTGGACACTCGCCTGTGTAGCACTGAGCAGGAAATGTCTGGGCTGGCATCTGAGAAGCCATCCATGGCTCTGTCCAAGAGTGCCCCAAGCACCTGCAGCCCCAAGTCTCCTGCCCCAGACTGAGGCTTGCTTGTTTGTCAACAGGCCTTCTCCCTGTCAACGGCAGGGTCTCTCCGTAAGCTCCGCGGCATGGGAGATCAATCAGACTGGCACAATGGACTCCTGCTTTACGGGAGTACCCTTCAGCAAAACCCTTCTTATGCCCACACAGCTGCACTAGCCCCGGCTGAATCAAAAAACAATGTCCTTTCTTTCTAAAATCCCCATTTCAGTTTTTCTCTAGCTGCCAACAACACATCATGGAGGGAGCTGAACGTTTTAGTTAGTTTTTCTTTCTTTTTTCTTAATCGAGGGGGATTGCAGCACTGGGGGCACACAGAGGAGTGTTGTTAGTGTCTCTGACAGTGCCGGTTTTGTTTAAACGCTCAATTGTTGGTTCCGCCAGCTCACTGACATTTACATTTATAGCCTCGTTTTCCACTTTATTTCCATGCTAATTCAAGGACAAAGCAAAATCACATGTGTCAGTGATAGTAATCCACTTGTATTTATCCAGCTTTGGCAAAAACATGGGGAAGCCCAGTAACATTGCCTGAGGTACAGCTTCTAGTTAGAGTTATTATTTTGGCGGAGGTCAGCACATAACGATATAGGACACATGCTGCACACCATATGGAGGTCTGTTAAACTGGGCCAACACTAACAAAGCAGCCACAACTTTTCAATTGCTGTCTGAAATGAGACGTTCTTTAAGGCCAGACTGGGTTTTGCATCACAGAGCAACAATTTACGCTCACCCATTTAACAGACGCAGTAACAATATTGTTAATAATATCGTGTCTAAAATCTGCTTAGAAAAACAAGTACAATTGGATACTTGTTAAAATATCAGCACAGTCAACTGAAATTTGGGGTTATTTCATTTATTTGCCTCTTTAAATGTCAACAAGGGTTCCATTTGTGTGTCCATTTCAATAATCACATTTACTGGCTGAAGCAGATTTTGCAACAACAGTTTTTTTTTTTAAGATTTCCTTACATTTCACAGACAAAATGCACAAGTGAAAAAAGCCAAAGTCTATGCAATTACTTTGAAGACAGAATCAAAATAAAAAAGTAAAGGCCATGTGACCCAGAAATAAAGTACATTTTAAACACGTGACAGACTGCATGAAGTAATCTCACAGCCCAGTAGTTTCTAGATTCATAAAACTAATAAAATGGCTAATTGGGTGAAATAAAGTGTTGCACTGGGTGTGCATTTCCTGCATTTAACAAAGAAACATTAACTCAAACGAGCCCTAAACCAAAGCAATAAAACAAATAACAGTGTCTGTACATAGTCATAGTTAGTCCCCCAAGGTATCAAAAATGTATCTGTATCCTCAAATATCCTGGATGTTCAAACATCTTCTTTAAGCATTTTTAAAGGCACACTATATTCATTTTTAAAGTTTTTTTCCCCGGAAGTCTTTTAAAGAGAATTAAGAGGCTGGGGTCAGGACAGAGTGTATGGAGTCCTTACTCTGTGGTCACTGAAATAGCATTCACAGAGCATGGAAGAATATCATTCCAACACTTCTTTGAGAAACAATCTGCCTTTTCATATTTGAACCTGTCTGATTCCGGGCTGTAATTAGTGTGTAACTCTATAAACGTAACTTCATAAACAAAGTTCAGACGTCCATCCAAAGCAACATGGCGGACGTTTGACAATCCAAACAAATAGGCCTCTGTGTTTAGCTTGGATTTATCCAGACACATGTTACCTGATAACGTTCAGCCTGGCCACAGATGTACACCCTCTTGGTGGAGAACATGAATGAGCTGATTTCACAGTTTTCATTTGTGATCCATGGCTTATATATTTTGCTCTTAACTTTTAACCCCAACAAGTGGTGACCTGGTGACCTGGTGGTTAGGAAGTTGCCCCTGCAATCAGAAGGTTGTGAGTTCAACTGCCTTTGGCACCACTAAGGTACCCTTGAGCAAGGTACCTTCCCCACACACTGCTCCCTGGACAGAGTGTGCCTGCCCACTGGGCCTTGACTGTGCTCTGAGACAACACCACCCTGACAACTTCGCTTTTGTACCTGTTAACCGACTTCATAATGTTCACCACTTCAGGAATGTCAGCATCAGGGTGGTTCATTCACTTTGAGGATGGGTTAGAAGTTGAGAAGAAGTTCACACTGTTCTCATTGTGTGCTGTGGTGTCTTCATGCGTGTCAAAAATGGAAAGTTTATTTTTAAAGCACATTATGATACATAAAAGGTCATTCAATGGGCTTTATAAGAATAGAATGAAAAGAAATAAAAGAATACATAGAAAATCAATAAAAGAAAACCAAAAGTGCAACAGATGTCCAGATATTTGAAAAAGAAGGTGGAGGGAAATAGTACTTTTTAGAAGCTTTTTAAAGCTAAAGCTGGTGCACATTTGATACTGATGGACAGTTTCTTCCGGCAGCGGACAGCATAGTGACTAAAAGCCATTTCACCATGTTCAGTGGCCAAACTTTACATCTGAGTAGCTGCCAGTATCAGAAATGTGGACGGACTTGTGCTAATGTTACCTGAGTGCTGAGTTTGAGAAACAAGCCACTAAAGTTCTTATTTCAGTCTTTTGTGTTGTGGTGTTTGCAAATGTCAGGCATTCACTTTCTCTGTAACCCTGTAAATCACAGCAAAGGGAACGCATGTGAACAGTGGTGTGAATCCCTCATCATGTTACACAGGCCTGTAAAAGGCTGATGGTGGAGATGAGAGGCAGCTGGAATGTACACGCCTGATCTTTGTGATCAGAGAGGCACGCAGGACTCGTGCTCTGCGGCTTCCCAGAGGTTGGTTTAGTGCCACGTATGCCATGAATCCAAGGCTGGGCATGCTCCTACACTCAGAGCAATCCACAGTAATGAAATATGTCCAAAGAGAAGCGACCTCTGGAATTACACAATGGCAGGATCTGCTACTTCTGCTATAAGTCTATAGAAGGTCTGAAGTACAATGGGGTGCTGTGCCACCAACAATAAAACTTCAATTTAGTCCTACTGTACTGGGGATATATACTGGCCCTCTTCCTGCTGCCACAAAAACCTTGCATGTGTGTTTTGAACTAGTAGGGACATTTTCAAAATATGCCCATATAAAGAGAACTGCTAATAAAATGAATTAGCGCTCTGATGATAACTTCCAAGCCCTTAAGTAAAACTTATGTTTAAAAATATGTTAATTTACAAATAATTCTACAGTTTCTTACTACAGATTATGTAAAACAAACTAGTGTTTTTTCTCTGTTCTGCAATACTGCTGTACTGGCTGTGTGACAAATCTAAAGTCCAGATTAATAGATTATCAGTGACTGTTATTCTCCACTTTCCTGTTACTGTATTTTCTTCTTGCTGTTCACCTACGATATTTGTATTGGATTATGCGCCAAACACAGTCATTACTCATTTTACATAATCCATTGTTGCATGCCTTATTACACAGTCCTTTAAAGAAAACATGGAGTGTATTGTTCATATTACTGAATATTATTTTTGCAAGTGATTTGTGATTGTTTTTGTGATTTTTTTTGTTTTTTCTTTGCTCTAGTCCCTGCCAGTACAAAATGATGCACATGTTACTACACTATTTTGCTGGAAGAACTAAAAAATGCTGGGTTTTTTTCAGAAGCGAAGGTACACTCTAATGTCAGCCCACTGCCCAATGTCTGTGCATGAAGTCAGTGGTATTTGAAGGAATGAGATCATTTTTCCATTCACACTGTATAGTGGGCCAGTGTAAGGGACACCTTCAGTTCAGGGTAAGTGAGAGAGCCTCATCAGGTTCAGCTTAGATCATTTGATGAGAGCGCTCCATCGTGTTTTCTCACCTTCCCGAAACCTCTTTACAAAGGTAGCCTACAACAAACACCGGACCTTTATCTTCACATTCAGATCTAGCTGTGATAAACGTCTTCTGTTCTCCTGTTTTCATGAGATTGCATTACAAAAATGTGTAGCCATCGCTGTGAGGTGACACCAGCTCACTTTCTTATTTGGAAAGTATCATGGAGCATCACACAAGACCTAAAAGTTGCCATTCTCCCACCCCACTATACCCTTACTTTTATCCATCACTACATGACATCAGCCTTTGTCTCAGTTACACATCCTCCCCAGTGTCCTGATGGCTGCGATAGCGCAGGAAAGTCACTGATTAGCCGGGAATCTCGTTACATGGAGCAATGGATCCCTCCCTTCCTCTTTGCTCTAATTGAGATGAGCAGAGCCAAAAAACCAAGCAGGTGAGCGGAAATGCATTTCCCTCTCTCTCTCTCTCTCTCTCTCTCTCTCTCTCTCTCTCTCTGTCTCTCTCTCTCTCTCTCTCCATGCCCTTTAGTCTTCCTCTGTCTTTCAATTTCTTACCATGCGCTAGCAGTAACTTTAGAGTTCCATTACTTAGATGAATGACCTGGCCAGTCTCTCACACTACCTTAGAGGTGCATGTGATGTTTTTTTTTTGTAAAACTTCCTAAATGTCGCGAAGCTTTGTGTTGGGAGTGTGCTGAAGCTTTAGTGGACCTTCTTAAATGGCTAAATAACTCCCTTAGTAGGGTTCATTGACCCAGAAAATGGGTTCTCCACCAAGGAGGAAATGATGGCCAGTAATCAAGTGTCTGTGAACAGTTTAGAAAGAATGCACCAAGGGGGAAAGCACAGGCTGTTGCATATGCCAACAAATTAGAGGGTAAACAAAATCTTTGTTTCCATTTTTTTTTTTATTTATGGCAACTTGAAAACGTGAGAGTTTTCAGTTCTCTTTTCCATTAAATTATTTGTGTCTTTCCACTATTGATGACTCTCTGGAGCCATTATGAGAGTGTCCCTCGCAAATAGCCGGTCCGACTGGGCGTGAATTCATCCTTGTGTAAATGAAGAACAAAGCATATGCTGCACCTCTTTGATCTCTGAGGTGGTGATAAATTTGAATTATAGAAGCACATTGTTCCACATTTAGCCATAGCGCTGTCCATCACTCACGGAGAGACGGCACCTGTTGCATTCACCTGCTTTAACTCATCTACAGAACTGTGGAAATCTCAAAGACCATCCTTCATTTATTTAGTTTACAGTTATAAAGGCCTTTATTGTTTAGGAAAGACTTCTGATAAGTTTGGACAGAAGACCATCTACTTGCATAACGAAGGTAAATGTCAAAGAGAAACAAGTAAAATAGATGAGTTTCCAAGACTGAAACAAAAACGGTTCCATATGGTACATATGGAACAAGGGGTACATAAAGAACAAGGGGTTCTTTCACTTGTAGCAGTAATGGAACTCTTTTTGGTGCTATGTACAACCTTTATAGACAGGCCCTTTAAAGCAAAATTTACAGGGGTTACCCCAGCATCATTTTACCAGAAATAAATGTAAATATACATTTAAAGGGCACTTTGGGTGTACTGTACACGGTTCTATATAAACGAATGCTTTTACAAAGAATCCCTGAGAAACTGTCCTGTACAACCATGCAAAACTTGGTAGACTACAACTACTGTCAGACAGACATCACTTTCATCAATGAAAGAAAACTTTCAGATTTCTTTGAAGACCTGAAAGCAATGGAGTCACTGTTTTAAGTTGGAGACACCTTCTGTTAAATATATGGTTTAGCAGAATATACTTTCTGCGGAAAACATATAAATTCTTTCTGTTAAATATATGTTTTCTGTTGAACATATGTTTTTTGCTATAATAAATTAATTGTTTATATATATTGTCCATTGTGAAATTAAATTGAAAAGTGGTGTCTGACTTATAGTTAGTAAATTCTGCAAACTTTATCTTGAACCTGGTTTGGTTGTTATTACATTTGTAATTTTATACAAGCTGTTACTTTTTTAGTATTCCTAGAAGTTTGTGTTTTGTGTGGAGACCTAAGAAGATTAGTTTGGGTGGAGCTGAGTGACTTGAAAGTACCCTTTTCCCCATGCTATCCCGTTACAATTGCCATTACACAATCATATGAGGGTCAAAAGAGGCCATTTAGCCACTTGTTACTTAAGCCCTTTGGAGAATGTTTTTCTTTTTTTTTTTGGCACATCACAATATGTGGGAGAATACCTGAGACTGGATCCATTTCACATTCAAGCATGGTTAAGTGGCGGCTCTGTTATTCTCATGTGTCATTTTATGAAAACGGCATGTACTGAAACATTCATGTGGGGAAAAAAAGGTTAGACTGAATTCACACAGTAGAGTTCAGAAGCTTTGTTTTCTCTACGCAAGTGTACACAACAATGTCTGAGTGTTAGGTAGCACATTTGTTTTGGGGGGTGTGGGGCGGTCGGGGGTTGCAGTATCATGTTCTTATCTAGGACATGGTGCCAAGGTGAATCTCAGCTTTAGTATCCTGCTTGCCTCAATCAGAATAGTGAGTATCACCTTTAGATGGGACTATCGCATCTCATTCAGCTCTGGGCAGTATGTGAGGTGGGAAAATCTCCAGTTACCCATAACGGAGCATGATGCCACTGTCATGGTGAAAGTCAATACTGCCCCTATTTTAATGCACAAGGTAGCAGAAGACGACGGCGTCATCAAGTAAACAGCACTGTGAGCAAACAGGTCTAAACTTGCATTGTCATCATCATCGTTTCGCCTATCAGCCATCTAACAGCATTCTATGGAGGTTCATTCGAGATTGTATGTGTTATAAGGTGCCTGCTGAAGCAGATGGATCATTCAGGGGAAATGCTTGATAAGGTTTATGGCACTATCTCTCAGCAACAGAGCCTAATGAAATAAATTCAGCCTTCTGTTTGCTGCAGGTAAATATTTCTCCCAGCTCAGCGGGCTTTCAAAGAGCCATCTGACTGTGTGTGTGTGTGTGTGTGTGTGTGTATGTATATATATTAGGGCTGGGAAAGTTAACGCGTTATTATCGCGTTAACGCATTATTTACTTAACGCCGACAATTATTTTA
>JBBJLR010000111.1:30669911-30684332 GCA_037577145.1 Brachypetersius gabonensis | reverse complement strand
AGTGTTATTCCACTTTTGCCATTAATAAATATAAATCTGCACAAAGCAAACATATTTGTCTACTCCTATGTTGATAAAGGTATTAAAAACAGTATATTTAATACAGGTGCGATTAAAGGTGCGATTAATCGCGAGTTAACTATGGTAAACATGAGATTAATCGCGATTAAATATTTTAATCGACTGACAGCCCTAATATATACATATATACACACAAAAGTATTGGGACCTGTTTTTCAGGGCCTCCGGCTAGGCCCCTTACTTCCAGTGAAGGTAATATTAGTGCCTCAGCAGACCAAGACATTTTGGACAATGCCATGCTTCCAACTTTGTGGACCCAGTTTTGGGAAGAATTATTTCTATTCCAGCACGACTGTCCCAGTGCACAAATCAAGATCCACAAAGACCTGGGTTTGGTATGTAAGAACTTGACTGGCCACACAGAGCCCTGATCAACCCCATCCAGCACCTTTAGGATGAACTGGAACAGAGATTGCGAGCCAGACCTTCTCGTCCAGCATCAGTGCCTGACCTCATAAATGCTCTACAGAATAAATGGACACAAATTCCCACAGAAACACTCTTCCAAGAAGAGTGGAAGCTGTTATATACTCCATATTAAAGTCTATGGTTCAGAGTGCAATGCCATTGATATCCCTGTTGGTGTAATGGTCAGGCATATAAGGGTGTTTGTGTTGGTGTGTAATGGTAGTGCCTTAATGTAGCTGGATTTGATTATCCAGTTTAAGTAATGCTAATATGTACAAAAACCAAAATATGTTAGATCAGTGTTGCCCTCAATTGAACTTTAACTCACAAAATTGACTGTTTGATGTCAGCGCTCCCAGCTTCCTTCGAAGGGGGATTCTGGAAGCAGCTTCCTTCGCTAAATGAGTCAATGCTGTTTAAAGGAAAAATCATGACATATTTTTCTTCTGTAGAGTGTAGGGTGAGGGTGGTAGGATGGGGAAGTGAAACACTGGATAATATTACTTCTTTTGCTTTCATGTTTTGGGGTGGGCAACAGTCAGTATGACTTTTGTCTTTTAAAAGATACAGTGAAACATGTAAATTTTTAGGCACATGAATTAGCGAGGTATAACAGATTCATTCTGATTTCAGGTTGGCTATAACACTTTTAAAGCAGTCGTTAGAGAGCTAGCAGCTGCCAGCAATATTAGGTGTTAACAGGGGCCTACATGGTAACTGATTACAAACATATATGATCGAAGTGGGGCCAAACATATATGTTATTGATTTCTATTATTTTCCCTGAACCCCTGGTGCACAGTGTATTAATCAAAGATCAGAAGACACTTTAGAGGTTGAGCAAAAGATACAATCTGCCAGTTTGAGTGGGTTTTTACAGTCCATATGTGAAAATTGAAAGGGAGGGAAATCCCTAATGGTAGTATTAATTTGAATATAGGACATTTAAAAGGTCATTTTTGTGTAAATCCTTCTGAGTATCATTTTTGTCATTTCAGTTTCTAAAATATTTCGCCCCCCTTTTTATCTCACAGTGGCTCACTTACACAAAGTGATTTAAAAAGACCCTGTATACTATATTTCTGTTTTATTTTTGTTTCACTTTGCAATCCAAAACCAATCTGAATTCATTTTAGGACATCACGGCCTCTCTTTATCCCACACACAGAAACAGCTTGTTTCATTATTTTATTTATTTCGCACATATACAGTTCCACAAATACAACACGCAATGAAATGTGCAATAAAGTTTACAAATATATTATGAATACATTTGAAAAGACTAAAACCTAAAATAAAATAATATAGGGAAAAAATGTAGACCAAATAAAAATTACAATTACAAAGAGGTTGAGAACAGTGTGCAAATGTAATAGAATGTAATTGTAAAGTGCAGTGTGCCGGTTTTCTGGTTGATGTAAATAGATTTAAGTGAAGCTCCTCTGGAGCCGCTCTGTTTTGGACATAATAGTTCAAAAGGTTTTGCCTGATTTCAGCAGACGGTTTCTGGAGTGAAACGGATATTTACCTTTGCATGGGTATGGGAGCGGGTGGGTGGGTATACAGGGAGATTTGTTAACTTGTTTTCATTATGTTCTTGTTGGCATTTGATGATAATATGTAAAAGTTAATACAAAATAAAGTAATTGTTCACAAAAGAATCACTGGAGAGACTCGAACACAACTCTGCTTCGTCCTTTTAGACTGGGTTTAAAAATCCTTGGTGGGGGCATATCACATATCACATGACAAACAATTAAAAAGATGACTTTATCTCATTGTATATTACATCACTGTTTAAGAAGCGTGGTATTAAATAACACAATAAGGACTCTTTGAACATGGATTATGATGGAAGGTAGAAATTGGGCGAGCTTTAGTGGTACAAGGTACCACCTATTGGTACATGGATGTAACTGCAAATCCAAGTTTTCAAAATGGAAATAATAACATTTCCATTTCCATTTATGGCATTTAGCTGACGCTCTTATCCATAGCGACGTACCTCAGTGCTCACCTAGTCCACAACTGTTTCTAAATCCTGTAAACAGCTTAAATCCATGTCCACTATTTAACCGAAATAGTCAAATAATACCTTACCAACACCTGCCAAACAATATCTGAACAACACAAGTCATAGAAAAGTCAAGAGTTAACATATATAAATGAGTAAATTGTGGGTATACATTTATTTAAGGGTCATGAACTCGTACAATATTTTTTAAAAAAGTTCAGAAACAGAACAAATGATTGATCTCGGAGAAATGTGCTTGTTTCGACTACACACAGAGACACAGAGACAAGGACAATATACAATATAAAGTCTAAATAACTCCAATAAAAGTTTGGCAGAAAATCCTCAATATGAAATACACTATGCTATCAACACAAATGCCGGGGTTATTAAAAAAAACAACTTGCGGTTAAATTAATTACCTGTAACACAAATTGTGGTGTATATTATAGCATGTAATGGAGATAAGTAATAGATAAGTAGTGCTTACATAAGTAGTCATATTCCATTTGGTAAGAATTTCACGTAATGAAATGGTTGATCACTGAATAAGAAAGCTGCGCACGATTTTTCACGACAGCAAGACACATTTAATAATATTATCAAATAATATAAATAATGAGATTTTAGGATGAAGGTCAATATATGTGTGTCTCCTGAATAATATACTTTTTTGCCCTGTTTATTGTGAGTCTGAGTGGTGCCAGTGTGATTTTGTTGGACAGTCTCCACTAGATGGCAGGAGAGGCCTCAGTTTTTTTTTCCTTTTTCACCTGCGAGTGCATGGACGTCACGTCACTAAAGCGAGGGCATCAAAATGGTGTGTTGTTATTGTTGTTGCACTTGTTCTTAATCCTTATCCACTTTTTCTTGAGCTGGTTGTGATGAATGTGTTGGTTTCGACTGAACTGTCAATAACAAGGTTTTGATATCTTTATATTGTCAACAGTTTGTACGAAGAAAAACGTCTACATCACAAAAACACGAATATACTTCTACATCATGCAGTTTACCTAGCACTAAGTAAGTTTAGCCTGTAAAATAAAAAGACTGGAAATGTTGGATACTTTCCAGAACCAATTAGAGCTCAGTATGCAGCAAATGTGCACAGAGAAACACACATACTGTACTCCCTATTACTCTACACAATATTCCACTATGCAACAAAAGTCATATAAACTGAAAAATGTGAGATCTTTCAAACATTAAGTAAACATTTCACAAGTCCTTGGATAAATCCCTCTTTCACCCAGGTATTAAATGTCTTTATCCTGTACAAATACACACAAAATCCTCTTCATGGCCTTTTTTTCCTGACTCTCTCCCTTTCCTCTCTCCTCATCTCTCTGGTTTTCTCTTCCCTCCCAGCTGTCTGTCTTTTTTCCCCTTCTTCCTCTTGTTCTCCGCTCCCTCCCTCCTCACCTCATGTCCCTGGTGAAATATGGGCCAGGAAGATGAGTGAAAGCTTGGCTGGAGAGAAACACATGGGCTAAATGCAGAATGTGGAAGGCCAGCAGGTAATAACAGGAGCCTTCTTGGAGCAGGCCCCGGATTTCAGCAGCGTTTTATTTTCTGCTGCTGAACAGTCGGAGAGGACGGCGGAGGGTTGGAAAGTGTAGAATAACACCCGCTTGGCCATGTGTCTGCAGCAGATGACAGATTCTGTATTTCTTCCCGCCTGTTTGCTGCGGTGTGGAACATTCCTCTATTCTAAATACGATTTCAGAAAGGGTTTGTTCTGTGAAAGCCATTGTGGAGATCAGCCGCTCGCCAGGCCATCAGAACAAAGCCCCAGTTGGGCTCAGGCTATAATCAGTACTACTTCTCCAAGCACTGGAGCTGTCCTTGATAAATGTCAGCACAGTGATGAATTACATTATCATTCTGATGGACTTTCTCAGGGGCAGATGCGTCAGTCACTGTCAGTGGTCATGTTTTATTTTGTTTGTCGTCACAGGTGCAGCTTCTCCATAAAACTGGTGTGTTTGTGTTTAGTTTAAGACCACTGTCCCTCTACTACTTGGCCAAAAAACTGCATAAAGGCTTTTTTTGCTGTACTAGTAAACAGCATTTTCTTATCTAAAATATCTACGTGATTTTTTAACATTTTTTGCAGTTGCTCAGTTTCTCATTCATCATAAATTTGAACTTTGTAACAATAAATACACTTTATTTGTGTCTGAGTATACCAGTCATTGTAATGTAAAGTAATATTTTGTTTTGTATGTGTCAGTGATGTCTAAAAAGCTACAAAAGAAATAACAACAAAGCAACAACAACAACAATAATAACAATAACAATAATTATAAGTAGGTCCCCAAATACTTCAGTACTTTGTTACATTTTACCTAGATTTGAGAAAATCTGTATAGAATTCTGTGATCCTATGAAAATGACAGTATCTATGATACTCAGTGTGCAGTTTTAGTTTTGCTGATGTAAGTAAAAAGTTGGCATGGTTGTCCAACGAGAATTTGGTCGTTCTCCCTGACGTGAGGACACATTCTGCCCCCCCCAGTACCCCCTCCCCAGGCCCGGGCCGGAGCGTCAGCACCCCGCCGGGTCCTAGCCTGTTTATCTCTTCCGAAGCGGCCGTGATTAATGAGGCCCTGAACACATCCTCTTTCCCCCGAACCAGCTGAGTAAACAGCCTGCGTTATTCCAGCTCATCTAGCTTTGGGAGCTCAGCTACAGGTAGCCAAAAAACCCCAGTGTGCCCTGGACACCTCCCCCCAAAACCTCCCCACACTCTCTCCTGGGAAAGCCCTCTCACGCACAGGGCAACGGCAGAGGGCGACAGGGGGGTCAGAGAGAGAGGATTCCACCTCCACACACTGCAATAGGGGCCAGTCATTCTGAACAGGATCACAGTACTATTCGTGTTTATATCTATTTCAAATTATTCATTAAATTTTTACGTTTAGTTTACGCCATTTTTACGCAATTTAGTTATTACCTTTTCATTATTAAGCTTCACAGTTTCTGCAATGTTCTACAAGCTGAACGTTCT
Organism: Brachypetersius gabonensis; assembly: GCA_037577145.1. Classification (NCBI taxonomy): domain Eukaryota; kingdom Metazoa; phylum Chordata; class Actinopteri; order Characiformes; family Alestidae; genus Brachypetersius; species Brachypetersius gabonensis. The sequence continues at coordinate 30,678,819 of JBBJLR010000111.1, read as the reverse complement.
TGACATATCTATTTTTCAAACTGTAAATGTTAGTCCCTTTTTTATTTTTCATGTATGTATGATTTGTCTAAAAGGCAAGATGCTATTATTACTTGTTTTTCTATACAGCTTTAAGAGACCAGTGGGATCATTTGTTGTTTTCTTATACAGGCCCACCATCTATGCCTGCATATGTACAGAAAGAGGAAAGCCAGTGGGGATTAGATTTGTTGAAATATATTTTTCCTCATTTTGTCCTTTTTCAACTGTTGCCAGCCGGGTTCGAGTGCATGGACATCACTAAAGCGAGGGCATCAAAATGGTGTGTTGTTATTGTTGTTGCACGTAATCCTTATCCACTTTATCTTGAGCTGGTTGTGATTAAAGTGTTGGTTTTGACTTAAATGTCAATAACAAGATTTTGATATCTTTATATTGTCATCAGTTTATATGAAGAAGAATGTCTACATCACGGATACGCGGATATACAGAGAAAAGCCAGTGGTGATTAGATTTGCTAAATGTATGTGATACATGCTCCCCCTTTTCCCAGGGCCAGAGGGTTGATAGTTATGGGTCTGTTTCGCTGTAATTGCACGGAAATGAAGAATAGCTGTTTGGTATCTGTTTGTTTAGGGAGGACGAAGGTGTCGGAAGTTTATTTCTCGGACAAAGCTCTGGTGTCAAAAGCTGTACACTTCACTTAGCAGGGGGCTTTCCAAAGCGCCACTAACAGCCTTACGATGGCCATTCCCTCTCTCCTGTCCTCAGGTAACATGTCAGGGTTTTATGTTCAGCCAGTTCCCCCTCGTTTGGACCATTTGTCCATAGACATTTCCTCCTTCATCTGTTTGTTTTTCTGCTTTTGGTGTCTGACCTCGCACCTCTCAAACTAAAGCTGATCACCAAGTTTGACTCAGTTTGACGTTAGATCCAAATGGGAGACAACTTGCAAAGCCATACTCTAAGCCCATTCCCATCATGGTCAATTGCACTCATCAGTCTCAGCAGATAAGGCCTACTATTCAGTACAAACATATGCTACAGCAGGAATATGGCACCTCTCTAGCTGAAGATATGTTGGGATTCTAAGTTTCAGGGGAAAGTAAGATTATAGCTCACAATACATTTTTGCAGAATACTTCTTGAAAACGTATCCGCAGTATTTGCAACAAGAAGCTTTGCATTCATTTGACACTTTTATCCAAAGCAACTTACGAGGAAACACTCAAGTTTCAGGACAGTGTGAGAACCAGGGGAGAGCTCTAAAATCCTTTAGTTAGAGTAGTGCAAGAAGATAGATAATGCAGAGATGAAGTCTTCAGGAGGTTTTTGAAGCTAGAGAGGGATTCTGTTGCTCTGGTTGTCTTTGGCAGATCATTCCACAAACAACCACAAACCACAAACGAGAAGGGTCTGAAGTCGGTTTGCCTCGTTTGTAGGGATTGCAGAGCCAGACGATGTTGCTTGGAGGAATGGAGGGAGCAAGTAGGAGGATAAGCCTGAATGCTAGAAATAAGGTAGCTGGATGAAGACTCAGATGTTGCTCTTCTTTTGAGCACTCATGGGTAGCCAATTTATGTAAACAGCAACTAGCAAGTGCATTAAAAATTCCTGCTAAAGAATGAGTAGACTGATAAATCAGTGCCGGACGTACGATTGAAAGTCCTTTTAGTAGTAGATGCTTTCTCTAATATCAAGGCTAGCACTGATGTACTGGACTTTTTGTGGCATAATGTAACATGCATCTTATTACTGATTATTACATAGCAAGCTTTACCTGAATTTTACACATCGGTTGGCTGTAGTATGTTAGTATGCAAAGCAGGCTTTCTCAGTTAGCTCGATACATTTTCACGCTTATTATTCTGTTGTTCATCTTATAATTCAGCATTTGGTAACCACAAATTAATATAGAAGTTTTGTAGTTGTGAGACTGAGGAATTATAGCGATATGCAGTTTTAAAGGGTTAATAAAGCTTTAATTTAGTTGCTATTTTTCCTAAGACAAATGCAAGTCACATTCCCATCTCTGTCAGACTTTGTGGGTGAACTTGTTTAGGTTGTTCTCTTCTCCATTCAGAGTGTTCTGCATTCTGTTGGCGCTGGCAGGGCTGGGGAGGTCTGAGAAAGAGGCTGGGAACTGAGCGTTGTGCTGGTTCTGTGTGGCTGGACAAAGGCCTCTGGAAGTGTGTGCTGAAGGATAGGGAGTGGGCTGAAAGACAGGATAATTACTGGTGACAGGGACTGTAGACATTGGGAGACATGACTGAGATACCCCTCCTTTCCTCTCCCCATAACCAGTACTGGTTCCAGATTGGAACCACTGGGACTGGAAATGGTATAAGAAACATGTGTAGTCTGGTGATCCATGCCATGCTTCTTGCTTTTAAAAGGGGCAGGATGTGCTGTCTGTCAAAGCTTTAGCTTTTCAAAACATTTTCAGATTATAATATATTATTTTTTAGGCCTCTGCCTGTGTATTCAAAGATAGGCTTACAAAAGCTATGTATCCCCTTTGTAGGGTACATGTAAAAAAAAAAGTAAACACAGGATGACTGGATGACGTAAGCTACACCTACATTGCACCATGCACCATTTGCATTTAAAAGAGACAAGTGTAACTGTGCAATGTCTTGATTGGATAATGATCCAGTCACCTCAAGAGATAGGATGTTATATGTTACTTTATGATCCTGTTTTGTGTGGTATTCTTTGATAAAATGTCATCTTTAACTAGTTAAATTAGGTTAGTTATAGGTTTTTATCGAATTAAGTTTATATACTATCATTGCAAATCAACAAAGAGTATAAAAGTATTAATTTTTTAAAAACATTAAGAAAAAACAAAAACATTCCCAAAAATTTTTGTCACAAAGGATTTAGTGTCTTAGTATTTTCTACCAAATTTACAGTAAAACCACACATTGTTTAAAAGAGATACCATCTTTGCTTATTAAATTATTTCAAAAATGGCATATGGTGTATGTAACAAGGTTCAAATAGGTAATGGAGAGTATTGGGACTACAGTAGTACAGTTAAACAAAGCAAAAGGCCTGATTTAGCCCACAAACTGAAGTTACGCATTGCAGCAATGTTTGAGGCCGTCTAAGGAAACCATCTAGAATGTGGTGGTGGGTCTTGACAATACTTCTATTGACTGATTATGAGATCGTGTGCTTCTGGTTTTAAAAGCCTCTTGTGGAAAAAAAAGATTTATGAAATTACTTTTTGGATCTAAATTGTTGTTTTGGTGTTGTTTTAAGGTCCATAATTTATGTGAGGTCCATACTGATTCATATAGTAAATGGTGCATTGCTTTTGTCACTGTTGTAACAAAAGCATCACACGATATTCTTATTGTCCAGCACCGTGCATCTGAGGGGTGGAGGTGGACAGGCAGTGGCCTGCGTGTCGCCGGTGTGTATTCTCCCGAGGCAGCGGACTGATCTGTGGAAAAGTGCTTGACGCTCTTCCTCACAGTGAGCAAAGTGGAGCAGAGGAGCCAGTCCAGGAGAACACAAACAGAGGTGCTGCGTGAGCCACAAATCCCCGCTTCCTCTGAAACTTCCAGCCCGCTTTTTTCCTGTCCAAATTCCACAGCCATTAAACTTTCCTGGCAGCTGTTCAGAAAACAGCGGCAAAAAACCTCACCCAGAACCCCCCAACCCCCTCCCCTCTCCTCCCTTCCCCTCCTGCCCTCCCCAGCCCCCTCCACCCCCACAGCACACCAGCACTCGAGCTATCAGAGATCTGCCGCCTGACTCCTTAAATAAAGATCTGACTTCATAGTTGTTTTTGCTGCAGATCGGGTTTCCTCCAAAGTGTCTACTGGTTTTCACAAAGGGTCGCAATGAGGTGTGGGTGAACGTGGGGCTCCCTTTTCCATGTGTTTAGTCTCAGACATGTCTGACTGCATGCCCTAAGAGAACAGAGATGATATAAAACATGGCCAGATTAGTGCCAAGTAAATACTCAGCATTATGCTTTCAGCACTTTTCTTCCAAAGGCCCTTTGGTTCAGTGGCTGCTCTTTAAACAGCAGCTCAGTTCTTTCATGTACACCATCAAAATCAGAATTTTTTTTTTTACCAGTATAGTATGTGACACAAGCATTTATGGGATTTTTCTTGGTTTGAAACAAACGAAACAAAGAATGTAGTACATACCCAATAAAAATAATAAAAACATGTGGTTTACAGTGAAAATGAAGAAAAACGTCACTGTTTAGTGTGGTACGATACATTTGGAAATGTGATATAACACTGGGTGAGGTCATGTCATATATTCCATATTCCACATCCATTAGATATATAGGAAATGATCAGTGATAGAACATAAGTAACCAAACTGAACTCAGTGGTGTCTCCTGTGTTTTTGACTAGCAACCTTAGGGTTAGTGTGGCCAAAAAATCAGTAAATAACGAACAAGAACATTATTATATAATTTTGCCTTTGACTGCACATTACAGTGTCCTTCCTTGTGAGTTAATAATGAACAGAAACAATATTATAAAGAGGTGGTTTGATCTAAAGTTCACCAGTGTACAGTACATTCACACTGTAAATACATAGTAAATACAACACACCCTCTGGAAATGCATACTTAAATAATATTACATAAAACACTTGACAAATCATTATTTTGCAACCAAAAAGATTGAAATTCTTTTGCAGTTACTTCATATATTTAGCTTACAACAAAAGCATGTAAATGCAAGAAAAACACAACACATTAGAAACATACTGCTCTGTTTTACCGAAGAGAGTTTGTATTTATTTAATTTTTTCAGTCTGTCTCTGTTTGTGTTTAGAATATGTTTTTGAAATACAGACACTTGCACCCACTCTGCAAACTTCACCAACAAGTAGGAAGAAAACACTAACAAGACCAAAGTTTTCCAGTGACCTATTAAGTGTTACCTGATATGGAAGATAAGAGAGAAGCCAGCAGTCACCTGAAAAAAAGATGCAGGAATATCTGAAAGCAGAGAGACACAGAACAGAGCAACACTGAGCAATAAGCAATAAATTCTACCATACAAAACTCTTCTACTGAAAAAGACTCTTTTTTTTAAATTTGCACTCTTTTGAAACAACATTCTGTGGTTAGACTAAACAAAACGGAACACCTTGGCAATACAAAAAGTATAGAGGTGGGAGCATCATTGTGTTGCTGCTTCTTTGAAATGGTACAGAGGCATTACACATCATCGAAAGAAACAAGAATATACTAATATACTGAGAGATATTGGAGGAGAATTTAACTGCATTGGCCAAGAAAAATACTAACATGTCATCAAGACAGGCGAGAAATGGCGAAAGACTCAACAATCTCCTGACTTGGATCCTTTTAATCTTAACTTACAGAGGATTTTAAAGTTGCAACTCCTTCAGATGGACACTCACATTCTTCGAAAACTGAAGACATTTCCAAGAGAAATAGGGGAAATATTTAACCATTATGCTGCAAAAGGCAAACTACTTACCATAGACATGTCAAATCTGTAACTGCCAATATTTACTTAAGTTTAACAAGGTGCTAATGTTATTAATATGTGATATTTTTATGTGCATATATGTATTATTCCAAGAACAAATGGACATTATCTGTATAAATATGTGAATATATGCAATGGAGGTACATTAAATAAAAAAACAAAAGTGTCTGATTACTTGGATCCCCTTAATATATTTAAGCTTGTATCAATAAACTTATCTAACCCCAGCTTCCTGAGTACGCTATGCAAAAAGAATGTCTTCGAAACCTGATAGTTCAATTTTGATTGGTCCTTTTTGTTCTGTTTTCCTCACTTTAAAGTTACACCAGAGGGACTCATACAGTATTGTAAATGGTATCCAGACAGACTTTCCACAAAGAAACGTCCAATTAATTTTTTTGTTAATGATGTTAAACCGTTCTTTTTGAAAACAGTCTGAAGCACCCAGTGGCTCACAAACATCACAGTTAACCGTAATGTCCTGGATTCTTTTAGAATGCATTAACCAAATAAGTAAAGTGAGACAGAGCTCTTAGTACATTATCAACAAACTTTAATGCTTTTTAAGTATTTGTTTTTTTAGATGGTTAAGTTGTGTTTCATCAATAGGTTCTGGTTGAAAATTTCACGTCTGCCATTTATATGCTATGATGGCTCTTGTTTCAGTCTCGTACCTGGCCTCATCTTTTCACTCTCCAAAAGCCCAGGAGACTCGGTGGTCAGGCCAGCTGCTGTGAGCTGTAAAAAAGCTGGGAGAGAGTGACGGAAAGGAGAAAGAGTGGACTGTGCAAGTTTAGGGTCAGACCTCTATTGCTAAATGAGAACAATCTGGTACTGCCTGTGAGCTGCAGCTCAAACCGAAAGATGTAGAATGGAAGTGAGACAAAGGAGAATCAACAACTCGCGTTGTGAAAAAGAGGAAAGAAAGAGAGAGGGAGAGAGAAATCGGTTCTGACACCTGTGGTGGTAGCCCAGCGTGCATTGGTCCTGGATCAGCAAGCCCCGGCGTTCTGGAGAGAGAAGCGAGCTGCTGCTGGGATCTGATGGGCCGTGCTGCAATAACTCAAGGCCCAACTTGGAGAAAGTTGATAGCCTGGCTGGCGTTGGTTTACAGCCAGATGCCCTGACAGCAGCCCTCCTGGATGCAGCTTAGACTTTATCCTCAAACACTGGCAAACATCACCAGAATAGCTGTAAGAGTTGATTTCCTCTCTTCACGTACGTTTGAAACAATATCTTTTCTTCCAATCTATTTCAATATTGGCCATTTTATATTGCACACCTTTGCATATACAAATGAGACTCCAAAGTTGTTTGTAGTTTCTTGAGTAGCATTTTGTATGTGATCTGGTATATAAAGCCATTGATCAAAGTACAATCAATGTAAGAGTGCCCAATCTGGTCTTTAGGGTCCAATTTTCTACCTTAAAAAGCTTTTTCTTGAGAAGACAGGCATATTTGTACCTTTTCATAACCTAATGTTTCAAAAAAAGGCCTGGAGTCAATATGGAGTCAATATAACTGCAACAGAATAAAGAACACTATATGTGTTTGGCAGCGGTTCTTATTCAGAACAACTCAATATCAAATCATGTTACAGATGTAGGGAAATGTTCCTTTAGGAGTCTTCCCCAAGGAAGCTTAGTTTGCTTGGCTGGATTGGAAAGTAAATGCTAGTGTGCTACGTGGAAGATAACACATATGGGGTCCCATACATAAGTAAAGGTACCACAAGTGTACCACCCCTGTGACATAAGGAGTACAACCACAGTTTTGTACCTTCTTTGTTGCGAGTGTATGATGTCAGTGCATCTGTTTAGATTTACATTTACACCATTTGGCTGACGCTCTTATCAAACGAGACAATCATTAGCCACAGAGACAGTCCCCTGAGAGGGTCTTGCTCAAGGACACAATGGTAGAAAGTGGGGGGTTGAACCTGCAACTTTTTGGCTATTGGGTCCATAAGCAAGTGTTTTACCCACTAGACCACTACCACCCAATGGCAGTGTTCAATCATTCAATACATTTTAGTGCATTTTTAGTGTTTGTAAGGCATGTCACAATCAGCTATAGAGTCACAATATGATCTTTTGTCCATTATCATGCAAGTCTGGCAGAGAGGGTAAAAGCCAGTGGCAGGTGAGAGAAGCACTGACAGGGGGAGACTAAAGTGTTCAAAGTTATCGTCTTTTTTAGAATAGCTTCGAATTCATGAATCAAAGGCTTTTTTTTTTTTATCAAAGGCGAGTGTAGTGTGGGATTAAGAGTGTAAGGCAAGCAGAACTTCACACAGCTGTTAAAAGTTCCGATACCATAATCAGTCTGTCTGGCCATTGATGTCTGCTGATGTGAATGTGCTAACCAGCATGTTCACTAAACAGCTGGAGACTTACACACATTGTGCAAATGCATCACTTCTCTTTCTTGGATTTATGATTTAGATAGGCTTAAGGTAAAGGGGAGACAGAGAATTAGTAGTGTCTGGTCAGAGTTTATTAGAATTCCATCTTTACGTTGAGTGTTTGAACATTGTATTAATAAACAGCTGCTTGTTAAAAAAGATAGGACTGCTCTAATGGAATACATCAAGCCTGGCCCAGGAATAAAGTGGGCTCCAAATATCCATGAATGTGTACACCATTTCTTCACGAATAAACTAGATAACACAAAGTATGTAACACAAGTTTCAAAAAAAGGACTCTGCTGAAGTTATTTCATGAATTTTATTTCCAGTAAAAAATCATGAATTGAAAATTCTACAGGTCAACAATAAATGTTTTTGTTATCGTCAGAAACCAAAACACACTTTTCTTAACCAGTTTTTCATGCTGATTTCATATGGAATCAGATTTGTGACAAAATGTCCCTAATATCAAACCAAAATTCATTAAAAATTCATTTTCGCCTGTTAGACTTACAATTTCGCCGCTACTTTTTCAGTTTCCGGGGCTTTGACTCATTTGCCAGCAGGTATTTGTGCGACAGCTCCGTGCACAAATCTAAAATTTCATACGTGATCCTGACTGCCGGCAGTTGCTGCAGTCCGTCTTAGAAGCCCGCGTATCAAAAAAAAAAGCCATAATATTGAATTAATTTAGTTTGAAAAGACAGGAGCGAAAAACTAACAGCAAAATCGAAAGTCTCACAGGCGAGAATGAATATTGAATATTGATATTAGGGACATTTTGTTTGAACATTTTGGCACAAATCTGATTCCATAATTTCAGATCTGCTTTCATTTTGAATTATGAATAATATTAGATTTGCAATAGGCTTGCATGCCTTTTTTATTAAATCACAGGTACCAATCAAACAGGCAAAGTCAGACAGGCCACACTGTGACATAGGTATAATGATCAGTGTCAGTCAGCTACCACTGTTTCTTCACAAACACTCAGCATATGATTATTATATGATCATTATAC
>JBBJLR010000111.1:30655373-30666772 GCA_037577145.1 Brachypetersius gabonensis | reverse complement strand
ACCTTCTCTGGGTGCCTCAGGAACCTCGCAGGGTTGGCCTTTATCTACTGGAGCTGGAGCTGGACCTTCTCTGGGTGTCTCAGGAACCTCGCAGGGTTGGCCTTTATCTACTGGAGCTGGAGCTGGCACAATCTCAGATGCCTCGAATGGGTAGAAGGATAAAGAACAGATAGAAGGAATTAGCGTAGTTGCCATTAAGAACACAGTGTGCCAGTACTGGAGTATGAGGTTATGGGAGGAGTTACATGAACGCCAGCTTAAAGAGATGCGTCTTGAGTCTATTTTTAAACTGAAATAAAAAAAATCTAAATCTGTTTGGTTGATTTCCCTTTCATTTCCTAAAAGGTGTACTCTATGTGTCTGTGATGGCGAGGACAGAGAAACAATGGTGTGTTCTTAGTACTTGCAAAGTCTCTTACATAAATTGTTTATTTTAATCTACAATTAAAATAGAGGTCTATATAGTGAAAGTGACCATGCTGTCGTTCGTGAACACACCACAGCACGAAATTCTTCCTCTGCATTTAACCCATTCACCAAGTGAAGCAGCGAACACCTGGGGAACAGCGTGTGGGGATGATACCTTGCTCAGGGATCCTCAGAGGTGTTTAACAGTCTTGGGAATCGAACCTACAACTTCCTGATCGCGGGGTGAATGCCCTAAGCTCTAGGCTACATGTTGATGTACCTGTGTTTTTTTTTAGGGATTTTCTGTTCAGTGCCAAGGTTTAAGATGATTTGCTACATACATTCATTGCCTAATGCCCAGACCAATGTGAGAATCTGCCTAGATGTCATGAAGAAAAGAACTAGCTTGTTTTTTAATTAAATATTAAAAGAATCTCACGGTAGCACGGCAACACTTTCCAAGTTTGAATTCAAACATTCATTATACTGAATTAAAATGAAAGAAACGCAGATACATGCGTTTTGTTCCCTGAAATGTAGCCATTTTAGAGTTTTTTGTTTTGTTTCTTAGCATGACAGAGAGCTTGCCACAGTACTTTAACCTTTTCTTAAGGGACTGATTGCTGGGCAGCGTGCCAGACTGAGTGCCCACATGTCTGTAGTCCCAGCCAGGCCAATGTGAAAACGGAGCTGGGCTGTGTGTGCATGCTGCATGATTCAGTGTCCTGCAGACGTGAGCAAGACACACAGGCCGTGCATTACTGCAGCTCCCACACTAATCCTACCCAGACCCAACAGCTTACCCAGGCTAGGGAACACGCTTGTGAAAGCAGGTGTTAATTAGAGACAGCTTAGAGCGGGGGTGGTGCTGGTGACACTAGTGGTTGTGGGTGGAGAATTTGTTTTGAGTCTGTGTGTGTAAGGCCTTGCAGACACAGACAAAGTAGTGCCAACCAAGGCTGCATGCCATCACCTCACAGCCTGTCTCCTGTAAAGAAGTTTCACTGGATCTCACCACAAACAAAACACAGCAGTCAGAAAGTTTTGAAAAACACAAAACAGAAGGATCAGTAATGCAGAAAAACTAACAAACAGGTTTAAGCTGCTACTTTTTACAGCACTGTAGATCAGAAGGGGTTTCTTGCTTTGGGAATGAATGTGTATGGTTTGCTTTACTCAGATATGATTCTCTTCTCACAGACTGATCTGGTCTGAACGGCAAGTTTTTTACATATATATTTTTTTACCTCATATTTGCTATGATTGGATAACCAGAGGAAAAGTGTACTGCCCTTTAGCAGCCATGTTTCTAAAATACATATATATTTGTCAACTGTTTGTAATACATGTGCATGACATATTGGATCACTCATCATCTAGCAACAATCTTATTGGTTATTATCAGCTTATTTGCAGAACGTCCATCCAGGAGAGACCATTGTAAGGGTGTGCCTTGGTGGTTTGATGTGACCGTTGTATGCGTGCAGTGTTGTCTCTTATCACGTTACAGCACATTATGTTGTCCACCTCTCTCCAAAGAAACACAAATTATAAAATAATTTACAGGTCAACTATATGCTATCAAATGTCCAGCACCCTCAACTAATAAAAGCTCATATCGCTGGGCAAAGGTCAATCATAGGGGTTCAACAATGGCCTCTGGCAGCAGTCGGCTTGGTGTGTCAGGAGAAACACACAGGTTGGGTTGCTGTGACACCAGAACTGCACAGTTCCATAGAGAGAGAGAGGCTAAATCTCAAATGGTTTAGTACTACACTACATATGTCCTGAAATGAGGGTTTTTTCACCCAAACAGTGCATTACATGTCTGATAAGAAATCTTTTGGGATTCAGCCAGAAAGAGAGCAGACACTGACAGGACTTCCATTGTCTGATGGAATCGGCGTCCATGTGTTAGAAATCATCCTCCCACGTGGCGCAGACGGCTGAAACCCAAGCCCAGGCCCAGGAGCATGATGCTGATGAAAGACAGTGCGGGAAGAGGAATATAAAAGCCAAGGCTCCAGAAATCCCAGCCTGTCACGCCACGGCTCAGCCACCCCCTCCCGACGGCCTTATGGGAGTTGGAGTCTGACTGTGGGGGTGGAAAGGAGAGAATGAAAGAGAGGGATGGAAGAAGGGGTGTTGAAGGGAGGGAGGTTATAAGACTGTGCCTGCAATCCTTGTCTGCTCTGCTCTGAAGGGTAAACTCAGCTGTGAGATTGTCCATGATAGCAGTATTACAGCAACTGCACTACTGCTGTGTCACAGGACTTGGTTGAGTGACACTTACTTGTAAATACACATGTGTTCCTCTAGTGTTTGTCTGGGTGCCCTATCATGATTCTGTAAGCCTCTAATTTCTGATGTGTTATAAAGAAAAAATTGCTTTTTTAAAAAATTTAAAATCACTGATGTGCGTCGCTCTGGATAAGAGAGTCTGCTAAGTGCCATAAATGCAAGTGCAAATTACACTTTGAAATCAACTCCACTTTATTTAAAGAGCTTTGGAATGTTTAAATTCACATAATACACTGCAAAATCAACAGAAGTGTATCAGTACAATAAACATAATATTTGAAAACCAGGAATAGTTCAAATTAACATGATTAAATTTAATAATGTAAACAAATAAGCAAAATGAATTGCATTAGTAAAGGTAAAGTGTTGAAGTCATATCAGTATACTCGAACAGTGCAGATTATTCTATAATGTCAGGGATCTGCATGCAAAGGCCTGTGTGTCCTGTAATATAGTTTCGGAGTTCCGCTTTTGTTCCTATTTGTATAGGAGGGGAAACGTAAATTATTTTTATGGTCAAAACTTCACTTCCACACAACGAGAGCTGATCAGTTGTATGACCTTTGAAAACATTGTATGAATTGTACATGTGCACAATGGCCACATTGCTTTATTTTTAGGTGCAGCTCTTGCATGACACTCACTTCCCCCAGCTGAAGTGTTCCCATGGCTCTGCTGCCTTACTGAGCTGAGTGATGGTTCTTGAACTGACCCATGACTGAAGGGTAGCCATTCACACTGATACACAGACCCACACCAGACCCACAGATGAACACGCAGAACAAATGTTTGCAGGGGTGAAACAGTGAGTTTTCTTAGTAACAAAAAATAGTCACACAGGATTAGTAGCACTTTTAATGGAGAATTCACCTTATAGTGCCTTAAAAGTTGTTAAATATATACATTTATACATAAATCAGGAATCAGCCTTGTGTTAGTCTGCTTTATAGTGTGTGAAGCGGTTTGTGTACTATCTGAGCTAGCATTAGCACTAAATAAGGTATGGAGCAAGAACTCTACACACAACAGCAAAAACTTTGCTCTCTCATGTTTGAGTCAGTGGAACCAGTCCTGTTTCAGTTACTGCTAACAGCTTTATCTCCTGTCACCAAGTCTCTGCCTTAATCCCCTCTTTAGGATATTTTAGTATACTGCACCATGATAGGGTCAAGCATTTTCCTGATGTAAGACAAAAACAGTTACAAAGCACCTGACAAATCATCTTTAATGGAAAATCTGAGGAATTTGAATAAGCCATCTAAGAGAATTCAACCATAAAAAACCTTTTTGGGCACAAACGATTAAATACCTGGAAAGATTCCTCAAAACAGACAATACATTTCCTCCAGAATTGTATGAACTTACACCATTTCTCATTTGCATCTCCAAATATCTCAGCTGAGACATGAAACAAAGGGGAATGTGGAATATGTCAATACACAAACACACAAAGACGCACACGCACACACACACACACACACACACACACATATATACATTTATGGTGGGCCGTTATCGGCGTTAACGTGCTGCACTAGCATGAGACTCTTATCGGGCAATAAAAAAAATATATCCGGTTGCTACTCGCTATCAAGCAGCACTGTGTAGCTTTGTCTGGGTCCTAATGCCCACCTGCTTCCTACAGCAGCTTCAACAGCCACTACATCATTTTAATTCAGTAATGATAGCTAGACTTATTTTTTTAATTTCAATTCATAGTCTTGTTTCTATTTGTAAAGTGCGTATCTGCGCTCAGTGATATTATGTATGAAATGTTTGGATATATAATTTAAAAATAGTAGAATAATGACTATATATTTAGGGTGGCTTGGGATCATTTTGGGGTGGGGGGCTTCAGACCGCCCAAAATAGACCTAATGACGATCATACTGTGAAATTACCACATCAAATGTGACGTGCTAACATGGATGCAGCTATGAAACCGCTGGGTTTGCTTCAGGGAAAATTTATTTTTAAGAAGCTTCCCAATGGAAACCTTGACAAGACTAAGGTTATTTGCACCTTGTGCAGAATTAGTTTATTCAAACTAAGTTAGTTTATTCAAATTCGTTCTCAAACACTTACTTTTAGTCATTATTTGCGTAGCACACATATTCTGAATGCCTTCGGCAAAATTCAAATGAGCCATTTTAATCTAGATTAATCTAGATTAATTCCAAGATTACAATGAGATTAATCTAGATTAAAAAAATCTATGCCCACCAGTAATATAGTTCTCCTCTCTCTCTCTCTCTCTCTCTTTCTCACACACACACACACACACACACACACTCTCTCTCTCTCTCTCTCTCTCTCTCTCTCTCTCTCTCTCTCTCTCTCTCTCTCTCTCTCTTTCTCTTTGTCTCAAAATACTGCAATATCCAAATCCAAGTCTGGTATTTATTGGGGGCAATAAAAGAGAGTCTCAAACACATTCGCTTTATTAATAACTTATGGATTGTACTGTGGTGAGCGAAGCAATATATATATGCATAACAGATCATTTTACTCCTGTTTCAGTCAACCGGGTTGCTCATAAAGCAGCACCTTTACCTGTCAGAACAAGTTTTGTCAGGCATCAAGTTACTAGGACAGACACTGGATCACATGAACCGATCAGACAAGACTGCTTTTGTCAAATAGAGACTGTCTGGTTGCCAGGACATCTATGAGAGTGAGAGAGAGGGAGAGACAGACTGCAGGGAGACAGAGAGTGACTACAGGGTCCTTTCCATCCGCCCAGTAAGACCCTAGAATCATTGGCCAAGACCCTGCTCAACAGATCTGCCGTCTGGTATGTAGGCTCTTTAGCAGAATGCTAGCTATAGAAGTATTTGAATGCTAATGGGTGTCTTTCAGAAAAGAAACAAGCTAATATCTGCCGTATAATGTCTGATCGATCTTTTTAATCCCTTTTAACTTTTGCTTTCATATGTAATTGCTATGTAATTGTACATTTATAAAATTGCATACTTAATTAGCTAATTATATAATTAATTATCTTTGATTTACATTCTGTGTCGACAGACTCAAGTCTTCCGTTTTTTCCCCTGCTGGTTTGTTTTGATGTAAAATGACCAAACAATCTTACAAAAACACAAAGATTTGAAACTATTCTGTGTAACAACACAATGAAACATCAACTGAATGAATCTGCACTTTTTACAAAACTTGTAAAGTGAGCGATAAGTAAAACATAACTGCGCAAAATGTAAAAACAGGTGTTTCAAGGTAAATACACCTTAGTGGAGGGTTACAGAATAATATCATCAATATTACAATACAGTCCTATGGCCAGCAGACTATGACTTTGGTCTTTGTGTATATAGTCAGCATCAATAAATTTTTAGTGCATTGAGAAATCTCTGTGTTTCACTTCTGTTTACTCCACTTTAATCACAAAGACAGAGAATAGCAATGGTTTTAATGTCCCATCACTTCACATGATTGACCTTTCCCATAGAGGTGCATGGGACATTTCTCCTCAGTGAGATAGAATAAGGTAAAGGCAGGTCAGCTACAGTTAGAGAGATTCAATTTGTCTATTCAGACTGGAGCTCCTGCTCTCCTCCTCCTCCTCCTCCTCTCAGCTATAGGAACCATCAGAGGAGCATTGCAGGAAGTCTCGCATAATTTAAAGCTGCGCTGTGCAACCCTGGCCCATCTTGACTGATTGTGCAATGGAACTGCAAGATTTACTCATCCTTGGGGGGTCACTAATCATCAGACCGGTTTTGGGGGGGAGGAGGGCCTCAGACATTCACTGACCACATCCTACATACAAGCTGTTTCAACAGACACGCAAGCACACACATGCACTTGAACACGCGACACACATTTACCTACAGAGCTACGCAAACCAACATGCCCTCACACACACAAACACACACACACACACACACACACACACACACACACACACACATACACTTTTTTTTCACAGCATCCTCTTTTTAGTACAACTGCTGTCTTGGGAAACCATGCGGAAGCCATCGGACGTTTCCTCTGAGCTCCTCTCCTCTCCCCCCTGTCCAGCAGTTTCTCCCCCATGTGCAAGAGCAAAACTCAGACATCAGCATGGAGAACAGGGAATAGATTTGCAGGTGGCTTAGAAATATCAGTGAGGCTGAGAAGAAAGCATGGACGTGTAGGAGGAATGGAGACCCCCAGGCCAGCACAGGGCTGGATTGCCTGATGAAGGCCAGTCTTCCTAGTGCCGCTGGGTGATGAATAGTGATGGGGAGAGTTGGAGCCAAAAAAACGTCTCTCTCCACTGGAAACTGTAGAGTCTACAACTGAAATATACCACTCATGTAAATAGCGAGGAAGCAACACTTTTATTATTGTGGCTCTGCACATCTGGAGAAGACTGATGCTGAAATGAAGCAATGATTATGAAGTTAAAGTGGAGAATATCTACTTGAGCAATATAGAAATCATAGTTCTTTTTACAGCCACCCATTTACTTACTTATGGTTTATTTGACTATAAATAATTGCACAACTGAACCTAAACACAGACGTTTGTGTACACTGTTGGAAACAAGAGTACCATCCATGCACATTTCTGTCCACCAGGGTACGAACTATTTAGATGGACCCTCAAAGCAGCATGGTCCCCTGAGTTTTAATGGTAGACTAGATTCTCCCAGATGAAAGGAGCTTATCTGTGTCATTTTAGAACTTAAATGTTTGAAAGAAGAAAAAAGGCTAGAGTCAGGACAGAATGTATGGAGTCAATGTAACTTACTATAGATGGAATAGTGCACAGCCATGTTTCAAACTGAAGGTGGTGAAGACATATCCTGGGGTTCACGTCCCATGGGGTTCAAATTAACTCCAGAACTCAAGAATATTTCAGGTTTGTCACTTAAAAAACTCCCCGGCTGTTTTGGAAGTTGTTACTGTCGGTCTTCTCCGCGCCTCCAGCGTTCACAGTCACCGGATTACTCAGCTGGTGGTGTCCCCTCACATCCCCCATCCATATGGAGGTTTGTTTTGGTTTGGTGCATTGCTATGTGCGTTGTTAGTTTAGCCCTTGTGTTCTCCCTAATGTGACGTAGGGAGGGATTCCCTCATGTCTCCAGGTGTCTCTCCTAATTAGTTATTAATGTGGTTTTTGTCTTGTGTTTCTGATTGGTTGTTGTGTTCCCCCTCCCTCACGTCTCCAGGTTTAAAAGCCAGTTGGTCCAGCGGTACGGCACTCCCTGTGTAGACTGCTGATATGTTGATTAAAAGTTTTTATTTTATTGTAACCCCTCCTTCCCAGGGACAAAGTGTATTTCTGCAAGGAGAAGAATCCTGTTACTGACCCCAGCAGTTACATCAAGACTTACATACCCATGTACAATAGTCTTTAACATTGTCTGGTGTTCTTGTTTTGTCCAGAGGTTTTTCTTTATGATGGAAAGTATCTACTTTGTTTATCTACTACTGTCGGTTTTAGTGGTCCTCAAGATAATTTTCTTCCACAGAACTGTGTTCTTACTTCATAACTATGTACAAGCCAGATGTTTTTTGGCCATGTCTCTGCCTGATGCATTCTGAGTTATTTTCTACTGTATTATTAGTATTCCTTGGAAACAATAATAGCGTGCATTCAGACTTCAGGACTTGGTTCGCAGGGCATGCTTTAATTTTAGGAGCCACTTTTACGTCTGTTGGCCTTACTGAGTACATCCAATACAGCAGCAGAGTATGTAAAACCCTTGCCTCTGATCCTCATGACCACAAAGCTGCAAGTTCAAGTCCCCACTTTCTACCATTGTGTCCTTGGACAAGAAACTGAACCCTCAATTGCTCCAGGGGGACTGTCCAGTTGCTCTGGATGAGTCTCAGCCAAATGCCCCCTTTTATTTAAAAATAAAAGTTTGCATTTTTGTGATTAATCAAATCTCTGAAATCTTTATAAGAAAAGGAATTTTCAAATTCTATTTATACGTCCATCGTTAAAAATGTTTTTGATTTGGCAGCAATACTGTTTTGTATTTCTTAAGGCAATGTCAGTATCTTTTTATTGCACAAAGGTTAGTTTTGAGAGAGTAGAATTGATTCACATCCTCCCAGCATGGAAAAACATATAGCAAATAGAAAGTGCTTCCAAAAACAGTTTATTCTTTTAAAATAGAACTGAGATTTTCTGAACCCTTTAGCTGTTTTAAAAAGACGCCCCTTGCTGTGCATCCAACTGACAAAAGTGTCTTTGTGAGCTCATTTGTTTAACTGGCCACAGAAAGGTCATATTCACAAACCTTATAGTCATGAGCTATTTAAAGACTGTTCTCTGACAATCTGCTTTCATCATCACATGCTGGCTGGAAAAGGTTCTGTTTTCCACCATCACTCTCAGGCTGCCTTAGTTTGCTGTTATCATCAAATGACAAGATCAAAATGACCTCATGCATCACTATTTTAGAGTTATCTTTTTCACTCTATTCATTTCAATGATAAATTATATGTATGATTTGGCTATTATTCATGACTTTTAGTTCCTAATCCACCGATTCCTTTAGAAATCACTGATTCAAAAAAAAAGTCTTTTGTTGATATGTATGAAATTCAATGTTTCTGCCAAAGGAGAGCTAATATATATTTTTCCTTTAAAAGTGTTTATTTTACAAAATGTCACAGGTGTAAATGAACCACTGCCCACTACAGGGCATTTTCATTAGGAGCTCTAATATAATAATTATGGTTATTTTGTAAGGTTTATTTTGACAGCCATTAGCACTAATACAATAATAGTCCTCATACGAGTGGAATGTGCAGGAAGAAATGAAGGATGGGCTGAGAGCAGCTGTGGTTAGCTGGGGTCAACAGAACTGGAAGACTTAGCCCCTGACGTGGGTGTGTATGGAACCATTCCTGCGCCGGTCCAGCACAGAGGCCACTCACCTCTCAGTCTTTGTTTGGCTGGCCATCCACACTATAGGCCCACCATTGTAAGCCCCCGGACCCTGGATGCTTTACCACTGTTTTCTTTGGGAAGCAGGAAATTGGATGACTGGCTACCTGCTACAACAACATCCTGCACTTGAGAAGCCGTCTTTTCACCCATACCCACCTATTATTTCCCTCTCTCTGTAGCACTACACTAGTGGTCAGCTTCCACACTTCTGCTGCGCTCAGGCCCCCACATGGGCTCGTTTGAATTCAACTCAGGGCCAGAATCAATTTTTGTGTCTGTGCAGATGCTTCTGTTAAAAACTGCATTTAATCCAAGCCTGGAATTGATGCCGAAGTTTTGAAATGAAACTGCTCTGTGAAGATCAGGTAGAGTAACAGCCCTAAGGCAGGTTGATATTATGCACAGGCACAGACTGATGAGGAATTCTACATTCAGGATAAATGCATTCATTTTTTGGTCAAACCAGAGCTGGAATAATACATAGACTCTTAAAAATGGGGCCACAGTCGTGCCCTAGAAGAACTATGCTAAGTCTATGAAGGACCACTTTGTAAATGAAATACCTTTGAAAAGCATAAAGAACCTTCACAGTCTGTAAAAAAATGAATTAAAATATTCTGCCATAAATCTTTGCATTAGGTTCTGCTGTAAACTAAAAAGGGTTCCTCATACTCACTCAATTACAAAAAAAGTTTTTTTAAGTTTAAATAAAAATGGATCTTCTTTGGTCCAGTAGTCATCAAATCATATATTTTCCATCTGCACATGATCATTCCTGATGAATATTTACATTAGAATTTCTACTGGTTGTCAACTGCCTGTCATAAAAGACTTTACTTCTCCAACTTTGAAAAGTACATGAGAACGGACAAGATATTTTTTCATCATCATCCTATTCGCAAGAATTATGAAGCTGAATGTCATAGTATTTCATGAAGGCTGTAAATAATTAAAAATATGTTTCAATTCTGAAATAATCTCAAACATCTGAAATAATATATATCTTTTAGACATTATTGTTATGCCAAACTTAGCCCGACACAAAAAATGCTAAAACATGGACAGTGTGTTACTAAGAGCCGTAAAAACCTGTTTCTGAATCTTTTCCAGATCATAATTTAGCGTTGGAGGTTAAAAAAGTACATTACGCTTCTCCCATTTTTTATGATTTATTAATATTTATATGATATGCAACATCTGTGCAAAGTTAAAAAAGGCATAAAAATAAAAAAAAAATGAACAGAAAAAAAATATATCCTAAGATCAACGAGACAGCACAACCTAGAGCAAAAACAAAGACATGTGACATTGAGTCTCTGGTGTACTGGCACCAGTGGAGAGATCCTGAGAGGGTCTTTTTTGTGAACTTTCAACAGGTGGTTCTGATCAAGCTTTTGAAGCCACCGCTGCAGTGCGAAGTCAGTCCAGCAACAGACCTACATCACAGTGCCGTCCCTGGAGGTCAAAGCTATTAAGTTTAAACCTATACTTGAACATTTAACGTGAATTTACATTTGAAAATTGAAAATTGCAGTGGAAAACTGATTGAGAATTTTGTTTTAGGAAAGTATCCAAACCAGTGGACTGGAAGGAGCTGGCCATTCAAATAAATGTCAGTAAAAGTTGTTTGAATGTAAAAACTGTATCAAAACTTTGTCATTTATGGTCATTTATTATTGCAGGTATCTCAGGAGGCACAGTAGTATGTGCATTGTGTGTGTGTGTGTGTGTGTGTGTGTGTGTGTGTGTGTGTGTGTGTGTGTGTGTGTGTGTGTGTGTGTGTG
>JBBJLR010000111.1:30604780-30624291 GCA_037577145.1 Brachypetersius gabonensis | reverse complement strand
AGAGAGAGAGAGAGAGAGAGAGAGAGAGAGAGAGAGAGAGAGAGAGAGAGAGAGAGAGAGAGAGAGAGAGATAGCAAAACAGTAAGAGTGTGAAGACCTGTTTCTAGGACCTAGTTTAACCTCTGGAACTACAGTAGCATTTTGTAATAGGCTATTTCTCATTTGTAGCTCTCAAAAATTCTACCAGATTTCTCTGCTCAGAAGAAGAAGAAAAACAGACACTTTACAATGGTTTGAATCTGATGAGTAAAATAAAAAGTAAAGTAAACCTTATATGTCATGTGTGAACACAGCACAGCACACAGTGTGAACAGGGCCAAACTGTCCTCTGCATTTAACCCATTCATCAAGTGAAGCACGTGGAGAGCAGTTTTTATTTGTGGGAAAAGAAGTTTTTTGTCTTTAGTCAGCATTGGGATAAGTAAGAAAAAATTGCAGATCCAAACTTGTTGACACCGAATGTAAATCAAATGCAAATGTAGTCCTTTATGTAACTATGACATCAATCATCTAATTGTGTAAGTGCATTCAAATGCTTTCTCAAAACCTCTGCATTTCTAAGGATTAATCTTAAGCCTAAACTAAATGGGATTTTGAAGGGTTATGTACTATTGGCAGTGCAGTAGCCCAAGACCAGGCTTAATACGTGTCCAGAAAACTGTCCCTAAGAGTACGAGAAAGAACAGGGGAGCGATTGTCAGTTCTTCTCTGATTCCTTCACCGCTGCCTTGTACTTTTAGCCTGCCTTCATCCCATAGGGGTCGTACATTAGGTTGAGACACATTTTCCTTAAAGTCTCCAGCTAAAACCTCTATCAATTCCAGTAAATGATTTCAGCAAGAGAGACATGTTTCTGGCTCTTTCTGGTTGCTCTGTTTGTGTTTTTTTTCTGTTCTTTGTCAGGTCCATTGGATCTCAACTTTTTTGCGTGTATATTACTGACCTATTGTAAGCGGTTTCCTCAGAGATCAGCCTCCCACACGGTTGTTGCGCTTTTAAATGTTTTTCCTGACCCTTGATGAATCCCATAAACTATTATGGCTATTTATGTGCAATGAAAGCTCTGGCCTGCGAAACTTTAAAACAGGTGTTTGTCTGTTTCCTGTATGGTGTTCAGCCACTGGTCCAGGGCAAATGACCGCCCCTCTCTCGCTCTGCGCTTTCACCTCGATTGCATTACCATGCAGGCCCGGTTTTACTCCACCATTACCGAACCACAGGTGGTTCCTTCATCCTCGTCACTGTTTGTGTTGTGATGTAAGTCATCCGCTGATGATATGTGCAGGCATGGCATGGCCAGTTAAATCTGTCACTGTCACTAAGTACAAGTCAGTGAGTGTGAGGTGTTTAGCATGAAAGGCTGTTGCACTGCAATAAAAGACTGAAAAGTGCTGAATTCAGCAGGCAGGGAGTTCCTCACTGTCATGCGCTGTCAGCGAACACTGAGGACGCTTCTGCTTTCAGCCCAGCGAGTCCGTGTCTCGCTGAGAAGCTTCTTCTTTCACACTCGGCTTGAGTGTTCCCTTTGTCTTTGATGAACTGGGTCAAGCCTGGGCGAGGGAGGGAGGGAATGAGAGAAGAGACCAAACGCAGCTAAGAGGCAAAGTGCCAACAGAAACTATCTGTTCATCTCTTTCGCTCATTTTGTAGTTCATCATCATCACTCTCCCTTAGTTAGTCTCTCTCAGTGCATCTCTCTCTTTCTCCCTCTCTCTCTCTCACTCAGTGCCTCTCTCTCAGTTCATTTCTCTCTTATTTTCAGTTAATAATTTCCTCTCTCAGTTAATCACTCTCTCTCACTCTCCCTCTCTTTCATTCTCTTTCTCTCTATCACTCTCTCTCTCTCTCAGTTCATTTCTCATTTTCTCTGTTTATGTCTCTCGCTCTCTCAATTCATCTCTCTGTTCATACTTTTCTTTCTATACTCTATTCACCCGAGCCTTTCAGTTCATCTCTTTCTTTCTCTGTTTATCTCTCATTCTCTTCCAGAAAATCGTTCTTTTACAGTTCATAATGTTCTGCCTCTCCCGTTCATTTCCAGCTCTCTCTCTTTCTCTCTCTTTCTCTCTCTCTCCTGCTATTAGTCTCTAGGCTAGACTGTTTGTGCTGGGGCTTGTGTTGGGAGAAATGATTTATTAAATAAACAGTGCATTATTCGCCTCAGAGGCAAGCCAAAATATTTGAAAAACAGCATGGCACCCCCTTTGCTATCCAATGTGACTCTAATGACCATTCCAGACCAACAACACCGCTGGCAACAGTCCAGACCCTTAGCTAATGAACAAAGCCTTCATTCTGCAATTACTTCAACACAACACACCAGTTTGTATCATTTGGTGTTTCCTTCAGCATTCAGATACACATGGGATAAATGTCAAATTCCACACAGTTTGGTTTCTTTGGGGCCATAGTGAGTGGTGAATATGCACTGAATGGTGAATGTGCTGTTAGAACAGGCTCTGTTTTGGACATACTTACGCGCTGCTCAGTTTAGAGTACAGGCTTTGGCTACATTATTAATCAAGTGAGAACTTGCTGCTTGTTCAATTTTAAGTAGTTATATTCTGTTTCATGAAAAGTTTAGGAAACATTCTAAGTTCATGATTAATTTTTAAGTGTCGTGAGACTTTTTGCTAGGTTTGGTAGGTCCAGGCCTTTTAAAAACACATTTTTATTGCTTCTTTTATGTGCACATTTTCAGCCAATACACCCACACACACAGAAAGATAGAGATAGAGAGAGAGAGAGAGTGAGAGATAGAAAGAGAGAGAGAGAGAGAGAAAGAGAGAGAGAGAGAGAGAGAGAGAGAGAGAGAAAGTCCAACTAACAAAACAGCAATGCAAATAAAAAATGGAAAAAAGGTGCAGAACAAACAACATAGATGGGTAAAAAAAAAGAGAACTGATAAAGAACAGCACACTGTACTCTGCTCTGACTCTGACAGGTGCAGGAAACCATTCTACTGATTGCCATCATCAAAAGAGATTACAAGTTGGCAAGTGTAGTTGTACGCGTATTCAACAGTTGATTCAAACATATTAATTCTGGTTATACCATTTGCAACACAATTAATTTAAAATCTTTCAATGTGATTTCTCCTTACGTTCTTAGATTTATGAGGAGTGCTGTAACTTGATGCTTTGTGTATTTTGGTTTGCTCTGTCAGTCGCTCGCTCCTTTTCCGGGCCTGCGTGTGCTCTGCGTGTGGAGGTGCATTCAGAGAGTTCAGCAGGGAATTGGCCCACTCAGCCCAATTCGTGCCGCTCCTATCTCTTCAAGCTTCCTATCTTCACTGGCATAATTGCAAACTTCCAGTCGAGCTGTTTACTTGGAAAAAGAACTTTTTAATCCTCTTTACCCCACACTCCCTCCTCATCACCCTCCTGATTAATACGAGCAAAGGAGAACATGTAATATCAAGGCTTTCGTGGCGTTATGATACACTCTTAGCGAGACTTGAAGACTTGCGGTTTTCTCTGAGACATGGTGTCAGACACCCTGAAAACAAACATTCTCTGTGTGATGTCTCAGCATGCTGTTTTTGGTTTTTAAGTGTTTATTTCCAGGGTAAACACACATATCCCTGAAATGCCTCTCAGAACTCTAGTCGAGAGGGTCTTTGGAGGATTACTGCATGGAAAACCCAGCACTGTGTTCATTTCCATTGTGTATATTGATACCCAGCCTGGCTCTGGATGCCCTTGAAAGTCTATGGAGGATGAAAGATCTGTGGAGATGTCAGTTCTTCCCAATTTCTGTCCAAGCCACTGTTTACTTTCTTCCAAGTACAACAATAAAGAAATCTGTTGATCCAACACTGCAGTCCTCAACAGTCTGCATTTAAGAAGAATAACAAATCAGCCACATTATACAGCGTGGTTAACTAAACTTCACCACTTCAAAGAGGCCTCCAGACATTTCAAACTGCTCAAGAGGACCAGGCGGTGAATCTGTGGATTGATTATGCTGAAGAGAATGTGATCTTAAACCTGACTCCTGTGTCTACTGAGGTTTCTGGGTTAGCAGCTGAGCTCGACCAGTAAGCCAGGTTCACACACACTAACCCAAGACATTATTTATCACTGAGTAAAGGCCTTAGACCAAAGCTACAATGAACACTGTTTGTCTGGGCTTTAAGTTTGTGCAGAGCAAATTATGTGTTTAAGCTTGCAATTTAACAATGTCAGTGATAATATACAGTTTGAGATGTATGGTTTATGGTAATGATTTGATCCATTTATCAGAGTTGCCTTAACCATTTCCAGGCCTCTCTATAAAGCAGCCCAGTATTCGAATTTACCCTCCAGAATGTGATTTGATTAATTGGTGAACAAACAAATCTGCTGGAGGGCTTTTAAGAGTAAACGAACCAAACCTGGTGTTCTTCTCTACTAAATAGCTTTAGACATAACAAGAGTTTTAGTCAGAGAAGATTAAAATTACTTTACCCTATACTTTATCTAACTATATACTGAGTTCATTCATTAATTTTCTGTAACCGCTTAATTCTTACCAGGGTCACACGTACCCATAGCCTATTCCGGGAGGGTTAGTTATATTATCATATTAGTATAGGATTATATTAATGTACATGATTACAATCGCAAAGAATAAAACATTTTAACACTGAATTTGTTTAATGCCCAGTTTGGCATATACTTATCCTTAAAATGTCTAGAGTTAAACATTTACCTTCTCTATGGGTAAAAAAATTACATCAAATCAACATGTCAGTCAACAGTAATAAAGCACCACTTCTTTACTTTTGAATTAAATTTGCTTTAGATTAGACAACATAAAGAAGCAGCTGTTAGTTAAATCAATAAAACAGACCATAAAGTTGCCTGCATTAAGAAGTTGCCTCCCATACCACTATTGCTTATGGAGGAGCCTGTTTTTAACAATAGGCTACTCATTTTTTGTGTTTTTTTCCTCACTTTGCAATGCAAACATACAGAGGATGAATCTGATATAATTCCCCATATATACCCCATATAATCTTATAAGCATATAATCCTATCATATAATATTATTCCCATACCAAGTTGAACACAAAGTACGATCATACACCCAGATTAGAAATAAATTATTTAATGTAGGCTCATGATGGACACCAGTGCAGTTCATATTTTCTTTTGGACTCTTCCTTCAGTTTCCTGACAAAATGAACCTCAGTGGGGGTCTTGAAATAGGGGTACTCAAATGTTTACCTAATTACTGATGGCCAGCGAACATGCATGAACATGAACGTGAAGAGAATATGCTCAGACTACTTATGTCAACATGTGTTCCAAAGAGAGATGGAGAAAATGAGCACATCTTGCAGTTTTCCCAGCATGCATATGGCGAAGTTAATGAAACGAAGCCTGAGCCGTCTGACACTTTAATATGGGGAGGTGTTCAGACAGGGTTAAACAGGAGTGTGATCAGACCCAGCTGTAGCGCTGGCTAAGCAGAGCTGGGCTGATCTAAACTTCATCCAGAGGAAGAGGAGGAGAGAAGGTGGCCATGCACTGGAGATGCAGGTTTGGCTTCAGTGGTGGAACAGCTGAGCTCACTGCTTCTGGAGAGCATGATTAGACAAACTGAATCTGCCTCGCCATAATCAGAGAGAGAGAGAGAGAGAGAACGCGAAAGAGAGAATAATGTAATGTGGGATCCGTCTGTCTGTCTGCCATTCGAAATTAAAGATGAAGTGATGTGTGACCCAGCTCCATGGTTTCAAAGTTACACCCAAAACAAATAAACAAAGAGCTTGGGTGGTGTGTGTGTGTGTGTGCGTGCGTGCGTGCGTGTGTCTGCGTGCATGTGCGTGTGCTCGCGCCTATGCAGGCGCAGCACTTGTTGGTCACAAGAGTAAATATGTGTGCGCGCGGGTGGGAGTGTGTGCACTTGTGTATGAAAGTATGTGTTTGTGAGTGTATGAGAATGAGTAGGAGTGTGTTTGGCTCCAGGAGCTACTAAAGAATCTCACGGCTTATTGTGTCATCTTGAGCTTTGATGGATTTCCCCCACTGAAACTGAGAAGGAGTGAGAGAGATAGAGAGACACAGACAGAGAGAGAGAAAGGAGGGTGAGAAGGCAATCGAGAGTATATTCAGTGGTTGCAAAGGAACAGACGACTCAAGTGGAACCTGCTCACCAAATACCTATCTCTCATAAACTGAGGCTTAGCACCCAAGCAACTGACACACACACACACACACACACAGCGATACTAACCAATCACTTGAGGATGTCATGTCATCTGATGGGAAAATATACAGCAGCATGCAACAAGCTCCAGAAATACAGTTTATTGAAACAAAATTTCAACTCAAAAGTAGTCAGCTCGCTTGAGACACCGCCAACCCAGAAGTATCACCACTTCTTGGTTAAGTCTCAGCTCCTTTACCTTTCGAGGGTCCTGCTTAGTCCACAACGAGCAGGTAGGAAATCCCTCTACTGTTCTATGTCCAGTGAATGTCCTTCTTTGCAGCCACGGACTTTCACACTGCAGCCTGTCACTCCTGTAAGCACACAGAAGAGAGAGAGAGAGGAAGAGAGCCTAGCTGGAATGCGCTGCAGGAAAACGTGCCACTCGTCACTCTGCAGCAGCTTCACTCATCAGCTCGCCGTGCAGCCTTGTGTCACACAGTCCTTGTGGTTGCCCTGTCCTCTGTCTGTCCTCTGTCCTCTGACACAGTCCTCTGTCTGCTGATAGAGCAGTAACCAATAAACTTAGGAGAGAGTTTTTTAGATGGCAACCGCTTGTGGATGTCTCAAGTGGAGAGCCATACTCTATCACCCACCTGAAATGCAGGCGCCTCCGTCTGCGTCGATCTGAATATGCCTTAAGCCGCATCACCACTCTACTAATGGTAGTGTGTGCTCTCTCCCAAACCCGCTCAGCCCTACGGAACCAGGCATCCACCTCGGGAATTTCCGTGGTGGACCAGTCCCACGGACTGAGGGGGCGTTGGTACCCGAGCACACATTCAAATGGCATTAGGCCGGTCAAAGAGTGCCGCAGGGAGTTCTGCGCATATTCTGCCCAACCGAGGAAATCTGCCCAGTGGTGCTGTTGCCCATGACAGTACGCCCGGAAGAATTTCCTGTACCGACCATTCAGCCTGACCTTTGGTTTCAGGGTGGTACCCAAAAGTCAGGCTGACAGCAGTCCCCAGCTTCTTAAAAATTGCATGCCAGATTCATGACATGAACTGGGGACCCCGATCGGACAAGATCTTCTCGGGGATGCCATAGTGCAAGAACACCCTCTGGAACAGAGCCTCGGCCACTGCAAATGCTGAAGGGGGTGACGGGAATGGAATAAACCGAACCCCCTTTGAAAACCGGTCCACCACCACCAGGACAACCGTGTACCCTTTTGACACCGGGAGATCCGCGAGGTGGGACCACGATCTCTGCAGTATTGTTAGGGGCATTAGTTTACCTGCGGGGAGTTTCCTAGACGGTTTAGAAATCGCACAAACACTGCACAATTTAACCGCTCTTTTTACGTCTGCCTGCAGGGACGGCCACCAATAGCCGCGTCTAATGATCTCTATGGTTCGGTGGACCCCGGGATGCCCTGTCGCGGGAGTTCAATGAGCCCAAGACACTATTTGGGACCGTAACACGACAGGCACATACTTCTTTTCTAGGGTACAGCCGGTCGGGACGCTTTCCCGAGCATTAATTCTGTCCACCTGTTCATTCAATTCCAATTGTAGTGGGGACACTATTATGTCAGAGGGAATGATTGTCTCTGGATTTTGTGTAATCTCAGGCTCATCGAACCTCCGTGACAGGGCATCAGCTTTTACGTTCTGTGAACCTGGTCTATACGTGATAACGTAACTGAACCAGCTGAAAAACAAGGCCCACCGAACCTGTCTAGAACATACACGCTTGGCCTGCCGAATATACTCGAGGTTGCGGTGGTCGGTGTAAACCATGAAGGGGTGCCGTGCCCCTTCCAGCCAGTGACACCACTCTTCTGTCGCCGCTTTGACTGCCAATAGCTCACGGTTGGCGATGTCATAATTCCTCTCGGCGTCCGACAACTTTCTAGAAAAGAAGGCGCAAGGATGTAACGTGCGGGGGGTCCCATGGTACTGCGACAGCACCGCTCCCAGTCCCACCTCGGAGGCGTCCACCTCCACCACGAAGGGCTTAGCCGGATCTGGCAGTGTTAATACCAGAACTGACACAAACTTCTTCTTTAAGGTGGTAAAGGATGAACGAGCTTCCGGGGTGAACCTGATCTTTTTAGACTTCCCTTTCAGGAGACCAGTCAACGAAGCTGCCACAGCACTAAAGTTTTTAATGAACCTGCGATAGAAATTCGCAAAGCCCAGGAAACGCTGGAGTTCCTTAACCACTGTAGGTTCTGGCCACTCCATCACTGCTTGTACTTTGAGATCGTCCATAGTTATTCCCCTGAACCAATTCAATAGCAGAGAAAAGCGATTTCTGTCTTGTGGAACTCGCATTTCTTGGCTTTTACATGCAACTCATGCACCAGTAGTCGGCGAAGCACAGTGCGTATGTGTTCAGTTAAGTTTTTCGAGTAGATTAATATGTCATCTAAATAGACGACTACAAATTTCCATGGGAAATCCCTTAATACGTCATTCATGAATGCTTGGAAGCAAGATGGTTCGTTTGCTAAGCCGTATGGCGTAACAGAGTACTCGTAGTGACCGGAAGTAGTACTGAACGCAGTCTTCCATTCATCGCCTGCCCTACTCCGCACAAGATTGTATGCACTCTGGAGATGGAGTGGATGGCTGATCATGGTGACTGCGTTTAGACCGTGATAGTCTATGCACGGGCAGAGACCCCCATCCTTCTTTTCAATTAAGAAAAAACTGACGGACACCAGAGAGCGGGATTTACATATGTACCCCTGCCTGAGTGCTTTGGTGATGTATTCCTCCATTGCTCTCATTTCCTTCTCCGAAAGGGGATAGACCTGAGAGCGAGGGGGTTCCTTCCCAGGCAGGAGGTCAGTAGCACAATTCCAAGACCGATGAGAGACGTGCAGCCCTCCCTAAACACCTCTGTGAGGTCCTGGTAGAGGGGAGGAATCTGTAGGGTGCGATGAGCCTCCAGACTCTCAATGGAGGTCGTTCCCAACCCCACCGAAGGTCTCAGAGGCTTACAATCGCACCCCCACCACACAATCCTCGCCTCTCGCCAGTCTATCACAGGGTTGTGGACACGGAACCAGGGTAGACCCAGCACCACCAGGGGTTCCTGATGCTCTAAAACATGGAACATCAGTTCCTCCTCATGTGCTGGGTCCACACGCACCTGAATAGGCTGCGTGTGCCATTCGACCATGCTCCCAGCTATAAGGTGTCTGTCCAGGGCCCGCACAGGTATAGATGCCAGGAGGCGCTCCAGTTTGAACCCGCATGCCGCTGTCAGGGCTCTAGACACAAAATTCCCGGCCAAACCAGAATCTATCAAAGCAAACACAGTATGGTTAATACCTTGGTCAACAATGGCAATCTGTATTTTAAATTGACAATTTAGATTGACAATATCAGGTTATAAAGTCAATACCAGTGGCGTGGGGGACATCAGGGGTCCTGTACAGAGCGGGCATTTTCCTACCCCTTGCTCCTTACCACCACAGTACAAGCACAACCCATGATACAGCCTTCGAGCTCTTTCCCAAGGGGAAAGACGATTCATGCCCACTTCCATTGCCTCCTCTGTGGCACCGCGAGGAGCAGGCTCGTGAGAGGAGGGGTTGCTTCGCCTTCTTGCAGTCCCTGCCGCAGGTCCGCTGCGGCTCCGTACATGTTGGTCCAGCCTGATACTAAGCTGTATCAGCTGATCAAGAGCGAGGCCCGCATCTCGACAGGCCATTTCCAGCTGCAGTCTGCACAGAGACCCTTGTAGTAGACTGCTGTGAGGGCAGCGTCGTTCCATCCACTTTCTGCTGCTAGTACACAAAATTTTATCGCATACTCAGCCACAGAGTCTGTTCCTTGTTTTAATTGGAGCAGGCGAGCACTGCTAGTCTTCCCGTGGTCTGGGTAGTTGAAAGCAGTCTGGAAACAGGTACGAAAGAGTGGGTAATCGGGGAACTGCCCTTCATGAGTTGCCCAGTAGCTGAATGCCCAGTCCAGAGCTCTCCCAATCAGGCGTTGAGTGAGAAACAAAACTTTCTGGGGATTGGACATCTCCGGGTATTCTGCAAAGTATAAGTCACATAATAACAAGAAATTCCTACACTTTTCCAGATTCCCATCGTACCTTTCTGGAAGGGACGCATGGTGTGGGTCTTTAGCCTAAGTGAGGGACTGTACGCGTGGGACCAGCTGATTGACGATTTGCACCAGCTGGTTCAGCTGTTCTTGTGGGGTCGTGGCTTGTTGCTGCTGGGGCATGTCCTCAGGTGGCAGTGGGACAGCTGCTGTGTCTATCTGTTGGGCGTGGTCGTCTGTTATGTTGTCTGATGGGAAAAGACAACAAGCTCCAGAAATACAGTTTATTGAAAACACAAAACAATTTAAACTCAAAAGTAGTCAGCTCACTTGAGACACCGCCAACACAGAAGTATCACCACTTCTTGACTAAGTCTCAGCTCCTTTGCCTTTCGAGGGTCCTGCTTAGTCCACAACGAGCAGGTAGAAAATTCCTCTACTGTCCTATGTCCAGTGAATGTCCTTCTTTGCAGCCACGGATTTTCACACTGCAGCCTGTCACTCCTGTAAGCACACAGAAGAGAGAGAGAGAGAGGAAGAGAGCCTAGCTGGAATGCGCTGCAGGAAAACGTGCCACTCATCACTCTGCAGCACTTTCTCTCCTCAGCTCGCCGTGCAGCCTTGTGTCACACAGTCCTTGTGGTTGCCCTGTGCAGGAAAGGAAGCAACCCCCGAACACAGTCCTCTCTCACTCACACCTGACTGACTCCCACAGTTTAACCATTGGGTGATACATTTTAGAGTAACTCCGTACTCAGATTGCTTTGATATGTTTTCTGACCCCGACATCTACAACAGGTGTCTCATGAGCCCCCCTTTGGACTGGGACTCCAGTGGCCCGGAAGACGATGAGCTGGACTTCGAGTGGGGTGAGAGGGTCCAAGGGCGAGTCGAAACCTTCGACTTGTGTGGATTCCTCGCTAGTCTCCCCATCCACGATTCCCCGGACGAGCCCAATCCACCCTCAGACTGGCTCTACTTCATTTCTTACAGGCCAATGTGGTCTCCGTCAACCTCCATCACTTCCGCCTAGTTCTATTCCCAATCAGACCAGTCACCCACAGTCTAACTCTCCTCAGTGCAGTTGCCATATCATCCTCCCTAGTTTAATACACCTCCGGTCCTCTCAGACTGGTCCTGTTTATTTTAATGATGATTCCCCTAACTTATTTGAGCTCAGCCCCCTGCAGTCTAATCCGTTCCAATTCTGTACCCCCCAGTTTCCTCCACTCCAGCCCAGTCTCACGCAGAGTGCTCAGCCCAGCTCTGTACCACTCCATTCCACTCAGTCTCAGTCAGTTCACCCCAGTTCCATCCTCCTCGGTCCTCTCCATGTCACGACAGCCAGCCCGGCCATCTTTTCCATAGCAGCAGCTCCAGATAAACCAGATACGGAATCAGCAGCGACTCTAGCCGGCGGCTCTCTTCCAGCGTGGCCAGCTCATATCTCACCAGCGGCTGCTGTTCACACACCACCGATGGCTGCTGCTTGAAAACCGCCTACGGCTGCCCCTCGCTCCCTTCCTGCGGCTGCTCCTCTCATCCAACTGTCAGACACCGCTCAGGTCCCTCCCACGCCGGATCCTTGCAACCTCACGATGGTCATGCTACGCACTCCACCGATGGCTGCTCCTCGCACCACACCAAAGTGCCGGACTTCCCTGTAAATGACTTCCCTGTAAATGCACCGGCTTCCCCACCTGCGTGACGGTTTCCACACTGGGTGACTCCACTTCAGCGTCTATTCTGACTCCTGGCATGGTTTCCGGATCAACTGTCCAGACTGCGGTGCCGGTTCCCGCACCAAACCCCGCCTCTCAGGTGACGGGGTCTGCCTCAATGGCCTCCGTTCCCTCCGGCTGGACCCTTGCAACAGATGGGACTTCCGCCTCGGTTGTGGTCAAGAGGTTCCTGCCGGCTCCGCCTCCTCCACCTCCGCCTTGGCGAGGGACCCGGGACTTTCCCGCATCCCCCCCTTCGGGCTGTGTAAGGGGCTGTTAGGTCTCGTTGAGGCACTCCAGAGTTGTGCCGTGGACGGGGGGGTGCTGTCATGGTTGCCACCTGCGACCACCGGGGGTCGCCAATGGATCATGGACTAACCATACTCACATCCACAATTGGACTCAATTGTTTCTGTGTAATTAGTCGCTCACCTCATTCACCTGCACTCTATCACTTCGTAATTGTCTGCTCACTCTCACCTGTGTATATATAGCACTTCACGTCTAGCACTCAGCACGAGAGCATACCATCACCTCCCCTGTTTCTGTAACCTGTGTTTGAAAGAACCTTACTGTAGCCTTTTGTGCGGCCACTGTGCCAGGATTTGTTTTCTCTTTTGCTCGTTGCTGTGCCTAAATAAAACGGTAGAAGGTTCGGAAGTCTGCACTGGTTCCATCCTTCCTCCCCTTTTCCTGTGCCTGAACAGGGCAGATCGTGACATCCAAAGATGTTGATGACCACGCGCCGTTCTTCTGGCTCAACCGAGTATATATGCATGCACTCATCCAAACTCCCAGAACTCCTAATGAGACCCAGCTGTCCTCCATTCATTCATTCCTCCAGCACACTCACTCAGCTCCTGATGAGCTCACCTGTATCCACTCACACCTCACAATTCACACATGCACAGTCCCAAGCAAACCTGCACCTTTCACTCTCACATTCATACCCTAGTCCAGAGCCCTGTTCCTAATATTCGTGTGACTCACTTCTCCTCTGCTAAGTCGAAGGTTCGTCAGACGTCACAGAGGACATAAATTTTGTGCAATTTTTGAAGATTTTACACGTTATTATCTTTTTTTTTATCTGGTCCTTGCTGTCACCAGCATATTTTATAAGCCATATTGGTGTGGTGTGTGGTAAGAATAAGGGACCACAATTCATCCACAATAGTTCTGAACACTGGTGCACCACAGGGCTGCATGCTCAGCCCAGCCCTCTTTACCCTCTTTACCCACGACTGTTCTGCCATCCACTCATCAAATACAATTGTGAAGTTCGCGGACGACACCACTGTGGTGGGTCTCATATCGGCAATAATGAGACTCAGTACATAGAGGAGATCCAGCATCTGACACAATGGTGTTCTGCCCATAACCTCATCCTGAACACCAGCAAAACCAAGGAGATTATTGTGGGTTTCAGGAGGACCAGGAAGACGGTACACACCGATCTCCTCATACATGGAAAGGGGGTAGAGCAACATCAAGTTCCTGGGTATCCACATTACATCAAATCTTACTTGGTCGCCAAACACCTCTTATCTAGTGAAGAAAACCCAATGAAGACTTTTCTTCCTGAGGAAGTTGAAATGGGTTGGCCTTCCCTCACATCTGCTTGCAAACTTCTACAGAGCCACAATAGAGAGTACTCTCTGCCTTGGTGCAATAGTGTGGTATAGCAGTTGCACGGCACAGGACAGAAAAAACCTGGACCGGGTGAGAAGAAGCTCAGGGAATAGTGGGTTGCCCTCTTCCGGATCTGGGCTCAGTATATGATGGCCGAGTACAGAAGAAGGTCAGAAGTATTGCTATGGATTTTACTCATCCGGGCAACAGACTGTTTGTACTGCTCGCCTCTGGGAAACGGTACAGGAATGTAAAAACTCGCACCACAAGACTGAAGAACAGCTTTTTCCCAAGAGCAGTTAAATCCTTAGTCCCCTGCACATTCTCTCACACACATACACACACACACGCATACAGAAACACAAACAGTATTTATTGATCCAGAGTAATAACTCTAGTTCATTTTATTTATTCAGAGCACTAGTTAAATGTTTGTATTTGTTTGTTTATGATGTTGCTGTTTTTTTTTTTGTCTTGTGTGTTTCAGTACGCTGAGAGCACCAATCTAAATTTTGTTATGTGTAAACATAATGACAATAAAGATTTCTAAGTCTAAGTTCTAAGTTCTGTTTATGTTTTATTTTGAATTTTTTAAATGAATGAGCATAAACATGTCTATAGCATGACTAAAATGAAATAAGAAACTTTCTGATGACTACGTCACCGTTTCTGATTTATATACCCAAGGAAAGAACCAACAGAAATGATCCAGCATTACTTTAATAAAATGAACATACATTACCGTACAATAAATCTGAGATTTTCTTTTCCAGGTTCCCATTTCGGAAACAGGAGCTTTTGTTAGGACAGTGATGATATACTGCTTGTGCGTATGGTTGCTCGTAAAGGTAAAGAAATGTTTGCAGAGAGTCCATACAAATGTAAATGTGGACTTCTATGTATTCATTTATTCATATTTTTTTTATTTATGTTCGGGTGGTGACCACAGAGAGCTTACATTTCCCCCAGATTTGTCATTGTGGGTCTTGTTTCAAGAACTTGCTTCATCTCACATGGTTTCAATCGAATTGGCCAGTCCCAGAGAGCTTTAGGGCTGAGCAGAGGGCCACTGGGGTGCACAGAGACAGAGAGAGAGAGAGAGAGAGAGAGACAAAGAGAGAGAAAAGAGAGAGAGACTTGCCCTGGCTGCAGGGGGACCAGCCCAGGCCACAGAGAGCAACACCTGGAGAAAGCTCCAGAGAAGTGATTTAGCAATGCGTATGGTGGGGAGGATAGTGAAAGAATAAGGCATTAGAGAGGGGAACACAGGCAGGACGAAGAGGGAGAGCAGGGAGGAGGGAGAATAACTCTGAGAGAAGCTTTGCTAATGAGGTCTAACACACAACTGCCCCTGGCTCCGTCAACACGCCCCATCGCACCATTCAACTTTGTTTTCATTAACTCTTGAGAGATGACACATGTTGAATCAGAAAGGAGCTGTTCTCCTCACTTTTTTCCCTCCTGCTCTTGCAAACAGTCATCAGGGAGGTTGAGAACGCTCACAAATCCTCCGCACTCTTCCCATGACATCCACTCCTGCCATTTTCCTCCCGTGCTGATGATGCAATTTGTTGATAATGAAGATCTGATGTAATATTCAGTGCCCAGGCTCCAGACAGGCCAGTCAAAAATCCAGAATCACTGGTAAAAGTTTTAGAAACTGTATTTCCAGTATAAAACTATTCTGCATTTCACCCAGCTCTTAATGATAACTGACATAAACTTACATAAACATTCACAATAATGTATTCCAGCTAGAACCAGTTGTCATAAAAGCAGCTTTTGTCCATTTTGATGTCATTTCATCTGAGTGGTTTGATTACTGACACTTGTTGAAATAAATCTTTACAAATATGCCTACAGTGTCATGTCAGTTGTCAAAAAATAATTATGTAGCTCGTTAAAAAATGAAAAGCAGTAGAGAATCAATAAATAATTCAAGTTTTTTTTGTAATAAGTCATAATAATAAAAAAAAACATCCAGAATTCCTTGTCAAATGAAGTATCTTGACAAGATATTACCAACAGAATTGTAAGGTATCATGCAGTAACTTGTTTTCTCCAAAACATTTAAAATATTTAATAAAACATCTAACGTATGGAAAGAGTGAACATGTGCATTGTTTCCATATGAATACCATTTGAATTACTTTTGGTATACCTGTGTAATAATAATATATGGTGTGCATGAGGAAATGCATTTGACTCTTACATTCATCGCATCATATCTTCAGTGTGTAAGCTGACATTGCATATAAAACATTAAAAATGTTAAAATTTAAAAAGTTAAATGGAGAAGTAATGTGGGGACCCCCAATAGACAGCATCTGTATTTTCCCACACTTTTACGGAATGCCGTGCTATGTGTACGGCTGTGGCTCTGTAGGTGTGCCACTAGCGGGTGGTAAGGGCGCTCTTCAAGGTCTCTCCAGGTCAATGGCTTCCACTGCTTGAGGATGTGGTTCCTCAATAAAGCACACCATGCTGATAGGGGTCCAGTGATGAGGCCTGTCAGCATGACCGGTGCTTCACACCAACAGCTCCTAGAACTGCCTCAACAAGTATAGCCTGCAGGTCAGGATGTGTTCTTGATGTGCTTTGCTAAGTTTTATTTCCATTCTGCAAATGAGAGAGTGTGAGACAAGTTATTTGGATTTGATGCAAGCAAATCGTTCTCAAAACCAAAGCAAAGTGTCAAGGAGGTAAACTTTGCCCAGAATTGCAGCATATGATCTCTGTTACTGAGCGGTTTTAGCACTCTCTGTGCAATGTGGCGCATAGATCTTCTGCTGATTGCAGTCTGTTAGAGAATCCCAGGCGAATGTCTCTAATCGCTGTTATAATTGTGCAAAATGTATCTGAAAATTCAGTACATGAGCGTTGGTACAATTTCAAAGGAATTTATCACTCATGCTAAAATGGTTCCACCCCTCCCTTATAGCAGCCCACAGAAAATCCCATGGGAACTCTTGAGGGGAGTCTACACACTGTGTCTGGTCAGTCAGTGACAAGTATGATATGTATGAAAGATGTTGTATTAGCTGTTTTGCAGTGAGTACCAGCACTCCGGGTTACTTTGAATGACTCCGTCTGAGCAGATAAGATCAGCTGGTGAGCAGCATTCTATAACAAACATGAGCCGTGATAAATGGAGGCCTATTTGCCCCGCGCTGCAGACATAAACAGCGGCTTGCATGGCTATGCTCCACTCATTAAGATATACCACCGCCATTATTTCAATTAGGGTTCAGTGCCTATGAATCCGTGGAGAGTTCTCTACTTGCCTGAATGCAGAAGGGGAAGTTGACTAATGTCGCACATATTCACACTCTGATAATACCACTGGTAACAGTGCATGCAGAGGAAAGGTATGAGTTCAACTGCACAGGCCTGTGTCTAAAAAAGAATTTTTTAACACCTGGCTTGCTCTGCGGTGGTCAGGTTCCAAGGCTTTATGCCCTGGGGTTTATTGGAATGACACTGATCCAGCTGAATTTGGACTATTTGGACTATTCCTTCAAACACTGGGTTTCTGGGTGAATGGTGGGCCACTCATATTCTCTATGTCATTGACATATTAGTTAATCAAATGAGCCATGCAGTTTTGATTAAGAAATAACAAGCAGCAGGACCGCAAAGCGAAGCAATCAGAAGGGACACTGTGCACTTACACATAAACCAATGCCAAAAACATTGTTTAGCTATGATTAAATGGCCATGACGTTGTGCTGTGTTAGGAGAAATGGTCCTCTCCTTGACCCCTGCAACTGTCCAAAATAATTTCTGGAAGAGTAATAATAGCTCACTCTGAAAAAAAAGTAATGAATTTAATTTGTGGTCGGCGATACAGCAAAAACATTACTTCACATATAATGATACTTCAGTTTATTACACGGATACTCACTACAGACATCACAGTCCTCAATACCAATACTACACCATAAAAATGACTCTAACTAAAAATGACGCTAAATAACTAAAAGTGTATATTGTCTGATTAGATGTTCTGCAACATTTGAACGCAAGCCGCTTATTTAGTCATAATGCATGGTAAAAGGATAAATGTGTTCACATTTGTCCGAACATCAAATGTTAATTGCACTATTTAAAAAGAATAATAAGCAGAATAAAAAGAAAATGATTTCTATATGTATGCGATTAATATGGCAGTTGTTATCTCCTAGTTCAGTCTCTTTTTTCATCAACACAAAACTGATGAAAATTACAGTCCCACCCTGGGGATGGCTTATTTAAATAAATACTTGAAGCTATTGAATAGACTGCAAGTTAGAAAATTACATTTCTTGCTATAATACAGAATTAAAAGCGTATTTCTTTTGATGTTTAGCTTTTTTGAGACTTGATTTTTAAAATCACAATTGCAGTACACAAGTCCTAATAATCCAATTGTGAATCAATTTATTAATATTCATTAAACATGATGTTGGTCAGTGTTCTTTAATTAGTGATATCCATAACATGCCCACAAAAGCTTATTGTAAAATGATGACATATATTTATCATGGTAATGAGAAATATTAAATTGTCCAGGCCTACAGTAAATTTTTACACCCCCCTCCAAAAATAAAACAAAGTAAATAAATATCTGACTCTGTCTGACTTTGTCCATTGTCCTACAGCACTCTATTTATACTGTGTCCAGAATAAGAAAGTGTGTGTTGGGGTACATGGGAGTAGCGGGGCAGGAGACAGACCCTCAGGCTGTGGAGGCACATAGAGAAGAATTTCAGCCTTGAAGGAGCCAGTCTCAATTCAACTAATGCCTCACAGCAGTTACCATCTAAGACAAAGACTTCAGACTGACTAATTGCGTGCAAACCACACACACTGATTTCAGTGATGGCCTGAACATGCAGTAATAAGCTTAGGTAAATAAGCCCTGTTCTCTCCCATGTCTCCCAGCCGGATGAGAAGGCCCTGAAGTTTTTTCGCTGCGCGTCTGCTGCAGAAAGGCCTCTCTTGGCGTGATATGATTGAGTTTGACAAGTGGATAAGAGAGTCTCTTGCCACTTTTTATTTCTAAATGACTTGTTAACATTTATGCTAAAATTGCCTGTTATTTTGTGGCCTTTGGCTGTAATGTAGTTTCATGTGGTATAAATGTTTTGGAGTGTCATGTTCTCAAGTTCTCAGACTGAGAACCACATAAGGAATGCAACTGTTCAATACACATTTGTCAATGAACACTTCTGCAGCCGCTTTGGCCCCCTCGGTTCAAAAAGGCATGGATCGCCCTTCATTAGATACAGAATTTATGGAAGGAAAAATGTCTCCTAAACTACTTTTCTATTATGCTTTGCAGATGTGACAATTGCAGATGTAGCACTGCGTCCAAGTGACTCCCTGCGCTCCTGAAGTGGAGTGTTTCATCTGTTGGAGTTACGCTGCAAGCTTTATAGGGGTGCTCTGAGGAGGGGAGGCTGGAGGGGACTTGGGGTTAGGGTACTTATTTCAGGATTGGATGTACATCTCAGGGACACTCACACAGTAATGCTCTTTGGATCCACTTGCCTCATTGGAATCAGGTGCTTTAACCGTTGTCTTGGTGAATCAACAAATCATTCTAAGTTCCACCATGAGCAAGCAACAATAACCAATTTTCTCCATCTTCATCAAATAGAGTAACATGGGATTTGTCCCTGTATTGGGTTCCAAACTTTTTTCCTTTTTTTCAGCATGCTAACATGGACTACTGATAAAGTTGGACCATGATGGAATTGCGTGGTGTCAGGCTGTCAGCTTGGCCCCCCTGAGCGAGCTCTATGAGTGGAGCGGGCGGTTGATGGATGGAGGTCCATGGACAGCCATG
The DNA here is from genome assembly GCA_037577145.1 of Brachypetersius gabonensis. Lineage (NCBI taxonomy): Eukaryota > Metazoa > Chordata > Actinopteri > Characiformes > Alestidae > Brachypetersius > Brachypetersius gabonensis. Next base: position 30,604,906 of record JBBJLR010000111.1, on the reverse strand, counting down.
GGGAGGCTATGCTAATGTGAAAAGCAAAGAGTAATCACATCTGCACAACCTCTTTCTATCTCTCTCTCTCTCTCTCTCTCTCTCTCTCTCTCTCTCTCTCTCTCTCTCTCTCTCTCTCTCTCTCTC
>JBBJLR010000111.1:30554996-30590125 GCA_037577145.1 Brachypetersius gabonensis | reverse complement strand
TGTGTGTGTGTGTGTGTGTGTGTGTGTGTGTGTGTGTGTGTGTGTGTGTGTGTGTGTGTGTGTGTGTGTGTGAATGCATGTGTATGTATCCATCTGTTACTATAAATTAGAATATGTCAAAGAAAAGTTTACTTTATAAGATGGAAAAGAATCTGCAACAGTGCATGCGTGACCTCCTCTGAACTGGTTATGTGGCGATGGCAAATTCTAGGCCATCCTTTATCTTTAAATGCACTTGGTAATTGTTTCATCCCATTTACTCTCCTTGAAAAAGCTTATGAAATATCTAACACTTGTCTGGAGATCCACTTTATAACACTTTATAGTGTTCTGATCCTGAGGGAGAACAGACCGACTGGAGGAGAGGAGAAGGAGGGGCTCTTCCCAGCATTCCACAGGGCTCGGAGAATGCCCCTCTCTTGGCAACCCCTGCCAGGGTGCGCCACTCAGCCTCCGCCGGCCTCCTCCAGGTTTGACCTGAGCTCCGTCTGCGCTGAAAGAGAGCAAGAGCTTGAGAAATTAAAACCTCTTTCCCAGAAACCCACTCAACAGGCACCTCATTAAGCATCTTGCATTCCATCTGAGGGGGGGAAATATCGAACACTCATGCTCACACTTATACACACCAACGCCAACACATTTAACTGTTGTGACATTTAGTTCCCACAGCTTTGATGCCGCGATCGTTGATTGAGACGACTCTATCTCACCACATCAGTACTAAATGTTTTGCTTTGAAAGTTGATCAAAGGGGGAAGTGAAACTACACTTTTGCCTCTGTGTCGTGGCATTGTGTTCCATCCGGATTGCTCAACGCCCTGCATCGATTGGAAAAACTGGAGGAGAAAAAAGACATTCGTCTAAGTCAACCAGTTTTGTTTACTTAAAGAACTCAATAGGAGGAATTGGTCCTTAATCTTGTTTTAACAGTGGCACAATGACTTGACATTGCTTGGTTTCTGTTTTAAAACACTATTCTTACTTAGAATTATTTGGCACCATTTATTTGCTACATTTAATTGTGTTCCTATAAATTTTTTTGTCTTTCCTTCACACCATGCAGATGTTGTCTAAGCGGTTTATTTGAGCTAAGAAAGAGCATGAAGCAAATTAGGATGCCTAAACAATGCCAGAAAGCCTTTCTTGTTTTGGTAATATGAGAAAACTCATTGGAAGGGCAATACTTTCACAACAGGAAATTGTGAGAGTGGAGCTGTTGTATTGCACGGATACATTGAGTAGCAGGACCACCAGAAGTGATCCATTTGGAGACAAAATAACTAATAGCTGTGAAGAATCTTAAAGTCCTCGATTAGAGGAAGCTGGAGGTGCCCCAACAAAAACACTAGACGGATGAAAAAAATGATCACAGTTGCTTGACTAAATAGTCTTCCAGTGAGAGTGTCCTGCAACATATGGGCTTGTTTTGGCTGCCATTCATGGCTAGTTGTCTCTGAAAGCACCATCTGTAGCATGCTTTTTTCCTCTCCCTTCCACTCTATCCTGTTCCCACCAGTGCACTCCATTCATGCGTTGCCACTCCAATCAACACCTTCCCAGGGGAACGGCTCAAGCCTCTATCCAGGGCCCTGCACCTTGCTGTATAAAATACTATAGCTCCTCAATAGCATCAATCACACAGGTGTAGGCACAACCTGTACGCATTACTGAATTTGTGTTGATGTGAATTGGATTCTGGTGATTATTTTTGCATTTGACAGGGTCTCCATGGTGATTTTCTGGACTAAGTTTAGGGATTGCCTTTGTCAGGACCAGTCATTTCAATAGCAGGTACAGTAAACATATCTATAAATCACAATAAATACATGAGTGTGTGCTGCAAGTACAGCTGGAAACTTTTAGAACCCATATTAGCTCTCATTAATTAAAAAGATGGCACATGAAAGCTTTAGACTTTGTAGGAGTCTTCAGGACAACCCAGATGTCTCACAGGCACCAGTCTGTCGCAGTGTAATTTCCACTCATGCTAAAGGAGCGGCTTGGTTATTCCCTTCCTGTACGTAAGGGGGTAAAGAGGCATGGTTTATGGGTGACATTACTAAGCCTGACATCAGTTGTCTGTAAACGACTAGCTTCCATGCCACTGCTTGCATAAATTAATCTTAAGCATGAGGAATCCATTGGCAGTGCCAAAGAACAACAGTAGTCTAGCGGGAAGCCATTTGGAGGCCTACTGTGTCCCGGCATTTAAAGGACTGCCTGCTTCTACAAATCATAATGACAGTGAACCTTAATACAATGCACTTTGAATTGCAAAATGGACTCACAGCAAAATGCACAAGTACATTAACGTATTAAAACCTCCAGAACGGGTTTCCCTCTGTCCACCACATTAAGCCCTAGCAACTGGCAAAAGTGTAATTACTGTCGTGACTGATATTGCTTTTCTGAATTCTAACACACAAGAAATTGTGATGGGGCAACAACATTTCTAGGAAAGTCTCTTTGTATCTTACTGCAGCTTTCTGAAAGCTTTGCAAGAGGCAAAACTGCCTCAAACATGTGATCACCTCTAACAATTGGTGCTGTTTTTAATTTGGACAAAAGGTTTTAAACATTTTTCCGATTAGGCTTTTAAAACAACTGGGAGAATAGGGCCATGGTGTAATTATTCAATTATAATGAGGTCCTTTCTGTGGGTTTACTCAGAAGAGCACAGTCTACAAAGAGGTTATAGGATATACTGGCACTTGGCGGCTAGCATGAAGCTTAAGCACAGTATGAACTGATTAACCTAAAGCACCCATATCCACTTTAAAACATCTTACATGAGGCTATTCTCCGTATTTAATTTAAACCAAAGAGCCAGAGTCCAGTGAGGGTCTCCAGTCCCATGTACATTTTAATGCATTTGCACCCCATTTTAATTTGAAACATCTGTTTTTTTTGGGAACTCACCATAAGATGCCCTGCACTTATGCACTGAGAAGACTAGAGAAGACAAGAGAAGACTTTCAGTGAAACACTTTACCTTTAACTTAATAATGTTTGAGAGAATAATGTAAAAATTTCACATTTGGTTTATAATCTGGTTAGCCCTCATATTAACATGCTACCTCAGTGTTTCTCAACCCTGGTCTTGGAGACCCTGCTCATCTGAGTGATTTCACTGCTTCCAAAAAGAAGAGTGGGTAAGAGAAAACACTAAAATGTGCCTCTAGGACCAGGGTATAAAAACACTGTTCCAGTTTATATGACCTTAATGATCTTTATCAGCAGTTTCTTTATCGTAATTGAATATGCAACGTGTTTCAAACATTAGTTTCAAATATTCATAGAAATGCCATGACTGACCAGGATTGGGTGAGATACTGATTAAACTCCAGTCATATGTCTACTTCAATGTTTTTGCATGTGTGAGTAAATAAAGCTTGCGGTCGATAAAAAAAACCTGATAAGCGATAGATAGGAGTCTTGGTTGGGTGAGAAATCTACGATGTTGCCATGCCAGTAGGAAGCGGCGCAGGAGGAATGTGAGCCCACTAGCTGCCGCTGAACCTCCACTCATCCATCACTCATCAAAGAGCTGCTTGAGCGACGGCGCTCAGGCAGGAATGCTGGGAGATTGATGAGCTGTGTTGATACTCACGCACATTAAAGGCCTTTGGCCGACTGCCGTATTTTATTCATGGACCACAGCAGATCTCCCCACCACAGCACCCAAGAGGATGACCCGGGAAAGTGACGAGGAGCATATTTCCAAACAAAAGTCTTGACAAATGCAGGAAGAGGTGAAGTGAGAGATAGCGTGTCGTGCTTAAGGAGGCGCTGACTTACGGGGCTTCCTGTGGCCTTGCTCAGACACTGGCACTGTGTAAACCAAAGCCTCTGCAGTCAAAAACAACTTATTGAGGAATTCTGGTTACACTCCCTTTTTATCAGATGAAGGCCACTGCCAAGAATACTTTTCTCACTCTCCTTGATTTACCGACACGAATATTCCTGAATAGACATAGACTCAACATGCCCTTATTTAGGAAAGCGAGAATGAGGGAATGAAAAAGAGAGAGGATGAGGGGGGATGACAGACGGGCAGCATTTATTGATTTGGCCTTGACCTCGAGGGTCATGTGACCCTCTCACAGGGGTCATGTGATGCTGAACTCTAAAACCAGGCTGTGATAAGATGTTTTATTATTCTACTAGGCCTTCATACATCACACACACTCACACACACACACACACACACAGGAATTTTGGAGTCGTGGTGTGCACTTGGCACTCATCCCTTGCCCCAGGTCATGTTAATCGTCCAGTTCTGCATTCTTGCACCACCCCAGAGATGGACTCAATCACTGCCCCACTGGCCCTGCTGGCTCAGGGGCTGCAGAGGAGGCCCTGCTGTCTCAATAAAACCCACATCCACTGAGACAGGGGCTTAGAGTGAAACGACTCAATCATGTTCACTTAAATCCATGTGATCTCTCCACATGCCTTCAGAATGGAGTTCTGGGCCTCTTAAAAAGGTCTGGTCTGATTCTGGACCCCTTTTCTACTTAAACGTAATTATGGGCATATCACTGATGACAATAGACCAAATTTCTATCCCTCAAACTCATCTGATATTCATCTGTATAGTCTTTCACTGACTTTACTTTCATAAGAATTATTAACCTATTAACCCTTGGAAGTCAAAAGTTGTTACTTTGATGTTGCTATAGTATTCAAAAGTACTTACCAAATTGCATATTTTATTACATAGTTACACAAACAATTACGAATTACATGAGCATTCCGTTTACATCCTTCATTCATGGATTCATGTCAAAAAATAACAAAACTGTTTATATAAGTAAATATAAGATCACACAATTTCTGTGTACTCTAATTCAAATCATGGCAAATATCTCCCCTTCTATTTATGTACACACACGTGGTATTGATTGAAATTCTGTACTTATGATGGAATTCACTGCTTAATAAGTAATAAAATTAAAAAAAAGATTACTATTGTGTAATGCATTTTTTTTTTATCATGATCAACAATCATGCAACTTATAACGGTGACCCCTTTAAATTCTTTAATATTCACTCTTCTTGGTCATGTTTACGACTTAACTCAGTAAAGCAATATGGAACCAAGTTATTATCTCTCTCTCTGGATATATTTATATGGAGAGAGAGAGGGTTAGACAGAATGGATACATAGATAAGCAGGCAGGTGGGTGCGGGGGGAGGGGGGGGGTTGGGCAGATAGACAGACAGACAGACAGACAGACAGATAGATAGATACTGCAACTGAAGATTGTCCATTGGTGATATCCATGGAAATGGACAAGAATCAAATGTATTTATGAATCCGAACAACTCAAATGTGCTCAAGGATCTCCCTGATTTTGTGAGATGTCTTAAAATAATTAAAAGTTGTGTGCATGATACAAAAACGTTTTTCTTTTGTGTATGGAAACAGTCAGTTCCTGATGCACACATGTATATGCTTGGCTACACCACCACAGGTCCTTTTCCATTTTGTGGGTTAAAAAGTTTTGCTTGCAGTAAAAATACATTAAAATGAATGTTTCACTATTTTATGGCTACATTGAATTGTCATTTTAGAACATACATGTGTTTTCATATAGAAGAGTGTATTGCTGACAGGCCCTGGCAGGGACTAACACTGTGAAAGGCAGAGAGCAGACACGGAGCGATCCAGAGGAAGCAGCAGATGCAGCTGTCTGTAAGTGGATTCATCCGCACATATGGACTCGGCCCTGCTCATCCTGGGCCTGGCCTGGCTCTTCCCCGGCTCTATCCTGCCTTTATTAGATTAGCTCTGTACCTGCTCTCACTGCATGCAACACATGAAAGCGGTTAAAAAGTGCACAATTAAGGCACTCCATGGTTCCAATCAGAGTTCAGCTGGAACAAAGACACCAAAGCCCTGCTGATTTCAGATCAGACGAAGGCCGCCCTGCCGGATGTGTCACTCACAATCAAAGTGTGTCACTCAAACACAAAACATTACATACACACCCTCAACCATCAGATACCTCTCAAAACCAGCTGGAACAGCTTCTGATGTCTTTAGCATCACCAGTTTATGGATGGTATAAATATGGTGATAATTATCGACTCATGTTTTCACATTTAAATTCACATTCAGAACGTCTTGCACAATTTAGCTGTTTGGTCTGCCTTTGTTTTGCTGGCCCTTCCCAAAGTTGTTGGTTTCAAGAAATCGTGTACCTCTAGGTAAAGAAAACGCCCAGCAGATATTTACCATGTAACAATAGCCCTCCATGCTTTTATTGGCCCACAAATGTCTTATTTAACACCCATGTGCTGCCCATGTTTTGCATGAGCTCGAGCCATGAATGGAAGCAGTGGTTTATAATAAATCATGTGTCTGTCTTCAGTCTCAGTGACCATTTTAGAATTATGGTTGTAAGAATGAAAGCCACCGCCATCCGAATTGCCATAATGTGCCCTTCTATGAATGCATGTTGAGCACAGCTTTTCCTCAAGGCCTTTTTGAGCTGAGAACTTGAATATATAGTGTGTTTAAATGTATTTTTCTTGGCCTGATAGGAACTATATTAGTTTTCTACTCAAAAATGCATGACTTAATACTGTAAAATTTGCCTGCAGTTCTTCTCACACCAGAAACATGCATTTTGATCATATTTAACACATAATTCAAATTCAAATTATGTGTATATAAATTATTTAATCCATGCGCAGAGCTGGGTAGAATAGCATAAACCTGCACTCACATCAAAGCATTGTTACTGCAATGAAATGGCGACTCAAGCAGATGCAGCCTAGCAAGTAATAACTTGGAAGCACAAAAATACAGAAACTGATTATTTAATAGAGTAATTGTGTCTCTTATAGAATTGCAGTTGAACTTCCTAGTGGATCCAGAATCCATTAGTGGAGGAACTGAAGCTTGTTAGCATTCTTTTATGCTTTTGGTCTTAAGGAATGATGAACATCGTGCTGAGGTGTATCCAACAGCAAATGTGTTGTCACCTAAACTATACATAATAAAATTAAGCATACAGAGAATAAGCTTGAACACAAAAGTAAGTAAAAAAAATACAAACCCTGGAAAACAGACCAGTGAACACCCACCTCTGTTCATGCCACTTATATACAGTTCTAGCAAACATCTTTAACTGATATAAAACCTTTGCTTGGAGGTTCTTTCACAGTCACAGTTCTCAATCTGATAAAACTGTTTTTTAAAGATTTGAAAAGGACCCAGAAATTATTTTTTTGTCCTTCCTGAAATTCTTATGCAATCCTTATTTTTCAAAGTGCAACCATATATTTAGCAAAAGCACAGTTAAGCTGTTTGTGCCTGGAGAGTTGTCAGGCCTAAGTGCTGCTTCTCTCTTCCTTTATCAGCTGTTCATCTCAAAGACTTGCTTAGCTGTCGCACTTGCTGTGTCCCAGAGGAGCCGACTGGGCTTTAATGAATTAGTGAAACTCGACTTTGGAAACACATAAAAGGTAGAGGGTGGAAAGCTGCTAAATTCCTGCTGCCAAGTTAGAGGAAACAGACAGCAGCCAAGCAAGCACCAGCCTCGAAGCCACAGCAGGCCTACGAAGCTTAGAGCTCATCTCTCCACGTCTGCAATGACCCTTTTCTTTTTTATTATTGAGTTTCATCTTGAAATATCTGCTCCGTCTCTTTCTTCTTATCCTCTGTAATTCTCCCTTTGTCATTAGCTCCTTTATATTGTACGTATCGTGTTTCAAGGCTTCAGCACGCAGAGAACTCTTCTGATCATGTGTGATTTGTTATTCATCATCTGCAGTGGAAAACAATGCCAGGTCTCATTTTAATCAATTAATGACCCAAACAGATTCATTATATGCAGCTTTCTTATGCGAAGATCAAGAAAATAAATCTAAAACCAGGCCAAAAAACGCAGGAAGGGGCCAAAGGAGAACTGCTGAATACACGATCTTTCACATATTCTCATGCTCTCTTAACCAAACATTAAAATGCTCCATTGGACATAAAACTAAAAGGAGGCCTTTGATGCCTGCAGTAAATTTGTGTTGTCATCCTCTTGACATAAAACCACCCTGAGTTTAATACCACATCATATTTTCCTTTTTAAGTTATGGCCTAAAATGTGATACAATGGTTTATTCATGACGTATAGTATTTCAAATCTATGGGACGACAAAAAAGAAACTGAGGTTACGTTTTTTTTTTCCTTCTCTTTATCTGGACCTTTGTTTATACTAATGTGTATGAAATATACTAAATACTATATAACCTAGCAGCTAAAGAGGTGTTAAATTTGCCTGATAGAAGCACTTACAACCGACTAAATGTCAGTTAAATATACACTGGCTCCCCAACCCACCCTTTCTTATTAGGCCAAATGGCAAGCGAGCCGGAAGCTCATCAGCTGTCATGCATGTGCCATAATATGAAGATTTATATTTACAAATTCACGACATGATTGGAATTTGACTCTTTCCTGTGATGTGTAATTCAGCTACTCACATGTACTTTTGAAATGCAAATAGTTTCATTTAGAGCTGGGTTGGGGAGGACACAAAGCAAGTCATGGCTTTTCTGCAGCCAGCACTTCAAACTGGCCCCTCATAGTGGCCCCTTATAGTCACGTGTGAACACACCACACAGTGTGAACAATGTGAAATTCTTTCTCTGCATTTAACCCATTCATTAAGTGAAGCAGTGAGCTGCCACCAACGAGGGGCGCCTGGGAAGCAGTGTATGGTGATGGTACCTTGCTCAAGGGTACTTCAGTGATGACACTAGCAGTGTTGGGATACAAACCCACAACCTTCTGATTGCAGAGGCAACACCCTAACAACTAGGCCATCTTCACCTCCTAATAAGTTAGTTTGGCCCATGCGCTCTGTTGTAATAGTAATTTGACAAATAGCAAAGTACGATTGGATATTTGGTTGTTATTTCTGCATTAGCCCCATGGCTTTAGGTAGTCCAGCAACTAAGTACTGGCCTGAAAACAGGGGTGGCTCTGGTGTTTCTAGGGACCTTAATCAAAGCTATGTCTGGATTCCGCAAACCTTAGATTTTAAAATAAAGAAATATAATTTTTATCAGCAGTCAACATTTCTGAAGTTCCTTCATAAGAAGGAATAGTATCTTATCTAGAGTTAGCTACTGTGGCTATTTCTAAGCAGTCTTGGTGTTTCTTTGTCTGATGATTCTGTGAGTGTGTCCAGTACATGCTTCTCCTCAGAACTTTCTTTGAATCATTTTGTTTGTTTAATCATTGTAGATCGATCACACATCAAGCGACGGTTCTATTACATGGATTTATTACATGGCTGTAGACATGGATACAGATTTCGAACTTCTGCTCAGGCTTTCTCAACTTGGTGGGGAAGACGCAGTTCACGATTTAGTATGGTTTCAGTTTAGCCTCGTTGTAGTCGTGGGGGGACTTTGGTAGAAAAGGGTTATATAAAGGTTGCCTTTAGAAGAATGCATGGTAAAGGTGTTTGTGCCCCTCTTCTATGTAAAAAAAAATCCATTATTAAGACGGGGTTTACACTGTGTTCAAATCAGGAAAGATCCCACAATCATCACTGTAAGAACCAAGCAGGCATATTTACAGCAGCTCTTTGGTTTCATTTTAGTTTAACCAGAGTGTCCCTTTAATCCACATATAATCATAGTCTTACTTCTGTACAGTTTAACCTAAGTCCAGGTTTGCACATTGCCTATTATCACCACAACCAAGGCCTATTGTTTGTATTCTGTAAAAATGCATGCTAAAAACCTCAAGAAGCTCACATGCCCACATTCTGGTCATCACATTAACATACATGATGGTGGCCCTTTGCTCAGAAGGTTGTGGGTTTGAATCCCAGGACTGCAAGTGGTACCCTTGAGCAAAGTATCGTCATCTCATATTGCTCCCTGGGCGCAGTGTCCTTGGCTGCCCGCTGCTTGGTGAAAGGGTTAAATGCAGAGAAGAACTTTGTTCTGTTCACACTGTGTGCTGTTGTGTGTTCATATATGACAAATGGACACTTTACATAAGAGTTTCTCATTTTGTGTCTTTTACAGAATGAACTGGGTAGCATTTATACTTTAGCTGACACAACTCTTGTATACGGCCCATTAGGGCATTAAATGAAGCAGTCTGGCACCATATTGTCCTTTCTGACAGCCAACAGCTTGCATGTGTGAGGTACTTGTAGTATTAATCTTCCATTACCCATCTTCACTTCGCATCCATCATTCTTTTATGTGCAAAGCTGGGAGGATAGGGTTACCTCTTACCAAATAACAGGCAAATTCATACACTCTCATGCAGTCACTTATTGGCATGCTGGATGTGATGCAGGCCAGAATCCGACTTTTCTTGGTTTGGATAAATCTCTAAAAAGTACAGTCTACTGGAAACACAAAGTGTGTTTATTACTAATTCAAAATGTTCAAAAACATGTATAATACCAACACAGAATGTAAATACTAATCTTTGTACCAAGCACATATGTTATGTTCAGTGTCTGAACATGAACAACAAATTACATTTAGACAGAGATGTGACAGAAAAATCAACACAGCTGCCAATCACGGCCTTTTCAGCATCTGCCAGTCAGTTGAAAAACATATAGAAATTGAACTTGATCCAAAACTCCTTGAGGAAATCAAGTTCATCTAAACTTTGAAGAAAGCTTTGTTTAGAGTCTGAAATACACCCTGTATATATTTGTTGGCTTGAATCATATTGTTTGTTTTATCCAATCTCACATCAAGAGAAAATCCTATTACTCCCAATGATACTGATGTGGATACAAATATCCACTGATGTGGATACAGACTTCTACTCTAGCTTTCTCTACTATGTGAGAATAATACACCTAGTCTTAGCTACACACATATTCACTGATTTGTTTCCATGTCCATTAATGTACGTAAAAATCCTTGCTGTAGACTTATCAAGTATTGTCCTTGACCTTGATATACTTTGCAATGATCTTGGTATGGCATAGGTCTGACTTTTGTGTGCTTCAGTAGAGCCTTAATGTAGCTGTAGGATGACTTTGGTATGGATTTAGAATATCTGTGCTATGACTTGACCTTGGTAATACCTAAGTATGGCCTTGGCGTAATGCTGGTTTGACCTTTTGATTCAATTTTGGTATCTCATATGGATTACTATGTTCTTAGTGTGGCATTGATCTTGACCAGGAGTTGTAATGACTTCGTTCTGTTTTTGGTGTGGTACTGGTATAGTCTGGAAAGGAGTTGGCATGGAGTTCCTGTGTTCTTTGTGATATTTGTACGGCTTTGTGATGTTCTTGGCATTGAGTTGCTAGGATTTTGTTGTGGCATGGTATGGTTTTGAAATAGCTTTGGTACGGCTTTTGCAAGAGCTTAGTATGACTTTGGTATTATTTTTGAATTAATTAAGTATGGCTTTGATGGAAAGCCCCATTGGGACAGGTTGATTACTTTGTATAGATTCACGTGTCCTGCCTGTGCTACAGACACACATGCTTTTAGGGGAAGGCAGTTTTTTTTTTTTCCACAGTGAGAAGAGCTGTGATCCCTGGACTTAAACGACAGCCAGTAAATCACATTCCCCATATGTCGCAGCCCACCCCCCAACAATAATGACTGGATGCAAACACAGCTGAGAGAGAAAGAAACAATCAGAGCGAGACAGTTAAAAGCGCTGAGGGCACAGAGAGGGTGAGATCGGAGAAAGAGATGGATAGGGTTAACAGTGACCACACTAAAAGCTCAGGTGCAGGTGTGTGTTCAGGAAGAGGGGTCGCATACACACATGCTAGCTCACACACAAAGTATCCACTACCCCAGGCAGCTCAGGAAGAGACTGTGTGAACAGGCTCTGGGAGGTGATCCAGGCTGGATGGTCTCTGTATTTGTCATTGAGGAAGAGAAAAAGTGGGGCCATCCTGGACAGCACATCTACTCTCTGATCCCATTGCTTCCCCGGCCACCGGATATTATGAAGATAGAGTATGTAAATTTTTATGTTGTTTTTAAAAGAGTTTAACTGAACTGTACATGGAGTACATGATCCCCCTCAACCAAACAGCAGAGGTTAAATGATTTAATATGTTTCGTGTGAGCATCTAGGAAAAATAGAGCAGTCTTTTGGAAAATCTAGCAACAGATGCAGAAGCACTCCAAAAAATAAGACTGCCAACCACAGGTTTAATGGAATGATTCACTTGATGGTTTTTTTTCTATCTCTCTCTTTTCTTCCCTGATCTTTCAAGGAAAATAAAAATCGCTCTTGGCCATAGATTAAGCGTACGATGGAGAGGGTTAACCTGCTGATGTTTTTTCATCCTTATTTATGCACCATCTGTCTGCTCAATCAGCACCTCTGAGACATGGAACTGTTTTTTTTTCTACAAGCACCTCCAGTCTTAATGGATATCACAGTGCCTCACAATTACTTCCAATGAAGCAAAAGTAAAAAATTTGGCTTTTGCGATAACCTGAAAATGCACTTTGTAGGTGCGATGTTATATCCTGTGCTTTATTTATGTGTGACTGGGGTCTCCCGATGTGGAGAGCAGATTTCAGCATGCTGCATGTTAAGATGGCTTTAAAGTTGGACCTTTTTTAAAGCTGTACTCTTCACAAAGGAGAGGCATCCAGTGACTTCATTCATTCACTGAAATAACTGAGCAAAAGCTTTTGCAGAATTGTTTAATGAGAAGTATGAAATTCTCTTTGTGTGAATTGTAAAACAGCATAGTTTTACCATTTTAAACTTTGGAATGTTCAGAATACTCCGAGTTCAAATCCAGAGTGGGGAGGACCAGTCTTCTCCTTAAACAAATGTGTGTGCTTATCAGTAGCTATCAGGCAGTATGCAGGTGCAGACTGGGCAGGGTTCAGAATCACTCAGAATCATACAAGAACTTTTAAGGAGGAAACACATACTACAAAAATATTGAAGAAGAAAATAAATTGGCTTCCTGAAAAGAGTTTTGAAAGTGTAATTATGTTCAAATGTGTAATGAACTGTACATTAGATAGATAGATAGATAGATAGATAGATAGATAGATAGATAGATAGATAGATAGATAGATAGATAGATAGATAGATTTTCACTGGTTCAAGCCCTAAGTTAGATGTTTAGTAATGCTTGAATGACTCATATGAAGGTCACTGTGTGGATTAACAACCAAACAACTGGTCAGGTTCAGGGACTAGACTGAAGAGTCTTTAAATGTCCTACAGTGCAGTAAAAGACAGGTTTAAAGAAGTAAAATATGATAACATGCAAACGCAAAACAGCTTAAGCACGTATTGTGGGAATGTTACACAAACACATCAGTGCTTCTTTTTCTCATTTTGCTCTTTTATGGCCAGGGTAATTGCCACAGCTTTGTACCGGATGGTGATTTTTTTTTTTATTAAACTGGATGAACCAATAATAATGTGTTTTTTGTCATTTTATTCAGTTTCATGCATTTCGAAGTTCTGTACAAACATGAGCAAGAAAGAAAAACATTTAACTGAGCATGGGAAGAGAAGACATAAAAACAACACATAAAAATAAGAATAAAAGACATAATAAAACAAAGAAAATGAAAACATGCAGTCATTAAATCTGTGAAAGGAAAACATGATTAACAAGAAAAAAAGACTTAATGTGATTGTGATTCGGAGAATGACATTCAAAACTAATGAGAGTAGGCTATGAGGAAAGTGGAAAAAAAAAAGAAAATTTTTACATTAGAAAAAATATTAATCCTTTTTTTCAGTGATTTCAAAAATCTTTCAGGTACTCTGAAGTACACAGAGTGCCAGACTGCTGAAGGCTTCTAAATCTCCACATAAGTTAAGCATGTAGTAAACGCAATACGTTTACAGTCTACAAATAGTGATTTTATGTAATTCAGGAAAAAGTGTGTTATTGAAATGTTAGTAATAAAACAAACACAGTATTCTCTGTCAGTTAGATAGGTATCAAACCCAAGGTCTAAATGTCTACAGTTCACATCGGTTAAAGAGTATGTCATGGCTCATAATATCAAAAGCAGCCCTTAAAACCGAAACCCTTATCAGAGCTTCATCTCAAATTCTTAACTGCTGAATGCTGATTTGGGACCATGAACTGCCATAAAAATAAACAGAATAATTCTGATGAACAGTCCCTTTTTAACCTTTTTATTCAGTTCAGGGAAATTATTAGAACCGTCTTAGGAAAATGAAAAAAATGATTGCCAGAAAAGAGCTTAGAACAGATCTGTCCTTGCCTGAGGTTCTATCCTAGCTAGAGTTACAAAGTTAGACCAGCTTTTACAAACTACTGGCAAAAACGCATTTAACCTAATGTGAAAATGCAGTTCATGACTGTCATTTTTGACATTACTTTGAAATGATGTAACAAATGAATGAGCATGAAAAGCATGGCTGCTCTTAAACATTTTTCAATAATATTTTTATATATTACATGCACACTACATTACATGATAGACAATGCAAATGAGACACAGATGATAAAATTCTTTGTTTTCCCTGTGAACATGATAAAAAACATATATCATATACATTAAAAAAAACACCATTTACTTACAGACATCGACATTTTATCATCGACATTTTATCAAATATGAGGTTATGAAATTAATATGTTTCCAAATACATTAAATAGGATTTTCATCAATGTTCTGTAAAGTCTGTGCAACTTACCAACATTTGTGGGTGGAGCATAGACAGGTCAGTTTATTATATGGGAATAGAGAATAATTAGTGTTGAAAGGAAGCTTTCAGATGCTTCAATCTTCAGCTTCCAGTGTGAGCCTCTTATGATGCTATGCTCAAAAGTTCAGATCATTTTGTTTGCTGTAAGCTTGAACTAACTGATCTTGAACAGAACCGACTGATCTGCTTACCTCGGGTGGATCTCTGCGTGAAAATATTGCTTTTTCAACATCAAAATAGCTGTAATTCATAGGTGTGATGTGTCTGCCTTGACTGGAGACTGTTCTTCCTCTGACAAAAGTTCAGACATGCATGCTTAGAGCTGCCAGGAACATGTGTCCCATCAGTGCATTTTGGATGAAACGTGTGAGCAAAGAATTAGAGTGGTGAAATAGAGCTGGTCTGGAGCTTCAGTCAAGCTGCCTTGAGTTAGGTCGCCTTTTTAGATGGTCCTGCACCTGTGTGGGCCTGATAGGAAATAAATGTATCACAAATATTTTGATGTCATTAAACATGTGCAGACTAGAAAGCTGCTTTCTTGCCAGTTGGTATTTCATAAAGTCACCGGTTAGTGGAGTTGAAATATTTGCTAAGCTCATTCTTTTTTCTTGCTTCCTTTAGTTGCAAAGAATAGATTATCATCTGCATTCAAACTGTCAGCAAGGAATCTCATACACCACGCATCATTTAAATCCTTTTGCCTGAAGTGAAAGATATATTATAAGCATGCTTTTTCAATAGAGAGTTATCAAAGGTGAGGAATCAAGAATAGCCTGTTTGTGGACTAATGCCTAAATATGGTCTAGAATCTAGAAGAACCTTTTCTTTGGCTTATATCTGCTTTTGGCTTTTGTTTCCATTTGTTGTTTGTCAGTACAGTTGAACACCTTTCTCAGTTAATCACACTATGTGTCCTGATACACTGGATGACATCAGTGGGTCTGGAGTGAGCCGGCTCTGGGGAATGTTACAGTAATAGTCTGGTCAGATCAGGAGTGGCTGATGGAGTTGGCGGCTGGAGTTGGAGGCACCTGTGTGGGGTAATGAAGCCACAGCAGTGGGGGCCGCAGCGCTCCAGACTTATAGACTTATAGGGGCTGTCAGAGAAGCAGGGCTGCGGCTGAGCCGTCACAAGGTCTGATGGATCCCAGGACGAGGGGCTCAATGAAGCTGTCCGGCTCTCTGGCGACCGCCTCCCTGAGCCTGACCAGGTTCACACACATGATTTGTGTGGACTTCACTTTGCATCAGTGAGGACGTCCTTGCTTCACTTGTTGTGCATAGCATGAATCTGTTCACCACATTAAAGCAGAGTTTACCTTTGCCCATCCTTCATTAAATTCAACCCTTTGAATGAATTAAATTTAATCCTATGACCTTCCCTCCCTCTCCCTGTGGTCCCTCCAGGGTTCTTTAGGGAAATGGCTAAATGATTCAAGGGTTCAGTAATGGTCACAATCAAAAACTAAAATAAAATAAAAATGCTTCAGCAATAGCAACGATACACCTAAGTCAATCTAAAAGGTGCAGTTTAAGACAATGTACAGGCAAGCATGGATGTCGGAAGCATTTTTATCTGGAGGATCTGGAACAGGAGTTGGGCGGCGTGTGATGGAGGGGTCAGGTGACGAAATGAATGATTTCTAAAAGTCGCTTCACTAATGTAATTGTTAATATACAAGGCACCTCAAGCCTGCTATCAGGCTTTTTTGGCTCGCGCTGCATTGCTTTGAGGTGCTATTTTACACATGATGTGCTCCATTATGTAAAAATTCCTTTCTGCATGAATTGCAGATAACAATACTCATATCAACAGTTTTTTTTTTTACATTTTTAAACATAAACTTTCCAATCATTGGTCCAAGAAACGCATTCTCGTCTCCCCAGAACAGGCCGTGTGCTCAAAGTCACATGGTGCAATAGTTCAGCATTTTTTTAACCACATTATTATTTCTGATTATTTCTGATAAATGAATGAAAAATAGGCCGATAAATGATACAAATGATGCATTAAAAGTGCTTGACTGAAATGTGAAAAAAATCCTACATCAATAAAAATAGTATTTTTTTCAGCCCAATTATTGATAAAAGCAAGTAAATCAAAAAAGGAGAAATGTTTTGGTGTGATCTATACGTACGTTTATGAGAAAATAATGCATCACATGCAGCAACTGAATTTTGATCACAATAATTTCTTCAGAAAAAAGAGCTCCAACCAGAGTTTAAGGGGTTAATCTTGTGTGGCTTCAAGCCATTATGAACCAGTAAGCACAGGTATTTACCTCCAGTGTTTTATGACCTATTAGTTTGCTTAAGGATGATTAGTTCAATATGCTGCCCAGCAAGTGGCAGAGACGACAGGGTAAAAGATCTGAGGCATGTAGCATATAGTTTTCTCAGAATTTGCTGGATGCTGTTTTATGAAGAATAGGATATAGTCAAGCACTCCCCTGCCAGACATTTGTGCCCTTCCAGTTGTGTGGTCAGGAAGAATGTGTGGTATGTGAGCTGTGGTTTGAGGGGTGTATGGAGAGCAGTCACCTCTACAGCTCTGTAGAGGCTTCATGCACTGCCTTTCTAAAGAGGCCAACACCTGCTGCACCGTTACCACTTTATCACCCGGGCAACCCTGAGTTCACTGCATTCTTTTTTTAATTAATCAGTCAAGATCAAAAAGCTCTAATCATGGATTTGAAAATAGAGGGTATTAGATATTACACAACTCTACATGTCCATGTATGGCTTAGAAAAACTCAAGGTGATGTGAGTATATCCAGCATCAAGACCAGATTAGTTAAAAGTGATCATACACACGATGCGCTTTCGCTAAGATGCGCTTCTTTTGTTTGTTATTTGGCCAGCGTGCAGGGCGGGGTGCTGAAGAGTTTATAGGCCAGATGCAGTCTTTCAGGCCGAAGGGAACCTGCTGCATGCTTCACAGATTTCAGCACTTGCGCTCACCCGGAAAAGCCAAGCGGCTCGTTGAGAGAGACAGCCGCAGGGGCTGTGAGGTAGAGCTCTGATACCTCCCCTGATGACTCCAGCCCTAGCACTCACTCCTACATATTTAAAATTCAGCAGCACATGTGTAAATTCAAACTTCGCTATAGCTGCACTTTCTAAAGTCATCACTGCACCAGAATAGCAACAATATATTTAACACAGCTCCTGGTCGATAGACTACCTATTACATGGCACTGAATTGCATCTCAGATTCCACAGAATTTTTGGCTGGATGTAATATTATTTTGCTAAACAATTATTTAATTATTACTCTATTAATCTCAAATGTCCAAATGATTATAATTCTGGGAATACAAGAACACAATGCAAAGTGGCCATTAGTCAATAATAATAAATAATAATTAATCAGCTTTTAATTTTTATTATAATGGTCAATGGCAAAATATTTATCTATAAATATTAAATGCATAAATGTTTTCTTGTAAATATAAAAAATCTAAAAAAAAAACAACACTCTGTTTAATTCAAAAACCTGATGGAGAGGGTCCACATTGCTAAACCAAGTCGTTCATCTGGTGAAATTAAAGCAGATTTCTCCAGTAATGGAGGGAAGTTCCTATGAGGACTGTCGGTAGGGAAAGGCCCTTCATCTACTGTAATGAATCGAACAGTCCTTATGGCCCTAGTGGCATCTGAAGTACAGCAAATGCTACCAAAGACATACTGGATGGCTCCGAGCGATGACCATTAAAGTGCACTCATCCTGGAGTGGTAGCTAGGGCAGAGTAAGTGGACAACCAGATATGGTCAAGTCTGTACTTTTAATCATCTGCATCATCTGGAGATTTGAAGGACGAATTCTGATGGACTAATAACTGTCTCTGTATATTCGACTATAGTTCCTGACTATAAGACTGATTCTAGCATGGGCAGATGTGACTTTAGCGCAAGTGGTAGGGTAATGCTATCACTGTTCACTGTGCTTCTCACCTTTATTAGAGTACATAATATGGTAACATAATTACATGATTATTTTATTACACAGATGACTCAAAAGGCACTTGAATAAATTAATGGACACTCTGAGCTGACTTTAATTTTGGACCAAGCTGGAAAGAGCAAAACAGTGACTTTGAAGGTGAGTTTATTAATGGGATGGTAGGAGGAATGGCAGGAGCTTTTAGAGTTTTTAGAGTTTTTTAGAGTTTAGCCCAGCATTTGTTAGATTAAAGACTATAGTTTAGTTCCAGTTAGTCTGTAAAGCATTTAAAAGCTTTGTTTGCCGAAATGCATTCTCTTCATTTCTAGCTAACAATATGTTTAGTTGTTTCAAGGACACAGCTGTTGACTGAAAAGCAAGAACAGGTTCAGAAACTGATGTCACACTTTTCAGAATCTGATCAAGAATACTTTGTCTCGGCTGTTGATGAGGGGTTGGTGGGGGATGTGATGTGCAGGAGAGGAAAAGTGGAGAGGATGAAATGAATGATTTTGAAAAGTTAGTGACACGTCCAACACTGCTTTAATGGTTTCAGTGCCCATGATCTTACAGAAATTATCCAAAATTTACATTTCTGTTTTTGTATATGCTGAAGTCAAAAATGAGTAATGGCTGGCTTGCTGTTACTTAACCACTGGTGCTATATGTGATGTCTCTGGGTGGCTGCCGTTAAAGGTGTTAGTTAAGTGGTGTGAGTGTGCCTCAAGTTTATTTAGTTTGTGTTGTGCACATTTTAGTTTAGTTTCAGGGTGGCTGCCGGTAGAGGCAGCCTTTAGAGTTAACAGGTGTCAGGGTGAGTGAGCGATGATCAGGTGCATGTAGTCAGGCTTGATGAGAGCCTGGAGGCACCTGATAATCACACTCAGGTGTTAAAGTTTACAGTGCTCCGGCTTTGGCCAGGTTAGGGCTCTGGACAGGAGGTGAGTGAATGTGTGTGCAATTGGTGGCAGGTGTGTATGGTTTGAGTGCTGTGTGTGTGCGCGCGCGCGTGAGTGGGTGATTGGAAACAGCTGAGCTCGTCAGGAGCTGAGTGAGTGAGACACGTGATTGGCTGAAGTTTAAATCCTGGCTGAACCAGAACCACGGCGCGTGGTCACCGAGATTCAACATCCGTTGTGAGTCTGAGTATGTGAGCTGAAGGGAAGGTGAAACTATAGTAGAATCAGTAGACTCAGTAACAGTATCTCGTGTAAAGAGTCAGTAGACTCAGTAACCGTATCTAGTGTGTAGAGTCAGTGGGCTCAGAAACAGTATTGCCCTGTGGTTCGAGCTGTGCTGGTGAGAGTTGGGTGCAAGGCAAGTGGGACTGTGTGTGTGTGGATATCTCTTCCTGTCTGGGAAAAGCGACGAGGAAGAGTGCAGTCTGTTTCACAGCGAGCGGCGTAGAGAAGCAGCTGTTTAAGGACGAGTGGCACGTTTCCAGACAGCTTGTTCCATCTTGCAATCTCTCCTCTCTGTGTGCTAAGCAGGAGTGACGGGTCCCGAGGAGCAAGTCCGGTGCTTGGAAAGCGAGCTCTTGGAATCATACAGAGGACGGAAAAGGGGTTCCGTGTCCTTGCGAGAGACAGAGGTGGACTGGTTCAGTTAAAGAAGGGAAAAAGTACCAAGGAGAGGGAAGACTCCTTGGAAGGGATGACACAGGGGTTCCTGTGTGTTTGTGTTGGACTTTAAAGGCTTGTGTTTCAAATAAAACTATCTCTCTGGAACTCAGTGGTATGCGGCTGTGTCCTTCAACAACTGTTCCCCTACAGTTGTTGCAAGACGAACACACCTTTATCACAAATAGCAGCACAACTAAAGAAATTCTCAAAGCTGATGGGATTAATTGTTGTAACATTAACATAAAATAGTCATCATTGGTGTAAACTCTTAGAGAAGTGTTCTTAACTCTCACAAAACGGAATATGTTCAGTTTTGCATGCTCTTCTGATCAGACATTTAATGCTGATCTACAAATTCCAGATTTCTCCTCTAGATATGAAAGCAGTGTCTCTTAAGACACTCTTTTGTGTGTGCTGGAAGAGCTTTTGTTGACTCAGCAAAGTTGCATGTAAAGTGTGTTTCTGATCATTTTTCTCTCGTTTTAATGACCAAGTAATTTCCATCAGAGGAATGTTTGGGCTCTACTGATTTCATTCAAAGGAGGAGCCCCATAAAACATCTTCCTTAAACATAAACAAGATACGCTGGCCATAATCAACTGGCTGGTATTTTCAAATGACACTTAGTTATATCATATAATAATGGAGTTATAACATCAAATCAGTCCATTGTTTTTGGAGCTGACTGTGATTTGGGGAATAGGAAAGGTATCCTATTACGATTTCCTTCTCTGTTCTCTACAGGAGCACTGAATATTCTCTATCTGATAGATGGGCTTTGAGCCATCTGTTGCTAGAATTAGCCTGCTGTGGTGCTTCTCCACGGGGGTGTAAAATGGGCTGTTTGCCCTTCTTTCCTTCCTCCCTTTTCAAAAATGTGAACTTGGCGGGTTTCTTCAACACAAAAAAGGGGACTGTGAAATGAACACAAAGGCCACACGGCCTCTCTAGTGAGTATTAAATAAAGAGAACAGTGAGGGCAAGTGGAGGAGGAGATGTCAGAGGCAGCGCTCTTTACATCTCTGACTATCCAAAGGAATTAAATAAAAAAATAAAAGCCCTAAGAGTAAAAACAGTGCTACCCATTGGCCACCATCCAAAATACGTATACACAATGGTTTCACTTACATTTACTACTATGAAAAGCTTTCTTAGATCATTAAACAGCAATTGCTCTTGTGCATTACATATATATGCTTTATATATACGTATATACATGCTATATATGTACATATAGTATATACATATATATATAGTTAATAGCATTTTTTAAACGCTTCCTCGGCATATTATAACGTGTCTTTCTGATAGCAAAGTTAACATTAGATTAACATAAGCAATAAAAAAATATAAAGATTTGTTTTGTTTGTAAAAAAGTAGTTGATGTTGTGTGAGATGTTGAGGTGAACACAGGTTCAGTTCCTCCAGTCGTTGTTTGGATTGTGAAACTCCATCAGTAGCTCCTGATTTAATTTAATGAAGGACTGATCGATTCAAACCAGGTTTCTGGGCATCAGCAAGGAACACAATGACATGCTCTATATAAAATCACAATTTGCTGTATAATGTTATTTGTATTTATAATATATACAACTGCTTCTCTAAGCAGTTTTAACATAGTATTTTCACAGGTGACTAAGACTTCTGCACAGTAATGTATACATATACGCACACACACACACACACACACACACACACACACACACACACACACACACACACACACACACACACACAAACCACACAATTGTGACAGGCAATTGTACATTTTAAATAAAAAAATCTGGAATTTTAAACCAGCTGCACATGAAACTTCACATGAAAAACAGGAGATAAATAAGAAAAACTAAAAAAAAAAAAAAAAGAGCACAGTCTGTGCGGAGCAGTCAGGAAGGCGTCTTAACGTAACCATGCCATCTTCGCAGTTCCTAGTATGCAAGCTGGTAGGTATGAGATAGTAATTACACTATAATAATGAGCCCTTTTTAGCTTTGTTTCTTCCCCAAATAGTATATTTGTTGCAATACAAAGTAGTTTCATTCCCCGTATGGGGAACACTAACTAAAGATTATTCCTGCTAAGAGTTTGTGTTTAAATTGATAGATTCTTGTTTTTATATAGCATGTTTCAACTTAATTGTTTCTGTGGTTCCAGCTAAGTTTTTCTCCAGATTTATTATCCACATTACCTTGTAGGTTTTTGAGAAATGCAAAGTATTTATCAAAGTACTTATTTATCACACCATAAGATATAATATTATAAAAGCTTAACTCTCTGTTTTTCACAGTTCTTTTAAATATTTTCAGCAAATGAGTTACCATACACACAGTGTCCCAGAGGGTGTGTTTTATCTGATAAGCCTAGAAAAGCAAACTGATCACAAGGTTAAAACTCTTTTCAGAGTTTCAGAGATTTTGAAGATATCTGCTAACCCTTTCTTGAGCCAAGCACCAAGCCACACGGCTAGGAAGCAATTTCCCCTGCATTTTTACTGATTGCTTTTGTTGTTTAAAGAGGGTCACAATAGACTGTCTGATTAATCACAGTAACCAACATACCCCAAATCAAAACAGCTTCCATCTGGCATATAATTGAACTGGGCACTGTGTGAGTGAATGATATTCAGGTTTAGTGAAAGTGAACGCCTGTCATGAGGGCATTTATAAACAGCCTTACAGCAAAGAGAAATGAAGATAGCAAATAAAAGCTGTGTAAGTTACTGCACACTGAAGCATTTACAGGTACACCCTTAAAGAAAAAAAAGTGCAACAACCATAAAATAGTCGTTTTTAGCTTCTCAAAGAATAATGTGATACATGTGACTGTGAGGAACCTTTTATATATTTACCAAGAATCTTTACATTTTATATTTAAAATGGTTCATCATGTTTACAGATCTCAGTTAAGGAAATGGTTTAGGGTGCCATAAATGGCCACTCTGTCATGCAAAAAAACATTTTCTGGAAAAATTCTTCCAATTCTGGAAAAGGGACTACTGTGTCGAAACAGGGCAGTGAAACTTCACCTATTGTCGACTCCGGGTGATGTCACTGGAGTTCTGAGCCTGGGGAAGTCACCTCGTGTCTTCATGTCTGCGTGCTGGTTGATTTACATTAGTGCCGTTGCCTAGCAACCCACCTGCTCCAGGTTGCCACTAGGTGGCTTGATGTGTCCTGTCACGGGTTGTCCACGTCAAGCCCTTGTGTCGCCCTAGGTTAAAAGCCAGCCATTTCCAAGAAACCAGCATGCTGTCACTTTCTGTCTGTCTGTGTGTGTGAGTGTGCCTTGAGACTTGCTGCTGTGTCTCCCTACTCCTTGTGCAGGCTCAAGCTTGTGAGAGACAAGCTACAGATTCCTGTGTTGAGGAGTGAGTGGATTGTGGTTTCCCAGTCTCACGCCAGTGACTTTATTCTCCCCTGTGTTCTACAGATGTGGCCAGCAGGGCTCCCCGCCTGCAAACTGGTATGCGACTATGCATCAGCACTTTGCTGAGCCAATCTATTACTGGGCTCCCTGGAGGGAGTCCTAAACGCATAGGGACTGTCTCAGTCTGCAGCAACAGCTTCACGAGGACCGTGCTGAGTGTGACCCTGTATCTGAACCAACAGTTCTGGAGAGTCTTCCTGCACCCCGTTTTGAGGAACTGTTTCTGTTTGTGTTCTCTTAGCTCTGTAATCCTAAATTTAATCAAATTTCTGTTGCGTCTCCTAAGACTCCCACATCTGCATCCTCCTTCCCCATGTACACCATGACAGACGACAGCACCTTTACCACAAACACAGTGGAGGTCCCACTGCCCGGTGAGGAGAACCTAATACAACAGCATTTCACGGGACAACAGGGCCAGCTAGATCAACTTGCATGTAAGCTGTATTTTACAGAGTTTCTGTTTGACACGGCTCCAAAAGGTGTCCATGCTGGTCCAGCGGCTCTCCAGAACTACATGGAATTCATCTGTCTCTTCAGAACGGTGTTTGTTACCCAGACCGGGCTAAAACTAATTGCACTCGCCTCCTCCAGCTCAAGCAGGGAACAAGTTCAGCCTTGGAGTATTCCATTAGTTAATACATCTCAGCAGTCAACAGTGGCTGGAATGAGCCGGCTATTCTGGCAGTGTACCAGAAAGATCTGAATCCGTCTATGCCCACCACATCCGAACTGTTTGCAGACTTCAGCCCTGTCCCCACAAAAGAGAGAAGGATGATTTTGTGGGGAGTCCTTCACCAAGTCACAATCTCAACATTTTTGTCGGGAACTCAGTAATCATCCCTTCTAAGAAGGTAAGAAATCTTGGTGTTACGTTAGATCTGTTTTTCTCGACACAAGTTGACCAGATCTCTAGAACATGCCGATATCTGCTCTACAGCCTCAGAAGAATCCAACCCTTTCTCACCATGAAAGCTACACAGATTCTCATCCAGTCTCTGGTCATCTCCAAACTGGACTACTGCAACTCTCTACTGGCTAGACTTCCACAGAAGGTAACTAAACCACTTCAGCTGATTCAGAATGCAGCTGCCAGGTAAGTATTCAACGTTCCTAAGTGTACTCACACCACACCTTTACTAAGGAACCTTCACTGGCTCCCCGTGGCTGCTTGTGTTAAGTTCAAGTTCTTATCACTTGCTTCCAAGACCAAGAATGGACTTGCAGAACAGCACTGATCAATGCTGTTATGTATGGGGGTATACATAACAGCATTGATCAAACACTGTGTTACTTCTCATCCTCTTGGGGCTTCAAGCACGGCTCGTCTTGAGCCTCTGCTGCGCAAAAGAAGAGGAAGACATGCGTCAAGACTCTTCTCAGTCTTTGCCCCCCAGTGGTTGAACAAACTCCCTCTTCAAATCCAACATGTGGAGTCCCTCTCTGTCTTCAAGTATCGTCTGAAGCCCTACCTCTTCAAGGAGCACCTTGGCGACTAACTATGTCTCTTCTGCTTGCTTATTTCCAAAAAAAACCTTCCTCTTTTCTTAACTCCTGAATTTTCTACAACTTGTGTTGTTCAGGTATTGTTTGACTTGTGTTGTTCAGGTATTGTTTGATTGTGTTGTTCAGGTATTGTTTGTCTTGTGTTGTTCAGGTATTATTTAACAAATGTTTAGGTGCACCTAAAGTGCAGTATTTCAGTTGAATAGTGGACGTGGATTTAAGTTGCTTTACAGGTTTAAGAAACAGTTGTGGACTACTTGAGTACTGATGTACATCGCTCTGGATAAGAGCGTCAGCTAAATGCAGTAAATGTAAATAGGACTAAATAGGACTGTATTGTGGAGCTGGTAGGGTTCTCGGTTATGGGGCAGCATTATGAACAGGTTCTTAGTGTTGGAACAAGTTGATCCATTTCAGTTGTAGGAATACCATGTTATGGCTACACAATCCACACATTGATTGGAAAATGTCCAAAATCCTTGCGTGGTCTCCATCATGTCTGACCTCATGTCTAAGTACTACCTTGCAAGCAAAGACTATCGAAAGCCCACTCACAAGATATCCAGGATCTATCCCAAGTGTTAAGCACTTCTAGGGCAAACCGTATCCCTCTGCACCATCCATGGGACTGTGCGATCAACTTCCTGTTGGGAACAAAACTGCCCCAGTCTCGAGTTGATACCGTATCGGAGAACAAAGCAATGGAGGACTATGTGGCCGAGGCGCTCTGGCAGGAGTTCATCAGCCAGTCCAACTCGCATGCGTCAGCTAGCATTTTCTTCATTGAAAAGAAGGATGGGGGGCTCTGGCCATGCAACAACTACTGAGGGCTCAATGCGGTCATGGTGAAGTATTGTCACACTGTTCCGCTTATCCCATTGGCCATGGGTTTACACCAACATGGATTTACACCAAGACCGACCTGCGGAGTGTGTACAACCTTGTGTGTATCAGAGCAGGTCACAAGCAAAAGACGGCATAGTAAAAAACATTTTCAAGCGTTCATGAATAATGTGTTTAAACACAAGTTTGTAGTTCTAAATGACATTTTGATCTACTGGAAAACTATGTCAGAAGACGTATAACACGTGCACCAGGTTCTTCATTGCTTACTTTGCAACAGGTTGTACACAAAGGCAGAGAAGTGTGAGTTCCGCATCTGGGAGCTCTCATTCCTCGCCTGTTGAAACAAAGGTGAAAGCCATGCCTGAGGGGCCTGAGCCCCAGTCACTGAAGGAGATGCAGAAGTTCCTGGGCTTCACAAATTTTTATCGCAGGTTAATCCAGGGTTTCAGCTCTGTAGTGGCACCACTCACAGACCTTCTGAAGGGCAAACCAAAAAATATCAGTTTCCCACCCCGGCACGTGAAGCATTCACTCGGATAAAGGTTTTACTATGGCTCTGGTATTGAAACTCCAAGATCAAGTAATTTACAGAGATTGATGCCTCAAAGGTCGGTCTTTGAAACCCTTAATTCCTGCTGCACCTATCGTGGCACCCAAACAATGGGACCTAGATTCAGAGATTAGGCAAGGTATTTTAACGCCTGTAAAACCAAGTAATCAAGTGGGCCCATACAACCCCCACAACGGGTCACCAAGGGGTCCAAAGGACTGTGGAAGTGATTTGCCAGAAATACTGGTAGCATAATGGGCAGGCAGACATAGAACAGGCTGTGCTCTGTCTGTGCAGTCTCAAAGGTCCCCCGTCAGTTGCCTGCCGGGAAACTACAACCCCTACTGACTCGCAAGAGTTCATGGTCCCACATAATCGTGGACTATGTAACAAACCTCCAGGAGTCCCTAAGATACACAACCATGGTGGTCGTGGACAGGTTTTCAGGGGGGGTCAGGTTCCTTCCATTTAATTCTCTCCCTACCTTCCTGCAAGTGGCCAAGAAGTTGGGGGTCTCTGTCAGGAGTGGTCAGGAATGGTCGGTACAGGAGCTGTGCAGGTTCCGCCAGGCTTACTGCCATAGGCAACAACATGACTAGACAAAGTACTTAGGAGAGTATGCTTGGGCATCAACCCCTGCTCTGCACAGTTTGTCAGTTCAAACCAAGGCTAGTGATCAGGTCTGGCTGTCCATACGGGACCTTAAGTTAGGTCTCCCCTGTAAGAATCTCTCCCCTACGTTCATTTTGTTGTCCTTAGACAAGTTAACCCTGTGTCATATAAGCTTAAGTTACCATCTCGTATGTGTATTTCCCCTTTACTTCATGTGTGTTTCTTCATGTTGCATGGGCCAGCAACTCCGGGCCCATTAGAAGATGGGGTCGCGGAACCAATGCCATCCACGGCAGTTGAGATCGAGGGGGCATATTCATGTAATACGCTAGATGCTAATTCTTGCAATGAGTTTAGAATGTTATATTCTATTTTACTAAAGCTGAAAAACACTAAATAAGATGTAAGCTCAAACTATTTGTGTATTTTTATTGCTTTATTATTCTACTATTGCATAAACATGTCTTCCAGTCCTTCACATTTGTGTATTTAGTTTTGTTGTATAAAGTGTCATACCAAAACAATCTGAAATTTCACGATGCTTTGAAAATCTTCCTAATACATTAGTAGTGTTAGACCATTTTGAAATCAGAGATTTTATCCCCTAATTAATGCAAACTGACCAACACTTAAATTTACTTTATATATTTAAAAACATGTTTTAGCTGATATTGCTCATATTTTTCTGCATTTTCATATTTAATATGAGCTCTTTGGACATCTCGACCTGTGCATAAGAAAATAATGTGGCCAAATGGAAGTCAAGTGATTTGCTTATGAACACATAATTGATCACTACTGGTCAGTTAATACTGACATGATTTGTTCTCTGTGGCCAACTGGTGTAGGAGCCAGGACTGGCATTTTGCTAAAATGCAGGAGATGCAGCATTAGAGCAGTCCACAGTCAGTCTGAACTGAGCAGTGAGGTAATGCTTAAGAGACATATTAAAGTTGAGGACAGAGTGTGTCGTCACACATGTGCATAATCCAGAACACTGTGTCATGATCAAAATCAGCTGTGGTGCCCATCTGAGTGATGAAAGGTAGTGGATGAGCGCCTGCATCATACTCTATACCCATCTCCAACTTCAGACCTTTGTCAACAGTAACTTGAGGGGCAAAGAAACATAACTTTGCCTTGTCGACTGCCAATCACACCGTATTAAACTCTAATAAACATGTTGAAAAGAAAAAGTTCAGTTGCTGTGATACTTTTGTTTGTCTTTTAAACACGCCACCATGCCATGACAAAACTACTGTTCCAAAATGTCTCATATGGACTAACATACGTGGAATGTTTTGCATTAGGACAGCATTAAACTATGATTTGTCTGCTCTTTCTGATTTTAAAACTCATTCTTAGTCGTTGACCACAACCTGATTGTGATGTACAGTTGAGGAGATTCTGACCAAAACTTGGAAAGTAGAAACAGCCTTCCTTAAGCTACCATCTGGACATGACACTGCTGCTGATAGGAAGGAATGAGTGACACTGAGAGAGACAGGCATTTTTCAGCCATGAGTCATTTATAGCCACCCTTTCCTCTCTCATATGTAAGGGTCAAGCCAGATCAGTGCACACACACTTTAAAATAGGGGACAGAAAGTGTCCCTTGCGTGAATGTCTACTTTTGGCTCCATAAAGAACCTTATAATGTTGTAACAATTCTTCATCAAAACATATCTCATTTGCAAAAATGATCCTTCAGGAAACTAAAACAGTTTTTCTTTGGCATTACTCATGAAAATCTTTATTTTATGCATGTTGGACAAAACAAAGTTGGCAAAACACTTGAATTTAGAGTGCGTAATTTAAAATGCAAATAATATTTATTTTACATCAGCGTGAAAGGTTACATTGTGTGGATAGATTAGATGGAATTTTTGTGAAATTTGTTATTCTAGATTTAAGCTTAATTTGCACCTGGGAAATTAAAGCATATTGTATAATGGTCTACAGTGCAGTAAAATAAGCAGTTGTATTTAATTATGCCCTTAATAAATAGAATTAGCACTTTATTTTGACTTTATCTAACCTGCAATGAATTGAAAAATTGTAATTCAATTTAAACACAATGCATGATTGCTTGGTCAAAAGCAACAAACAAGTTTAGGAAAACCACAGTTAAACAAGCCCTGTTATCTCAGCATGACATTTTCCCCCATCCCCAGTATGT
Source organism: Brachypetersius gabonensis (assembly GCA_037577145.1). NCBI lineage: Eukaryota > Metazoa > Chordata > Actinopteri > Characiformes > Alestidae > Brachypetersius > Brachypetersius gabonensis. The sequence goes on along the minus strand of JBBJLR010000111.1, from coordinate 30,560,757 downwards.
ACCATGCTCCCAACGGCCTGTCTGTGATATCATATGTTGCTGTGTGCGTGATGACATCACACATGCATGTGGTGGCCTTTACCTGGCCCCTGTCCTCCCTCTCGAATACAGGAATGTTCCGCACATGCTCTCACACCATTTGGCATGTGTTTATTGGCAGAGCAGGGTAAAATGTTCAAGGTGTCTGTTTGACTTGGACGAATCGTAATCTTTTAAACAAACAAACTTGCGGTTCAGGGCCAAGACTCAACACCCTGCTGGCAAGGTCCTGCAGAGAGCAATGCTATGAATGTTACCTCGCTTCCCACACAAACACATCACACAGAGCCCCCTATGCCTTGACTAGGGCCTATTTATTTGTGCAAGAAGTCCGCACATTAATATTTTTTCCTCTTGCATTTTTTATCACATTGGCTCCAAATGGAAACAATTAAACAAGTGAAATGTGCTCCTCCAGAGCTCTTCCAGAGCAGATTTTGTTTGCGGTTATTGTTGTTCCAAAATGTTTATTGACTGTCCACTTCCAGTCTCCCCCCTCAAACAAACCACCCCCACTCACCCCCCAATTTCCTTCCCCACACATGGCTGGCCCTCGGCCCTTGCCTCCACTTGGCTCCGGCCGTTTTGGCTCATTGGGTGCTGCTGACCCGTGATGCTACCGTCCATCCGCTCCCCTGGCGTTTCCTACAGGGCCATCATGCATGGGCTATTGGCATGCACCCTGCCAAGGTGTGGCCCTTTTGTCTCTCTGGGGCTGAGGAACTATCCTTTGGAGGGTGATTTGTGTCTGCTGAAGCAAATGTCAGAGGACGCTCAGGTCTCTCGACAGCCATGACCCGCGTTTCTGCTGGTATCCTTCTCTCGGTTCTCTGTAACATTATCCCTGCAGCACCGTCCACCATGGAGGACTGCAAATTAGTTCAACTTGTGCTTTTCATGGTCCCCAGGTCTGCTCCAAGGGCTGCTCTGCTTTAGATTTGTTATAAACTATTAGTGCATATGACCTGATAAGGGAGTGGCTAGCACAGAGCAAACATCCGTCTCCAAATACATCCGTCATAGCCCACATGTGTTTACGGAAATGAGATCCTTTTTTTTCATTCTGGACCATCTTAACTTGAATATTTAGGTGCATCAGCTGGGCTGTGAGAGCACTTTAGGTTCAGCTAATCCCTAATAAACGTACCAGAGTCATATGTTTTGTGTAAAGGAAGCACTATGTCCAAAAAAAAGTAAGTACAATAGTTTAGCTAATGTGTAAGTGATCTTGATGGCAACCCTTAAAGGCTTATTTGGCCTTAGCTGATTTGAATGAGGTATCGAGCATGCAGTGAGTCTGTTTGTGTTTATAACTGCTAATCCGAGAGACAATCACCAAAAGATGTTCTTTGTTTATACAAGGCACAGTGCACCCACTTACCCCTGTATATCATCCTGATCATCTTCAAAAGGTGACACTTGATCCATTTAATTGAATTTGCTTTTCATTTGGAGCTGGCAGTTCATCTTTGAGTGTCTTACCACAATCAAACAGTAACAGTGTGCGAGCTGGAGACGTCTGACCAAAGCACTATCAAGATCAAAGGAGATGGCAGCCCTTAAACAGGCATTTCAAAAGTGGAATCTTCAGTCTGACGTTCTGGCTGGCTCTGGAACTGCAGTGGAAAGTTCCAATGAAAGAACTACTTTATGAGAGTCTCCTCTTAAATAAGCCTGTATACATGGTGAAACTGAAGGGACGAGACGTGAGATGAAAGAGAGCATGAATAAGTGCTGCATCACACTGTCTCTAAACCTTCGATATGTTCATATCAAGCTTCTATTATCTTAACTTATACTGTGCTCTTTTAGCACCAACTTGTATTTAACATTTAACATTTAGCTGAGATCTGTATGATATAATGGATCCATTTTACATTACATCTAATTCCAAATATGTTATGTAAATACAGTTTCTATTCTAGTCAGTCTGTTATACAGTTTATTGAATGATAATAATGGTAACTACTATTCTGAATACAAATTTAAAAAAACACTGAAGAACAGTTCAGCAAACAACACTCATTTTTTCCACTTCTTTCCCAGATGTAGTCAATCAGCAAAGACTTTTTTAGTGTCCACATTTTGCTTCTTTAGTTTAGAACTGCAGCTGCGAGACTAATGTTTCTAACAAACACTAGAACTCGATAATCACCCAAATAGACACATTGTTTCTATAAAAATGCATCACTAAAACCTCTCTTAACCTGCTCAAAGCATGTATAGGAGTTGGTCCAGATATTTTAGTGTTTGTTTAGAGTGAAAACCAAAATGGGTTATTTGGGTGGCTGGGACAATATGAAAAATTACTTTATTCTTTTAATATTCTTTAATATCAACAATATTCATATTGCATACAGTTAGATATGAATAAATGTTGCATGGGAATTACTTTTAATCCAGTTACATTAAGTTAATATATTTGGAATAAACAGTAGACAGAGAAAGAGAGAGAGAGAGAGAGAGAGAGAGAGAGAGAGAGAGAGAGAGAGAGAGAGAGACTGTGCACTTGTTACAAGTCGTTACAAGTACACATTTTACACATTTATATAGACATAAGGTCGTAAAGAGGTCCAGTCCCTCAATTAGTCAAAACCCAGAGCTTTGTGCAACAGCTGCAATGTTTAAAACCGTTTCTGCATGACATCGACCACAACATGAAGCCCCATCCTCAAGGGTCTCTGTGAACAGTGCAGGATAATTTGCAGACTTTACTCTGTGCTTCATTCTGTTGACACCTAGTGATAAAGGCCTGTTCAGAACCACTGAGCATGAGACACCATGAGGCAGTCACTGAAATGTTAAACACACTCACAGGATTTAGTCTCTTCTCCTGCACACCCTCGCCCTCCCCATGGCTGTGGAACACTGTGCCAGGTCACTGCCTAGTAATGAGTGTGCATGGGCGCCATAACTCAGGGCAGATGCTTTGTCAGCATCAATTTCTTTAGGTACTACTCATGCATTGCTCTCCAACACTTGTTCTTAAATTACTTGGGAAACGTCTATGCCTGCTAGCTATGTTTGAGTAAAAGCATGGCATGTCAAGTGACTATGGATACGGCTTGATTGTGATATTGAAAATGGCTGTAATAAATGATCCCAGAAGATTAGATAACTATTGTTGAATATTGGCACAAGAAATCCATTTAGTCTAGAAGGTCATTCTTTTTTTTTTTCCATATTTTGTTTCTCCTCTGCATTTGATTAGCCCCCTTTTTCCACAAAGGCCTGCCATACATTACGTGAAAGTTTGGAGAATGTTAATTTGTATGATTTACAGCATAAACACCTCACTGAGTTTTGTGCACTGCACTGGCTGGAGTTGGTTAGGCGCGTGTTGGGAGTTCCTCCATGAGCAACTTACACGCAGCACTCGAGTGTGTAACAGACATGACAAACATCGAGGCCATCAAGATTAAGTGGAGTAAGAAAAGGCTGACAGCTGTAGTCTTCTTTATGGTCTGAAGCTTGAATAATGAGTAATACCTTAAGCTTTGTCAAACAAACAGCTGAATGGTGGTCTAGAGCGGTTCACCGTGCTGCTGTTGTGACTGAAGCGCTCAGGTCTGACACGCCAGTTCTTTTGTGCGAGTCCTTTTCTTCTCACCTTTTGTAGCTGTCTTGCTAGACATTCCAGAGCACAACAAAACATCCACTTCCCAAATCGCAGTACATTGTTTATTGAGGCCTTGCTGTGAGGCAGGCTTAGTGTGTAGGGGCAGCCAAGGGAGAATCTGTCAAAGCACTCTGAAAAGAAAGATAACAAACACACACGTCTTTCTTATATACTTTGCTTTACTTTATTTCATGTTGTCGTTTTGTTAGCAAATTCACTATTATTTCATATAGTACAATAATGGCTATTTTCTAAAAAAAAAAAAAACAATGCATAAATAATTTAAATGTTGACATTAAAAAATAAATACACAGTTCGTTCTTTGTCGGAGTCTCTCTCAGGGTTGGAGAGGGTGTGGACCCCTCCACTGAGTATTCAGTCATTTGGAGGGCTTTCGCTTCATGAGACCAGACAGGTACAGTATGTACAATCAGGCTATACATGACAGCTCCGCTTACATGACAAAAAAAGATCCCTTCCAGTTTCTATTTCAAACACACAATTGAAAAAGAAGAAAACATGGTCAGAACTATTTGGAAAACAGAGATTGGGGAGAAAATAGTGGACCTGAACAATGTGCGGAAGTGAGGGGAATATTCTTCATTGCTTGTACTGATGGCAAGACTGCTGGACGTGGAGACAACGTCTCGATTCTCCTACTGTATATCCTGCATGATGTCAACGTTCCCATTCGGAGTTCAGTTCATAATTTCATTTTTTTCATAGCTTTCGTAGGAATGTAAAATCCCCCATCAGGATGTGTGTGGAATTGTTTGTTTTCTGGCCAGCTCCAGTTACGCATGCCTTTATTCACGTTTCAAGTTTTTACCAGAGGAACTGATGCAAGGAGTTTTCTGAATGGTCATTTCTTCTTTAAATGGACACCTTCTTTGATTATATATATTCTGTGAAAGTGAAATAATCTCATAATAATTGGGTTTATTTTACAGATGATTTTACATCCTGGATGGTGCTTTTTTACCCCTCCAGTAAAAAATTGTAATTAGATAATGTTAATGCAAATGAGTTACTGCAACTGTCCAAGAATTTCCAAATAGATTCCAGGGAAGGAGGACGTAAAAAAAGCATTGTACCCCGAAGGTCTGAACAGTGTTGCAGATTCCTAAACACATATGGGCCCCCTTTTCTGCAATTCAAAAAAACAGGAACTGACCACATTGAGAGGAAATGGCTTTTTATGGCTCAAATCCTAAACACAGAAATGGGACTTTTTAGTAATTGGGACAAGTCAGTGGAATACTGTTTTGCACTCCTGGCCCTACGATCATGGAGTGCTGACACAACTGTTCCCACTCTCCGTCAATGTCAGTCCGCTTGGCTCCAGCTGACAGCTCCTGTAACAGTTCTTCTGGAAAGGTAAAGGCTATGGGAGCTCTGGTGACTGGCTCGATATTCCCAGCCTGTCAGAGGAGCACCAGAGTTAAAAATGCTGGATCCCAGTGACATGTCATCAACTGCACCATCTCCTGGGCCTAGCAGCCCTGGGCAGCTGGATCATAGGTTGCTACAACATGCCCCAAAAGTGATGACTTCATTTCAGCTATGCAAACATTCCCCTCGGCCACAAGTTCGAAGCACGGCTGGTGGTGCATTTGGTCATGCTTATGGTGGTTAACTTTGGTGTCAATGTTCATCTCAACTATACTTTTAATGAACTTCAGCAAAGTGAACTGATTTTGGACTGGGTCACAGAGGCCCTCCAAGGGAGCATCATAAACCATGGGTTTCGCTACACTAATCTCCCACAACGGCGTACCTCCTTTCAAGCAAAAGTCCAATAAAGTCCTCTGGAATTCTGTAATCAAACATCTGTGTTGCTTGGAATTATTGAGGCTCAAGGGGTCATGCAAACGCTTAGCCATCTTGAAACGCACTGGAGATTCAAAAACTGGCTGGATGGTTGCTCCAATGATTAATGAGAATGGTCTTCAACCCTTCAGTCCATAAAACAAAATCCTTTACTTCGCTGGACTTGCATTTGGGCAGTATGCAACAATATGTGTGTGAGTATGTGCATGTGTGTGTGTGTGTGTGTGTGTGTGTGTGTGTGTGTGTGTGTGTGTGTGTGTGTGTGTGTGTGTG
>JBBJLR010000111.1:30542479-30554896 GCA_037577145.1 Brachypetersius gabonensis | reverse complement strand
GTGTGTGTGTGTGTGTGTGTGTGTGTGTGTGTGTGTGTGTGTGTGTGTGTGTGTGTGTGTGTGTGTGTGTATGAGAAGACAGTCTTTGTTTAAGCTCACATAGAGAGGGCCTCCTCCTCAGTAGGAGTTGCTGCTGATAGTTGGCTCTCTGCTCCGACCCCGTGCCTGTAGGACACGTGTGAGTTTCTTGTTGCGCCGCGTTTTTTGGGACGGTTCCTTGGCATCTGATTGGTTGTGGTGGCGGGTGTAGCGCTTGCACTTGCAGGAGGTCACCACCCGGATTTTGTAGGTCCGGTTCTGGCCATTGGGGCACTGCAGCTGGACGCGCTGGGTACGAGAATGAGCTGGAATGCAGCGGTAGTCGGACGAGCTGCTGCGCCACCACTTGCTCCGGACGATGGAGTTGGGCATGCGGTGAGCAGGCAGGCACTGGCCTGAACACACCAGCTCCTTCACTGGCTTGGCACTGCGGCAGGAGCCATCGGTGATGTAGCGGGTGGAGCGCAGCTCCCGACAGCTCAACTCAGACGCTCCTAAATACACCAAGAAGAGAGAAAATTAGATCATATTTGAATGCTACACTCTAAGCTTCTGTCCTGTGCTGTAAATGTAGTTAAAACAAGAAAAACTGTGTGTTTCGTGGCTATACGTTGCTAAACAGTGTACAGTTGCTATACTTCAAGGCCTTGTGACATGAAAACTGCATCTTTTTTCATTTAATTCTTAGCTCAGGCATCAAAAATCTATAATTGGTGCACAATCTTTACATTATGTGGAGGGTCCTTAAGTGGTGAAGAGGTTCTTTGCATTTGTACACCCTTGTACACCCGTCACCCTTGGCTTGCTCATCAGAGGCATTTCATTCACACACATTCACACACACAATTTATTTCATTTTGTGAAGCTGCTTTGTGACAATGACCATTGTTAAAGGTGCTATATAAATAAAATTGAATTGAAAAATTGAATTGAATTGAATTGTACACCTCATTTTCAAAGGAAGTCTCCACTGAAAGGTTCATTAGGAAATCAAAAGGGCCTCATCTGAAGTATCCCCTTATTCCACATTAATTGTTAACAGTGCACTGGATTTCAATATGTCTTCATTTCTAACTTTGATAACTGATTAATGACTGATTAATACGTCTGCAGTTGAAATGGTTAAGTTGTAAATGAATTACTTCTTATAATCAAATCTGGATAAATCATTAGTCCAAGTAAACATCCCTGATAAGAGCTTGAACAAAACGTAATTTGGATGCAGAGAATTGAAGCCACGAATTGATTTTGACATATTATTCACCATTTGTTTTGGGGTTTTTTTTCTTCGTTTAAATGCAACACTCAGCCAGACTTGAACTCTATCATGTCAGCTCAAGGCCTGGATCCACAAGCTGGATCCAGCTCCTCGCTGAATTACAGCACAAGGCGCAGGAGGTGTCAGCAAATGCAGTGATAGTGTGGCGGGATCTGTTTCCTTCTGCAGCTCTCCTCACACACAACAACAAAGGATTTATGTATGTGTGATAAGTTCAGGTTTTCCTTCCCTGCCTCTCACAGAACCTGATCTGTTTTATGAAGGCCCAGTCATAGCGCTCCCCTCGCTGTGAGAGTGGGAAGAAACTGGAGGACAGCCAGAAAAAGGTCAGCACATCCAGCATGACCCCAAAGTGTCCACTAGAGACCGCACACAAACACACACACGCACACGCACACGCACACACACACACACACACACACACACATTTATCTGATATACATGCTATGATTCAATTCACTTTATGATACTATTGAAACAGACTACATACTATATCTTTTGTTATATGGGTTTTTGTTGCAGAACCTGTTTATGGATTCTGTTCAGGTTGCGTTCTAACTGTAGTCACATGTTTGCGGAGTTCTGTATTTTCTGCTGAAGTGCGTTTTTTACCTGAAATTCTGCTACTCTCAGAATTCACTAAAGAGGCCTATTTAGGCTTAATGTGAAGCTCCAGCTACTGGAACTCCTGAATTAAGCATTCAGTGAAGCCTACTGACAATACTGACAGACATAATTCATGTGAAAGCCCAGCTAACGGCTATGGGTTGAATTTACTGCAGTGTTTAGCAGCCACAGGTGGGAGTCATTCACTAAAGCGGTGTTGCGTTTAAATAACAATTTTAAAATACCCTCAAGAAATATCTCCAGTGACTCTGACATACTATTCTACTTGGAAACATGCTGGTACAATTAGATAGCTATGTAGACCTTGACTAATTGTATAAAAGTGCGGAAATGGCAGGAAAACACTGGCTTATCAGTGCATCACCTGCTTGCAACACACAGGCGCTGATTCCTCTCGCACTTTTATATCCTCCAGCACGATTCGGAAATATGCAATAAGGCTTAAAATCTATCAAATGAAAATCTCTGCAGATCAAATTTATATGCTAGAAATGAAAAAGAATGCACATCGATCAGACTGTACAAAATATCTCCTTCAAAACAGGGACTGCAACACTGTTCTTAAATTCATCTTAAGTGTAATTGTCAAATGTTAGTTTTGGTTCAATAGGATGGAAGCTGTTAATATAACACACTGCAGTCATCTCTACGAAATTAAAACAGCTCCCTTTTATTGTTAGGAGATTATTCCCCACTTTACAAAGAACCTAAAGCTGACTCAGTCTTTATTACCCTCAGGAGCATTTACCCAAACCACACAACTAGATCTGATCAGGGCTGTGGAGCCCAAATAAAGGTTCCTAAATAGTTCCTGGTTAAAAAAAAACTATTCTTAGAAACTTTACATTGTGTGGAGGTTCTCTAAACTCTCTGCACTCACGCATCTAATTTACAAACATGTGTCAACCTCTGACAGGTTTTCTTGGGAACCAAAAACATTACACTGCTCTGCAAAGTGCTCCATTAGTCACCTTTCAGATTGTAGAATATAAGCATACAGACATTCAGGGCCGATTTGGAATTGGAAAGCATTTTAAGTCCAGTCTTGTCAAACCATTTAATCAAATGCATTTCCAGTAAACCAGAGAAACTGAGTGGTGGCTACAGTTCAGGCAACGATGAAACTATTAAATTGAATTGAATAACAGTTATAGTAAGCGAGTATTGCTGCATACTCTGCAATCAAGAAAGGCAGTCTAAATTTTTCTGGTGCAGAATAATTTAGACTGCCTGAGCAGAAACTTGGTTAACAGGTAGTGTGTGTGGGTCAGGAACTCTTACCATGTGCAGGGCTGTTAGCTGAGGCCCTCCTGCCCCCGTTCTTCGCCTGGTTCATGGTGCTGTTAGTGAACTGCTGCCTGTGCTCGTCTGGTTGAGGTGTGTTCTCGGTGTATTCTCCGATCAGCTCTGTGGCATCGTTCTTCAGGGCTCCCCATGCCCCTGCCCCGCTCAGCCTGAACTGCAGCAGCAGCAGCAGCAGTGGCCATGACTGCACGAGCACCACGGAGACAGACACGTGCATTTCTTCACTGATCTCTCCTCTCAGGGCTGGTTTCACTAATCTCTCCCATCCGGCAGCAGCGCGTCCTCCTTAAGTACCTCCGAGAGGAGCCACGACAATTAAAGCGCCAGAGTGGGAGGAGGGAGCGGCTCATTCAGAAAGTGATGGGGAGGAGGGGACACGCGCGCGCCTGTGAGTGTGTTTGCGTGTCTGGGCATGTGTTGAAATGGTCCCTCTTTTGGGTGATATTAAGAAAATATGAATATTTCGTATTTGTTGTGCCGGGTGGTGGGGTTTGGTTGCTCCATGTGAGTATTTTGTTTGTTTTGAATTTACAAAGAAAAGCCTGAAAAGATGTAGCACCGCAGTATTATGGTCGTACCCCACAATGATAGTAATACTTGTGATAGGGGTGGTGTTGGGGTGGTGGTGTTGGGGTGGCTAGAATGCAGCGTGTATATGACTCTTTATGGGGACCAACTGTGACCCTGATGTCAAGAACTATTGACAGAGAGACACAAACACATGTCATTTTGGTGACATTTGGCTGGCCCTTCTCTTTTCCATCAAGAATGCTTTTATTAGAAAAACAAAGTGCGAAAATATTTCCTTTTCTTCTCGTCTCTGAGGTTGAAGTTAAGGCTGAGGCTGAGCGTGTTGTAACACAGCGGCACTTGGCCACAGTCATACAGAGGTCAGAGGAAATATCAAAAAGAATAAGAGAGAGAGCGAGGAACTAAGTAGAACAGTAGAAATAGTGTATTCCATGTCTCTTGTCTGTTCTGCTTTACTGAAAGCGATAGAGATCACATTCAATCTCCTCTATGCGTTTCTCACAAATTTGATTTACACACGTCTTACATGAAGTGTTGAAAGTCTGGAGAATAGATTTCACTGACACACACTGCTTCGTTCAGCTTATGTTGAAAACTTTAGTTTTTCCTCAAAAGTGATGTTATATCATGTCAATTTACAATAATCAGTTACACAGACATTTTAATGCAGTCCTTATCAGTTGCACTATATAATTAACCCAACCTGTAAGGCTCTTAATATATTATGATCTGCATGGGGGCTTTAAACACAGTTCATTTATCTGTGTAATGCTCTCCAATGTAATATACGATATTACACTGAAGATCTATAAATATGTTGCATCATATGTTCATAGTGGTATGACACTGGCTCATTTGTATAAATGCTGCCCTCTTGAGGGAAGCCAGACACACAGATAATTTAACAATATCCCTCCAGAATGGCTCCCAGTGAAACCTGGCCTACTATTCTGGTATATGGATTATAGGAATTTCCATGACATGTATTTGTCCCTTGTTTGAAATGAATACTCTTAAAGTTTTCTACCAAATTCTATTATAAGAGTCATCAGGCTTTATGTTATTTTCGGCACTGTTTGTACAATAAACTGTGTTGTACAGGTGCAGCATACGGAAAAAAGGACATTTTTACCAAAGAAGAAGTTTTTACCAAAGTGGGGAAAAAATGAAATGTGTGGGTCCGTTTGTGACTCCATCTGAAAGCAGACATTTTTGTGCCTAGGTCTCTCAGAGGCATCACATTGTCTGATCATTTATGGAACTGAAGCCACCGCCACACTGAGGGAATGAAAGGGAAAGAGAGAGTGTTTGTGACTCCTCATCCGTCACCCCTGTCAGCACAACAGAAGGGAAAGATCACACTGTCCACCGCAGTTCTTCGCTGATTGCACCCTGCGTTTGCTCTCTGTCATTGGCGGACTCTTTTTATACCTCCTCGGGTTTGGGCTCTGAAAACGTAGGCTCCAGCTCTGTTTTGTCATGATAGCAGCTTAAGGATAAATAACACTCAGATGTGGTCCAGATTTTGCTACGGCCGCCAGTAAAGGATATTTTTATAGGAAAGCAGTAACATAATGCTAAAGTTGCATAAACAAAGTATTTAACTCCACAGGCTTGACGGTGAGAGGCCTTCAGAGGAATACACGACTTACAGACTTTCTTGGCCACACAGGGCTAGAGGAAGCGTTCTGATAAGAGTACAGTGGGTCAAGTTCTGGCAGATGTGTTATTCTTACAAAAGATGTTTTTCAGACCTGCTGCGTCCCTTCTCTCATGTGGTGAAGATTTACATTCTGTTAAAGAAACAGTTGCATACAGAATAATGCATACAGTATAACAGGTCCTAGCTGCAGAGATTTTCGTTAGTTACTTTATATAATTGATTCTATTTATTTCCTTTCACTTTTCTAAGTGCCTTACTAAAAATGTCTTTATTGTTTATTTTTCTTTTTGTTTCCTAGAGATGACACCTATATGGGATGTCCATGAATAATTGGATATCATGTTTTTAACAATGTTTTTTTTTGCTTTGGTAACATTAATGTAACATTAATGCATAATAATTAGCCTTTTGAATGAAAAATTAAGTTAAAAGTATGAAATTCACAATAAGGTTGTCTATAATTGCAAACTGGCCTGCCCTGCATCATTTACTAGATGGAATTGTTATCACTAGATAATTCCTACATTATTTAATATTTTTAGTATACTGTATAATCCTGTATAATAACATTACTTGTATATGTGCTGGTCAAAATGCTTATAAAAAGGTTTTAAGACTATAAACCCTGTAAGTATATATAGGGACTCCCAAGTGGCACAACAATCTGTGTTGCCTCTGTCTTGAGGTGATCGCAAGATCAGTTCTTAAACAGCTTTGCTCCCTCTGGTCAGTGCTGAACTCTAGGGTGCCATTAAGGGTTTCTTATATGATGCCATAGAGGAACCTTTTTTTTCTTAAGAATTTTTGTAAATGGAATATGTTAAACTCTACATAATGTAAAGGTTGGAAGAACCTTATGAACCTTATGTTTTTAATTGTTTCCTCACACCCATTTTACATTTCTAGAAAAGTTCTTTAAAGAACTGAAATGGTTCTATGTCTTAACTCAAATAAGCCTTTGGGTCATATTTTCTTTAAGGGTATAGCCCATGTTATCTGGCAATTAGTGTCCTCCTCAAAGCATTTTGAGCTGTTAGTGCCAGTTAAAAAATGCGTTATCTCCTCATGTGTCTCAGATAAGGCTTATGCTAACGTTAACCATCCAAGCTTTGCAGCATCATGTGACTGAATGGAGACAAATTGGATAAAACCCCCCAGTTTCAGAACGAATACTGCATATGGAATGGTTTACTTCACTTTCTTTTTCATTCCAGAAATCCAGAGGCCCATTTTTCATCTACATATATTGTAACCCCAAATCTGATTACACAGTGTACATCTGCAACGCTTCACTGTTGTAAAAGATTAAGTAATGTATTATATTTCGTCCAGGTTACACTGGTTAGAGCATGAGAGATCAGCTTCATTCCAGCTCAGTCATGTGTTTGGCTTGTACTACGTTACGAGCGCTTTGTAACTGAGGCCAAACGTATCAAAATCTGTGAGAGATTGAAAGGTTATCTGAAGTTGCATGCTTTCCCACTGTGAGACCCTTGGATTGTCGGACTGAAAATAACACATCTGGACTCACAGAGCGCAACTTATTTAGAATTGACAAAGTGAAAAATCTGAAGTTAGTGTCGTCTCTAAAGCAAAATTCTTTGCCAACCTCCACCACTGCAGCCATACTGCGTGTGCCTGATGTTTAAAGCAGCTCATTTGTGTTTGGAAATAATGGAAACCTCAGCTGTGGTCTCACAGACCACCAAGCCCATGTGTTAACCACCCTGCCTGCCACTCTCTACACGGCACACATGAACATTCCTGCCACAGGTGCTACTCATAGCAAGTTCCACTAATTAGCAAGCAAATTATTCCCTCCAAATGTGCAGCTCCGCTAACATTTAACGTTTTTTTTTACAAGATTCTCACACAAGGTGAGTGCAGTGAAAACCTCATGTTTTCCCTAAAAGTGAGGTGACTTGATGACCACCAAATGACACTCTGTGGAATTTGAGGTCAACTATATGAATTTTGAAACATACATATATGAAACATGCTTAGGAGTTGGTCCCAAGAATCTTTTCTTGTGTTCATTAGTACCTCTGGTTGCTTCTCGACGTTGTTACAGTCCAGATCACTTGTTCTGTACCAATCTGAGTCCAGAATTTTCCAGTGAGATATCACAGAGCAACATTTCCCATGCCTTCAAATTCCCCTGTAATTGCTTTGGCATTGTCGGTTCTTCGCCGTGACCTATGTTTACTATTTGATGCTCTTTGTCACTGTTGTTCATTAAATGGAAAGACCTTTGCTTTATATGACTGTATTACACACTGACCATAAATTACACAAACTGTGTTTGTTTAACCTTTGCTGCTGGAGGAAAGAGAGGATGCTTATAAGCATGTAGGGCAAACCAGCCAGGATGGAGGAGCTGTCAGAGCTGTAATAGCCATATGTTTCATAAATGAAGTTCTCGGTGTGCTGCTCCAGTTTTATTAGCAGCATACTGGAGTGACAATTAGAATAGCGTGAGTGTCAGTGGAATCTGATTATCACACTCAACTGGAGCTCAGCGCAAAATAGATTTCAGGTCAACAGCGTGGAGCTGGAAGATAACCATGCAATGCTTTTTGTTCTATTTTTTGCTGAAACTTGCATTACATCCTCTGGAAAGGCACATACCACATGTAACTTGCATTAAGAACAGTACTGTAGATTGTCTTTTGTCTATTCAGACGCATAGATTACAGAACTGGGGAGACCATCCAGGCCATGGTCTGACCTGTTTTCTTAATGTGGGATTACTGAATGTTGCACACACACTACATCCCCACATGTATTCAAATACCACTTCTAATGATTCAACTGCACAGACACAGCTTGTATAACGTCCAAAAAAAGCACTGCAAACAGAATGGGAGGGTCACCAAAGCTCCATCCAGGATGAGTTGGAATGGAATTTGTGAATCAGAACTAACATCTGAACTTTTCAGATGAACTGCTCATCAGAACCTGACCTCACTAATGCTTATGTGGCTAAACACAAACAGAACATCAGATCAGTGTCCCAGTTTGTGGCCTTTCCAGAAGAACTAAGGCTCCTTTCAGAATCCAAGATTCATGTTTACTGTTTGATGTTCTTCATCGGTGTTATTCATTAAATGGAAAGCCCTGTTCTATATAAGACACAATGATCATAAATTATACATATTGTGTTTATTTAACCTTTTCTATGTAGAGGAAAAAGAAGATGCTTATAAGCATGCAGGGCAAACTGGCCAGGATGGAGGATCTGTCAGAGCTGTAATGGCCATATGTTTAAAAAATGAAGTTCCTGGAGTATCGTTAACCCATCCATCCATTATCAACCCCTTATTCCTGCATTCAGGGTCAGGGAGCCCATCCCAGCTGCAACGGGCGAAGGCGGGGTACACCCTGGACAGTCGCCAGCACATCGCAGGGCCTCATACAGAGACAGACAACCATTCATGCTCACATTCACACCTATGGACAATTTAGAGTGCTCACCTATTCCCCAAAGCACGCATGTTTTTTTGGCTGTGGGAGGAAACTGGAGATCCCGGAGGAAACTCACGCGGTCACGGGGAGAACATGCAAACTCCACACAGAAAGACCCAGCGCCCAACCCAGGAGTCGAACCCAGGACCTTCTTGCTGTGAGGCAACAGCGCCAACCCCTGCGCCACTGTGCCGCCCTATCATTAACCCACAACCACAAATCACTTATATTGCAGTACTGTAGATTATAATATCTATTTCAATACATGAATTACAGAACTGGGGAGCTTATCCAGGCCATGGTCTGTGCTCTTTTGCTGACCTGATTTATACTGATCTGCTCACACATATGTCCAAATGTATCCATATACCAGTTTCAATTAGTAATTTCAGTTTTAAGATGCTTCCTTTGTTAATGCAGTCAGACAGAATGAGAAAAAGCTTTACACGAGCAGGTAATAAAGGCATCAGCTAAAGATTTATTAAGCCATCCAGTGTCGTGCTGTGAAACTGTGTTCTCTGGAGCGATGGAACTGCATCCAATACCTTTAGTATGAGTTGGAGTGGAATTTGTGAATCAGAGCTGAACATCTGAGCCACTGAACTACTCATTCAACATCAGTAGCTCACTAATTCCAACCTTTCCAGAAGAGCTGAGGCTCTTTTCAGCATCAAAGAAGGGGTAAAGTCATTATTGATATCCTCAATTTCAGAAGACTGCAAACTTTTTTACAGACAGTGTACAGGCTTGAATTCATCCAAGCAATTCCAAGCAACTCTTTCTGCAAACCATCAACAGATTCTGGGAGAAGATTAAACGCAATGCGTTGTGTTTACAGCAATGTAAGCTACAGTAAGTGACAAAAAATGAAGTGTCATTAAAAGGGGGTGAAGGGGGGGCTGTGCTTAGATGTTTACATTGAGGAGAAACCTTTCATTAGTTACGTGTAGGACTGGATGCCTGTGATCACATGGCGCTTTGAGGCTCAGTGGCGTTCGTGGGACATGAACCATTCTTTCATTGGGTGTGATTTTTGTGTGAAAGTGTTTGCTAGTCCGACAGCTTGGGTATGACTGCGGCAGCGTGTGCATAATCTTTTGCAGACTGCTTCTCACAAGATCAGAGGGGTCAATCGAAAACACGGCGAGTACACACTGACGTGTGCTTTTGATGACAGGAAGGCACAACAGCACACTTGTGTGGAATGTCATAATTTCCCAGAATACTACAGGAAGGTGCGTTAATTAAGCATGAAAGTATAAACAGCTTCAGCTGCCGAACATGCGGAATTTACGTGGGTGCTTCGAGGGAGGAAAAAGAAAATCAAGAAAGTGTTTCAAGAACAGATCCGAAAAGACTTCACAAGTTTGTTTTTTACGGGTTTAATAAAAGTAGATAACGAGCATTTGAAAATAATTTTGCTCTCTGGTCTCTTTGCCTATGAAGAGTAATTATATGCAGGGCTAATAAAAGGGGTCATGGAACTGTCATGTGAAGGTAGCTGATCACGGAGATGACCACCCACGCTGAGTCTTACAGCAGCTCAGAAACAGGTGGACAGAATTGGAGGGTGAGAATTCCTTACACAAGGAAAGTCTGTTCTGCAGTATTGTGCCCTCACAGCATTTTCTGCTTTTATTTTGCTTATTCACAGTTCTATTTAGGCCATGCATTTTCTGCTGTTGGTACAGTTTATTAATATACGCTGCAAAAAGTACTGCATAAAAAGTACTTGATTTGAATGTGCACATAATTTTCACTGAACTAAATCCATTACATCAGTGCAAAAGTAAGAAATGAGGTAAGAAATTGAACAAATGATGAGCTGAAAGTAATTTGACTATAACAATATATGATTTCCATTCATTATGTGAACCATGATGTAAGGTAAAGGAACGCAATGGACAAGTTGCCACTCTACCACAGGACAGACATCAGACTAACACACTATCTAACAATCTAGCCTCTCCAATTCACCTGATGTGCCTGGCCGGAAACTGAACCCAGGATGCTCTCACTGTGAAATGACAGGGCTACCCACTGTGATATATATGATGTGATATATGCAATAATATAATAATGCATCAGCCTTTTCAACACATATGTTTACTGTTAGTTCAGCATACTGTAAATGACATTGTGCTGGCTATGTTTAAGGTGCTGCTTTTTTACACAGTAGAAGGTTTATTTCATGCTTTTATAATGTTATTGCTTGTTACTATAAATACTGCTGGGCATTATTTCTGAGCCATATCAGTCCAAAGCGCAGTTATGGCTCACTTCATAGGATAATAAGCAAAATCAAATAAACATGTATTATAATTTAATAAGCAGTTCAAAGCTGTTTAAATAATAATTATTTTATCACTAATGTTTAAAATAAATGATAAATCCTCTTACCCTTCTAATATAACATGTTCCCCAGCTTTGCTGTGTACATAAAGGCACCAGATATAAACATGCATGCTGTCAATCACTGACTCTGTATTTTTCTGCTGGCTCTCACTCCTGGTTGTGTAAGTGCCACAGCAACACAAGTTTTGTTTCATGTGGTTGTTTCTGTGGGTAAAGTGATGTCATTATGTTTGATCTCTCCAGTAATGGAGCTATGCATTAGGTAAGTCTACATCACTGGCGTAACTGTGATTGACTTTTGCATGTCTGTGGCTTGACTGTACAAACCAAACAAGGACTTTTGGAGGAATGACACTTCTGCCTAGGCCAAAGGTAGTTCAGAGCTAATGCCAGAGCCTTTTGTTCCATATGTTAGTGCTCCCACCAGTATCACAGACCAACTTGGGCCCTAAGGACCTATGTGGCCATATTTGGCTGTTCCTGACATGACAGTTCCTTAATAAATGTCAGACGCACTTGGCTAGCCCCAGCAGAATCAGCACAGTCCAGTAAAACAACAGAGCGCAGGGAGATGAAACGAGCAACACCACTGCGGGCACAGGCACTTGGAAGAGGATCTGAAGGCCATCCATTCCAAGCCCTTTCTCTCCCATATTTCCCAATAATTAGTGCTGCTCTGCAGATGTTCCCCCCTCCTTCCCCTTTTACTTAAGTTTTCACAATGGGAGCGTGGCGAGGAATGGCACCAAAAAAAAAAAAACGGCGAACAAGAGGGAAACATCATGTGCTTCTCATTTAACAGAGTCATTAGAGAGGGACGAAGAAGAAAGCACACATCGTTCACGAGAAGTGCCATTAAAACTAACATTTCTAGTAGATAGCTCTTAATTTGTATCCTCATGTTGTCATTAAAAAAATTGGGCCTTCCCATACATTACCTTTTTAGTATGTTGGCTGGAGAGACGCAATTTAAACACATTTGTAGCATACACCAGTTCAAAATCAGTCAAGGATGTGTAATATTCAAAATATTATAATGACTCTCACTATATTTCTTCACTTTTGATGTGAATGTCAGCCCGAGTGTGTGTGTGTGTGTGTGTGTGTGTGTGTGTGTGTGTGTGTGTGTGTGTGTGTGTGTGTGTGTGTGTGT
>JBBJLR010000111.1:30490695-30526562 GCA_037577145.1 Brachypetersius gabonensis | reverse complement strand
AGAGCTCTGTCGGACCGTCCTTGGAACTGATAGCAAGTCTAACAGTTTTGTGTAGACCAGAAAGCACTTCTTCAGGGTCATCACCATGGGGACGCATATAAGAAGTCCTCTGCGAAGGACGTATTCAGAGAGAACTTCAGAATCCAAGACTGCGCTGGGTGACGAATAACTCTGTCTGCAGATGTAAATAAAACTTTGTTTGAGCGAAGACTTTGTCTGTTTGCTGATTCTCTCACCCCGACACCACAAAAAGCTGTTTTGTTTAGGCCTTGTCCACCACACCACCTCATCCTCCTGCTGGGCTTCTAAAAGGCTCGCCCAAACATAAACATCCAGCACGAGGACGAGGGGGCGTGGCGGATGAGGCCCAGAAATCACAAAAGCAAAAAAAGTGAGGATATCTGTAGTTTCTACAATAGTCTGTGGGTTTCCGTGAACAATGATAAGTTCCATTCTCACACAAATCCGTGATGGACTGAAGCATCAGCTGGTGGACACATTAAAGTGTTTATAATGGAAAAACATTCTTAACTTATAATTGTAGTTAATGTAACGAAATGGTTTCTGTTTCAGTGTTTCTATTTGTGCATTCTTCATGAAACATTCACATGTCTGTTGGTAGCAGTAACCTCACGCGGGCACTTTATTGTTACAGCAGCTAAAGGTATGTATATGATGAGTGTCCTCCGTTTAGCTTTGAACGGTGCTGGACTGGCCGGTCAGGTATTTGGGCGGCATGGGATCCCGTCAGGAACCTTACTGGGCATTTTGAGTCTTACTGGTCTCAGACTTTTTTGTCCCA
Source organism: Brachypetersius gabonensis (assembly GCA_037577145.1). Lineage (NCBI taxonomy): Eukaryota > Metazoa > Chordata > Actinopteri > Characiformes > Alestidae > Brachypetersius > Brachypetersius gabonensis. The sequence goes on along the minus strand of JBBJLR010000111.1, from coordinate 30,525,760 downwards.
GTCCAGCCCTGACCTTGAATGAATATGGTTTGACAATAAAAGCCAGCATTCTTCATTTTTTATCCTACTAGCATCACTGCTGTGTATGTCTGTTTCCAAGCTGTCTGTAGCATAGGTTAGTGTTTACTGTGCACAAAAGCAGTTGTGTTTTCTTGTATTTGTGTTTCTGCACACCTTTCACCTGACAGTTCATCTGCTTTGCTTTAGCAGTTACACTGTGCTACAGGGTGCTTATAAGACACTGGTATGTTTGCTGAAGCTGAGTGTGTGTGTGACCTAAAAATAAGCCTACGGCGCTTCATGAGCTGCAAACATCCCTGTAATTTGCATTTTGATTCTCTGAGCAGTAATGTATGCATGAGCTCACACAGAATAGCCTGTATTGAATCATTGGAGTGGCATAAAAAGTTAATTGCATTCTCAGTAAGTGGTCTGTGTTCTGTTGTGAGCTAAAGGAACATTTAAAAGACTGAATGGCTGGAAAAATTGTTAATAACTTTTGTTGAACAGTAGAGGTCAGTCTTCCCTATATCTTGCACAGAGAGCTCAGTCTGCACTAAAGTTGTCCCCTCAAGTTTGAGATAAATCTGTGCATTAATTTGTGATCTGCCATTTTTGTACAATTCTTTACATATATAAGGTACAGAGTAACATCTAGCATGTTATAGAGACTGACCCTGGCCTGGTTTTTTACCAATCTATGCTTTTTCTGTTCACCTCAAGTCCCTCTACTGGAGCAAAAATTGTCAAATAACCTTCCAGGACAACACAGGCCCCTTGAGACAACATCTCAACAAAAGAGACTCCTGCATAATATAGTCAGGCCATCTGCTAGCCCCAGTACCAAGCTCAGCATAACATGTAGACTGAAAGAGAACCTGACTTTGCAGAAGTGCACGTAATGAAAGAGACACAAGGTGGGAGTGATAGACTGACCTGCCTGACCACTGCGGCTCCGTTGTGGAGGTTAAAGCCCAGCCATCTTACAGTTTAGTCTTACAGTTGAGAAATGAGGTCATAACACTTCATGTTTGTCACGGAGATGAGGTCATCTGTCCATAGGCCCTCTGTTAAGCCTTTTTGTTTGTTTTCATGGAAACACTTTCATATTGTTTATCCAGAGGCCAAGCATGTTAAAACATTTTATTAGTTAACAGAAGCTTTCCGAGCTGAATGCCCATGGCCTTGGAGGCCTCATGTAATTCGAAAAGACAAGTGCATCATGTTAATGAAGCCACAGACAGGCTTTTCTTTTAAAAGAAGCGGAGGAAGCATGTAGTAGACATTCTCAGAATTCATGTGGCTACCTTGCGTGAAGTAATGAGTATGAAAACAATCTAGGTGTGGCTGTAGGTAATTGTTTTTTTGGATGATGTTTTCAATAGGTTTCCAAAAGAACATCTCATGAAGTGAGCTGGCTTCATCTTGGCTTTGGTTAGATCAGATAAGCTGTTTTTGTAGTGCTGGACTGTGCTATTTCTCTCCATCCTGTAAGTCTTGGTGCACTCCCTCAACCCCTCCCCTTATGACTGGTGCACCTTAAAGCAGCAGCTAGTGCTCTAGTTACCTCTTCAGACCAGTGTCATAGGAAATGTAGAGCGTTCTGTCTTGAATCCCTCATAATATAGGAAGTCTTGCTACAATACACATAGTAGAGATTCTTCTTTACAGCTTAGCCTTTGATGTAGTCAGAATCTCTCTCCACTATTAACTAAATGTACTAAAAGTCTTCTCTGGAACGATGAAGTAAAAAATAATCACTTTTGGTCTCGAAAGAATATTTTGGATAGTTCTTTGAAGTAAGGTGTGAGTGTGTACAATCGTTTTGGAAGTTTCACAAGATGTAAATGCCCTATACATGCACAAAAGTACAAGGACACTTGGCCATTACACACATTGCATTTTAATACATAGCTGTTTACCTAAAACATTCATTTTCAACATTTTTCCCCCTCAAGCTGGGAATTACAAAAAACATAATAGTGGTGTTTCTTTTGGCAAGAGAGCCAGTATTGTTTTTAATGTATTTTCAGTAATGCAGTGCCATTAATGTATTGCCATTGTCATTAATGTAGTGTCTGCTGCAGCTTACTCGTTTACGTTTACGGCATTTAGCAGACGCTCTTATCCAGAGCGACATACATAAGTGCTTAAAGTAGTCCACAACTGTTCTTAAACCTGTAAAGCTATACTTAAATCAACAGCTATTTAACCAAATTACTGCTGGAGTTACACACCATAACAAACCCTGTCGAAGAAAAAAAGCAAACATAACATATTTTCATATATTCATGGTATAATTTACCAGATTTCAAAACAGAAACAGCTGGATTTGTTGGTTACACTATTGTTAGAGTAAACTAGGAGCATTGTAGATGCTTTGTAGAAATTAAATATTTTAAAATGTACCTGCAGTTTTAATTGAAAGTCATTTCTGTTAAATGCACCCTAACCCAACCTTAACTTCCACCTGCAAATGGCCCCTAGGCCTCATATGAATGACAATCGAGAGACAATCAAGTTACACCAGATCATTTTATACACTTAAAACAGCTACAGATAATCTATCATCTATAGCATTTTTTCAAATTCACATTCTTACTGTGTTATGGTAGCAGTTAGCATTATTGTTGCTAGATTATAAAGAATAGGTGGGTATAGAATATAGAATTTATTTTTGAACTTTCTCCACTTTCACCTTTAAACACAGGTTCAATTATTAACGTAATACACACAGGTCGAGAAGCCAGTCATTGCATTATTAACGACAGCACTTAAGGCACATGTTTTTGAGGCAACTTTTCTCATCCATTCAAGCAAGGCTGAGTTTCGTCCTGTTTGACAACAGATAGCGAGACAAAGCATTTCTCACACAGGCAAACAAACATCCACAGAACGATCAGGATAGTGAGTGATAAGGTGGTTGGTGAATGTTGTGGCATGTTGTTGCTGAGCAATATAGTCACACGCCCTTTATAATCAATCACATAAATCTCATTAGCATTAGATTTGTTTGCTTAAGAGATCAAGTGTAATTTACCATGCTGAATTCACCCCAACTGTGTCAATGAAACCTCTCAGCAGCCTCATTTCTAACTCTGATAATAATGGCTGCTGTATTAGATCTTTGTTTCCTTGTTTAAAGGGAAGGAAGTATACACTGTTAGACAAATCATATTGTCATAATATTATACCATCAAAGGGTTTTTAATCTCAGTCTTTAGATTCAAAAGTTGCATTCCAAATTAGAGGGATAAACAACAATGTCTTTGATAAGATATAAATAAACTGGTCTCTGAAAGGGTCAACGCTTTTGTTACATTCGTGTCTGCTTCAGCATTGTGAAACAGGACCCATCTACAGACCCTTGTTTTCCACATCATGAGTTCACTGGCCCCCAACACTCTGAGAGCTGTTCCTCATGGTGCTGTTATGTAATTTGAACACAGAGCTTATATTTCATCTCACTAAGGGGACTTGTGAAGTGGACAAAGATCATAAATGTGTATTTATTTTGGTGACTCTTTTGCCCACATGTTGGGGCAGAGCTGATCTTTAAAGCTTGATTTTTGACTAAAGCCTTTCTTTATGTCCTTTCTGACCTGACTACAGCTTGGATGATGCAGTAATTATCTTATTGCAGGCCCCATTTCAGTAAACTACTATTATGTGTTTTTGTGGTCTGCCTTGTTCCAAATGTTGGACCAGAAATGACCAACAGTGATTTCGGTCAGAGCAGCTGAGGAGAGAGGTATCAGAGCAGCTGAGGAGAGAAGTATCGCCGACCTTATGAAACAACAAAGAACCAAACAAAACACTTCTGTTTTTCATGCTGGATAAACCCTCTGGACTGGGTGTCATTGGATTTCATTTAATTAGGTTTGAGACAAGCTTAGACTGGTAAATGAATATCAAATTGAGGTTAAGATTGTTAACTTAGCCACAGGTCTTAGAATGGCTTAGTGTGCTTCTGTGAAAGATTACCAGACTCTCCCAAGTAGACACAACAGCAAAACAAACCCAGGAGTCAGACATTTCGATACCTGTTCTCACAGCATTAAGGGACAGTATTGTTGTTGAGGGGTTCAGGACAAGGTTAGTTCCATGAACAGCCAAAGGCAATGCGTTGTGCCTGTGTCATGCTGGCAAAGTTGAATCAGGATGAAGAAAAATGGAGCGGTGTGGTGTTTCTCCTAACTCCAGTATACTTGCGGTCTGTGGTCGGACTGCTCTAAAGCCAAGTCTTGGCATACATTCTAAACTCACAACAGTAACTTGAACAGACATACTCAGCTAATGACCAACCCAGACTCTTATATAACCTTATTTAAACCAAGACAAAGTGCAATTCAGTCTCTTTATCCTTGACTGGGTCACATACAAAGGTCTCAATAGTAACCTAGTAAGTTTTTTTAAATGTGTGCCTGTGGTTTATACACCACAACATGTTTTCAGTTGTTATTGTGGGTGGGTTCAGTTTAGCAAAAGTAAAAATCCCATGACATTTGACTATTTCTCTCCATATTCCTCTATAGAGGTAGCATGTTACCTAATGTTCTTGTGATAAATGAATCTCCCTGATGCATGCTTGAGTGATACATATAAGAGAGGATAGAGCAATTGCTGTTTGCTCTTGCATCCATTTGAGTTTTAATACACAAAGAATGAACTCTTTATATCTACATCCATCCATTATTTGAGCCGCTTATCCTTAAACAGAGCCATGGGGAGTGGTGGAGCGGTCAGAGGGTAAAAGACGGAGAAACACCCTCTACAGGTCACCACTCTATCACAGGGCAGACATACAGATAAACACACCCACACACTCAGTGGTAATTTAGCATCACTATTTTCCTGACATGCATGTGCACTCTGTAGAGTACATGGAAACTGGAGCATCTGATGGAAACCAGGGGAGAACACGTAAACTCCCCACCAAAAGGGCCCGACTGAATTGAATCCAGGACTGTCTTGCTGTGAAGGAACAGTGCAGTGCCACTCCTGTTCATAACAGTGATGGTTAATTTGTATATTTTGAACAATTAAACAAATACTTCCGCATTTTTCAATATGATCTATTTCAATATGACCTCATCTGTAGTGTATAGTCAATCACCACTGACAATAATTTCTCTATACTTTTGAATAATAACATTGCCTGTGTTAATTGATATTATGTTAGAACAGATATGTTAGAATAAATTATGTGTAATGTCATTTTGTCTTTTCAGTAGGCCTATCCAATTCTCTGGCTTCTGCGTGGGAGAGAAAGTTTGAGTGCATGTGCTAACCTTGAGAGAGCCCATCCCTGGCGTGCCTAAGAGTGGTAGCTATCTTTAGCTTTTGGTGGGTGATTTCTAGCGGCCTCTGCCATCGCTGTGTCTCAGGGCTGCCCGCTTGCTCGCCTGCCACACACTACTGTTACTGGGCAGATTAGTTAGGAGCCTACTTCTGAGAAACACGTGTCACATGTTTTTGTTTGAGAGTGAATGACTCGGCACTCAGCTGCCCTTGATTTCAGCCAGAAGGGAGTTGTCAGCTGGAGGTAATGCACACACGCCTCCACACTGCTGTGCTCTGCTCATCCTCAGCCACAGCACATGCACACTTCTGCCTAAGTGCTGCTGGATTCCACCATGCAATGCAAGATCATAACATAAGAGCAGTGCTGTGAAGTCAGAAATCATTGTAATTACTGGTTAATGTTCTCTATGTTTTCTCTCTGTGTACGTGTGTGTGCATGTTTGTGTGTGTGTGTGTGTGTGTGTGTATGTGTGTGTGAGAGAGAGAGAGAGAGAGAAATTAGCTATTTTGATATATACATTATACACTTTTTAAAGTATTTTAGAAGACTATGCCCTATTCAATATGATGTGCATTGTTCTAGGCCTTATTCACAATTTGATGAACATATGTTCTATTCAGAGATTAGTGCACCATGTCTGATACTATGCCCTGTTCACTGTATAGTGGAACATGATGGAAAGTATACCCTTTATATTAATGTGCACCTTAATCTCTAGGTCTGAAACTAAGTACTTTGCATGCCCTATCCACTACATAGTCCACTATAACACTAAAAATAATACCTATTCACTCTATAATGTATTATATTGTACAACTTTAATGACTCTATTCTCAGTATAAAACTGAAAATAATGGGAATAAAGAATATCCCGTGCATTCCAGTGTATTTCCACAAAGCACTGTAATAGCTTGTGTACATTGTAGTCAACACAGACTACTTTTAATGCCCATATCATTTGACGTGAAGATTCACACATAGTAAGTCAGCTCATGTAAAATTAAAATGACAATATCACCAATCACTGTAACCTTTAATATAGGAAAGTTCCTATATATGTTCTATATATCGTATTCATTTTGCTTCCTGATACAGGTAAAACACATACACAAACAGCAAAAGTCAATATTTGATTGGGAAAGATAGAGGAAACTGGTACATTTAGCTAATCTAAAGTCAATAAGCCAGTAAGCTTTGTCTGGCAGGAAAGTGTCTCTTCCCACACAGGGCAGGCATGCATTAGCTTAACCATGCTTTGCAGGATCAAATGGGGTCGGTCTGTCCTGCCAAAAGAAGCCATGCTTAGGCTTCTGAAGAGGATCCCTAGGGTTATCCACATTCTGCAGGGAAGCCTTGTTCCACAGAAGATCTCAGAGAAGGTGAGGTCAGGGTCAGAACACTTAGTAAGGATCTTTTTTCATGGACTTTTAGCCACAGCTAAGCTCTGGTTTTACCAACGTTCTTCAGAAAGAGGTGTCAAAAAGGGTTCTTGGCAAAAACAAAAGCACATTTAAAGATTCCATGAAAAAACCCTAAATAGGTACAAAACTGTTATATCATGTAATGTAATAATTGTATAACAATAAAAAGTATTTATAAGGTTCTTCACACTCGGAAATCTCTTTCTAAACCAGGGAACGAAAAAACATACAAAACAGAATTGTAGCTGTTTATGAAATCTCTAAAACCGATACATTCTGAAAATGAGTGTTTCAGTGCAACATTAATGTAAAAATAATAAGCTACTAAGCTTCTTTTTCTACTTTTTAAAAAAATCTTAAGTAGTAAACATTGCATACACCATTGCCAGATGTTTTTCCTTATTATATATTCCATCTTATATATTTTCAGTATGTTTTCTTTTGTAGAACAGAGAGTGTCGTTTTTAGGAGTGTATGCTTTCATGTGTGTCTTGAGCGTAGCGTGCCATTACATGTGTGCCATTGTCTTGCATGTGAACGCAAAAGTGTAGAAGTTGGCCCAAATTGTTTACTTACTCATGTATTTCCTCTATAAAGTCTTAAAGCGCTTTTGAATAATTAAACTCTCTTGATTGAATTTGATTGTTTATAGCAGAGAGCATTCATAATTAAGCTCCAAAGACTCTTAGTGTAAATAATTCATCTGCAGCACAACCCCTCACTGGTCTGCAAGAGTGGAGCACAAGTATGGAAGGTCTGCTGACTTTGAAGAGGAGAGTGTATCTCTGAGAGAGATCGGGGGAGAGAGAGAGAGAGAGAGAGAGTGTGTGTGTATGTGTGTGTGTGTGTGTGTGTGTGTGTGTGTGTGTGTGTGTGTGTAAGTGTGCCTCCATCCTGTTTTCTCTGCAATGCAGTAAAGTGTGTAAGACTGCCTGGGGAGTCCAGCTGCAGGCTTTAGAGCGGTTCCTCTTTTTCCTCTTTTTACACTGTGCCATACGGCCCTGCGCTTTTACCTCAGTAATATCTCATGGTCCCCAGTGTCCTCTATATTCATCTCTCTGACAGTACCACCCCTGCGACAAAGCTGCGAGCTGTCAGCCCAGTCACACACAGCCAGTGTCACTGTGACTTTGTGTTTGCCCATCTGCCTGTGCAAGCACACTGAAATACAGTAATTCATTTGAAGTCGTGGTACTTTGATGCAGTCCGTGATTAACGATCATGTCCTCTAATCGTAAAGCCATCGTTCTCTGATAGCGGCCCGCCCCCTTGGCGGAGGATGTTCTTGCTAGCTCAGGTGCTGCATACATTAATGCTGACCTACATACTGTACAGGACTGTATCAGCAGTCGAGTTGTGGGATGAAAGGGGCAGATAGCCATCAACTCCTACACACTAGTCAAGTAGGCGTTTAGTGAGTGTAATTGAGTGTAAAGAGGCTGAATTCATATTGCAGTGTTTTTTGTTCTAATACACATGGAAACAAAATGATGTGACTGTGCACCTGTATCTATAATAATAGTAGTAATACAAATGTAGCATAAATAAAAATAATAATAATAATAATAATAATAATAATAATAATATGTTAGCTATAATAATCATCATCATCATAGCTTTCTGTGGGACCTTTGGTACATAGGCATAGAGCACAGTTTCATAAAAACAACACAGTACCATAGAAACTTGTGTGTGACGAGTATTAATTGAAACATGAGGTCTGTTAAATGAAAGGAAAAGGAAACAGAATAAGCTAAAATCTCCTGTTGTGAAGATGTTAAAGATGAATTATGCTTTCTTCCTCACTCAGCAGTGATAAAAAGATTGGCATGACAAAGCTTGGCTTGACTTGCTCTGAAGCTGGTGGCCTAGTGGTGAAGGCATTCTGTGATCAGAAAGTCTGGGTTCGATTCCCAAGACTACTAGGCACCTCTGAGGTACCCTGAGCAAGGTACCGTCCCCACACACTGCTCCCCGGGCGCCGTGTTCATGGCTGCCCCCTGCTTCACTTGGTGAATGGGTTAAATGCAGAGGAAGTATTTTGTGCTGGTCACACCGTGTGCTGTGGTGTGTTCATGTATGACCAGGTTTCACTTTCATTTTTTTTTTCCAAGTATAAGCCTAAATTATTGCTTTACACATCTCAATTCATTATGTTTAGCATTCACTTTCAGGATTTTGCTGTTAATTGGTCCCTTTTTGCATTCATTTTGCAGCCAGTACCATAATTACCCATGGTAAAGAGGGTCATGGAAAAAATATCTTTGTGGTTAAGTAGCTCAATTTCACAGTGAAAATATGAAAACATAATTGAAATAATTTAAGTACATTTTTCTATTAAGACAAAAATAATAATCATATGCAATCCCCTTTCAACAGCATATTTGAGAAAAATACTGAAACCATTCTTCATTACAGAATTTCTCTAATTTCTCTAATAGGTTGTGGACTCCTCTTCAGCTCACCCACAGCTTTTCTGTGGGGTTTGGGTCATGCCAGCACTGACCGTGCCAAAAGCTTGATGCTGTGGTCATTAAACCATTTCTGTATGGATTTAGAAATATGTTTTTGGATAACTGTCCTGCTGAAAGATCTGACATGGTTTTATCTTTTTGGCAGAGACAGTCAGATTTTCAATTAAAACCCTCCTGTACTTCTTGGAATCCATGGTGCCTTGTATACTAACTAAAATTCCTGGGCCTTTGCAGCAGGTACAGTTTCATAGATCCTTCACCATATTTAACCCTTAGAACCCTGAGAGTATTTTACCCGTTTCTACATTACTTGTTCTTTTCTAAAATATGAAGCCTTAAACAATGTCTGATGTACATGTGTCTTTATTCAGTGCAGCCCAGCTAAAAAGATGGGGATGGAATTATTTTCTGTATAACCATTCTTGTCCTCATACCAAAGCCACTTTGAGTCTTTTCTGTAAAAAAAAAAAACAATGATTTTTGTCCCATATGAATATAGAACCAAGTTCCAGTGAAGGTTTCAGTCATTTGCTCTGACACTACATATGAGTATATTAGAAGAGTAGCTGTTTTGTTATAGACAATGCGTGATTTTCAAAGAAATATCTCATTTATTTTTGTTCTCTATTCTGCCCCATGCTAATACATGACTAAAGTTGCTTTTCCACTGTATGGTACCAGCTCGTCTTGACTCCACCCAACCTTTTTGGTTCTCTATTAGGCAAATATAGTACGTATCTGACCATTTTTGTACCTACTCTGTCATGGTTTCGAAGAGAGCCAAGTAGGAACCAAACCATGATGTAACAACACTGCAGACTGCTGATTGGACAAAGAGAACCAACACAGGAGATCCTTCAGTATTGTCCATTGCTACTTTTTTATGTTGAAGATGACATTGACATTTTGCTTCATTGCTAAGCGCAGTTGAAAACAAACAAGTAAAGCGACCCCTTGTATACACACAACAGTGGGAACAATTTAACCCCTTCACCAAGCAAAGCAGTGGGTTGCCGCCAATGAGAGGCGTCTGGGGAGCAGTGCGTAGAGACGGCATCTTGCTCAAAACCACCTCGGAGGTGTAACTAGCAGTCCAGGGATTTGAACCCATGACCTTCTGATCTGAGGGCAAACCACTAGACCACTAGACCACCAGCTGCAGCAGGTGCCAGGTACCATAAAGCAAGTTGAGTAGAGTTGAACTGAGCTGGTACCATGCAATGGATAAACAACTTAAAGGAATTTGCCCACTTTGTCGCCTTTATTTATTCCCCAGTGAAAAAGGAAATGGGTGACTACAGAGTTCATGCATGCTGAGTGTTCTAAAAGAGCTTAGATGGTACAGCTTTTGTTCAGAATAATTTCTAGGTGTTCTCATCATTGTAACTTTTTTACTGATATAATGTATTTATTGTAATTGTATGTAAGTAATTGTACCAATTTTAATCCCATTACTTTATATTTGTTTCATATTTTCCCTGTGATATTGGGCTAATTAACAAAAAAGAAAAGTTCCAATAGTTACAAAGCTTACTCTATATAACAAGTAGTATGAAGATGAACATAAAAGGCGTTCATCCTCTGAAGTTTTATATCTGGAAATAAAGTGCCACTGTGTTTGTTTGTGCGTGTGATTCTCTCTCTGCTGCTTTCCATGCCGGCTTAATGAGGTTCTCATTAAAGAAAGGTGCAGCGGGGAGAACAGCACCCACAGGCACGGCTTACTCCGCACGTATGGGCAGCCAGCCACCATAAATGGATCATACACATGGACACACTCACACATGCATCATTATTATCATTATCACGAGGCCACTATCACCCTGCATTTCTGGGGAACCTCACTGCCATGGAAGATTTATAGGAAGGGCTGACCTGTATCCCTCTGACTGACATTATCAATGACTTTCTGCTGGTGCACTGATTTGCCTTGTACAGTGGAACTGAAACATATTTTGAGAGCATATCACCTGTCACAGATAGAAGGGAAGGTCAAATAGCATACATTTTCAGAATGCTTTCTGTATTTGTAATGATATGAAAAAAAAGGACATTTAGTTTATAAAAACTGTGACATATAAACTTTTTCTTCAAGTTCTCTCGTTCAGTTGTTTCCAGTCATTTGTCTCTTCTGTGCTGAAGTTGTGTGAACTGAGATTTATATGCCCTCATATTTCTAAAGTGCCTCCAAAGGGTATACATGCAAATGAAAATCCCAAAAGTAAAATTAAACCCAACTTTGAAAGCCACTGGCAGCCAGTTTAGCACTAGGGGTTATGTGAACAGGGTTGTTTTTTCTATGTGACATTCTCTCGCTGGGAACTGGGACCTCTTTTTACACTCTATACAAAATATTCTCCTTGATGTTGAGGATGTGAACTTGAATAATATCTGCAGCATATCTTTAATGGGCACAGTAAAACTACACACACTCTGTCCCACTTAAAACACGTTGTGCAGCTGCTCCCGCAAATGAAACAATTACGTGAGTCATGAGGGCTTTCAGACTTCCACTTGTGGGCTCTTGTTAAAGGAGGCTGAGATTAGTTTAACCCCAAAAATGGTAATGAGCAGCAGGCAGTAGAGAGAGTCCACTGGTTTGTGTCTAATGGAGAGCATTAAGGCCAAGTGATGAAGAAATGGAAAAAGTATTCGCTGTCATCTGTTGCCTGCTCCTAGTATATATCCTTTTGCCGTCTTTGGGAGGGACCTGTGCTTAGAAAACGTGAATGTGACGCATCGTCATTACTTTGGAATTACATACGGTCATAGTGTTTTGCTGATTCTCTGCAGATGGCAACTGAAAGGCTTTGGATTCATAGCATGATGTCAACTCCCTCAAGACTGAACCAAGGCAGATGAAATCCGGTTCAGGGCTCATCAACAAAGCAAACGAAATGGTGGACCAAGAAACAGAGGCTACAAAGGCTCCTGAAAGGACAGCACACTACTGTGATGAACAAAGGCAGCTCTATGGAGGTGTCCGTTTGGGGCCAGGGAGTAAATACCACATCAGCTCTGCATGGGCGGTTCCCTGCAGTCGTGTGAGGAACCCTGCATGGTTCCCAGCCTAAGGCTCAAAGCTGACCCACACAGAGCATGATTAACAGCTACCTGAACACTCACCTGGAGAGGCTGCCCGCTGCTTGTGTGAAAAGGTTATGGGTGCCAGGCTTGAAGGGAGGGTGGTTCTTTTTCTAAGCCAAGTCTTTAAAAAGGGTGAGAGTGTACCATGAAGTGGAGAGTTCAGCAGAAAATGCCCTATTCAAGTCAAAAAGGAGTACAGTCTCTTAAAAGAAAGGATCTAGCTCATTGGTTTTACACAGTAGTGCTCTGAATCCCTTGCAGTTGAAAGAATATCTCATTGTTTTTCGAACTAATTTCTATCTGATATATCTATTGTACATGGGGTGAGTATTTAGTCAATCATTTTCCCTACTTTTCTGAAATTAGAAAAGAACAGGAAACACTATTTTACAGATGCACAGGTGTAGAAACTTTTTCCCATTGTTTTCTATAATTAGTTTGCAGGGGTAAGAGAAAAAATCAGTAAATAAGCCACAAAGCTGTATTTCCACAAAAAGCATTATAATTCTTAGTTTACCTAGGCTGTCCAGGCTGGTAACTCCTCTCTGAAGCCAGCAGTAGCTGAAAGAGGACATAACACATATTTATTAGTAGACATGGAAATTACTTGCAACACTAGCAAGCGGCCTGCCTTGTTGCCTGACTGCTTTAATGCCCTATGGTGGGTGTCTATCAGCTAGCAATAAAGCTAGTGTCACTTGTTAAATTATTATATAATAACTGTGACCTGTGTGTTTTAAGTCAAAGGATTTTCTATTCAAGAGTGCAATTTTTTGTTCTTGGTAACTAATCATATTCTACAGAGAGAATAGAAAACAGCAGAGTGTTCCTCTATAGAAGCCTGGACTGCTAGTCTAAATAAATTCAGGAGCAATGTCTGTTAAACTTCAGCTCTCTGTATTGCTTAACCTCATATCTGATCTATAAGACTTGTGTGGTTTGTATTGTAAGGGTGCTAGAAACGAAGACAAGTGTCCTTGCAGGGTTGGTGGATGACAGGCTAATGTTCTAGTAAAGAGGGCCTCTTAATCATGCATCTGGGCAGATACACTGCATGAGCACCTACACTCACGTGAGCTTGGCTTCACATGCGCTTTACTCTCTCTCACTCTCTCTCTCACTCTCTCTCTCTCTCTCGCTCTCTCAACATGGCCCCACTCAGTCGCCTCCATGGCTGGTTGAGCAATAAATGCAGATTTGTTACAGTGTAGAGTAAGCTTGCAAGGCCAGGGCACTTTTCTTCCGCATGGGCGGAAAAGATGGGCTGCCAAAAAGAGAGGGGTGTTCCATATGGAGCATTCTAGTAGCAAGAGCAATGCAAGAGAACAAGAGATCACACACCCACACACAAAAACTGCTCTACTATCAGATAATAAACATCGACTAGAGAGAGAAGCACCCTGAGCGTGGGCAAGCAGCCTACAAGTGGAGTAATAGATTTACTTCATCTCCAAGAAACACAAATAGACTCCTTGTTTTTCTACTGAGCCAGCCTGATAGTCTTTACTCACAGTGCCAATTATCTGTGCTGATTTGAGGTCCCACTTAACACAGTTCCACAGTTATTACACTCACACGTGACCAATTATTACGCTGAATTTGCTTGACTCTAATGTGTACACTATAGACACATGAATAAAATACATAATTACCTTTATTTCCAGAGGTAAACTAAAAGACTAAGCCATTTATTCAGGCAGTGAGAATTTTGAATAAACATAACTAATCAAATAAACAAATGTGGATTAATCATTTCCAAACCCCTCCAAATGGCCCAATACTTACAGGTGCAATTCTAAAGGCCAATGAACAGTAAACTCAAATCAGGTCTGCTGCAGGTGAGGTTCTTTGTATGGTTATTTTAATAAATCCATGCAGTGGATGGTATGCAGTAAAAAATTTTGGAACCTGTTAATCCAACTGTATTCTAGTAAACAACTTCTCAATAAGTATTAATAACATTTTGTAAACTTTAATTTACTCCTGTTCATTTGTAATTATTCTAAAGTTATATAATTTTTTTCAGGCAAAAACAGTTTTAAGCTAATTTAATGGCTTCATTTTTACGCTGTTTTATCTAAAAGCTTTGTTGCAAGCATTACTGTGGTCCATTATTGACACTGGCCTTAACCTTGTGTGAACGTAGGTTTTCTATTTTTTTCTTTTTTTATGTATGATTATCATTTTGGAGATACATTGATAAAACACAGCAGCGGTGCTCTTTATTGTTTAACAGCTCAGTGGAAGTGTGGCTAAGCAGAAAGCTACACTAAGCCATAATGAGGTTACTTCATTAAGGCCTTTGAAGACCTGCTGAGCCTAAAGATTCTCAGTTTTATCACCCTACCTCCACCCCCACCCCACTCCAAAATTGAGTTGGGGTCATTACCTTAATGAAACCAGTATTTGGTGCTGAGCTTTTGCAGATTTTACAGTTTCACTGATGTCCAATGAAATGACTCTAGTTAGCTTGTAGGCATTTAAACAGAAGGTCTTTTTTATCTAATTTATTTCTATCCTTTTCTAGCATTGGTGAAAACTTTAATATATGCTATTTCTGCATACCTAAAGAATTCAGAGACTGAGCCTAGCTGTTTTTAAACCAATGGTGGTGTCTTTGTTGTTTTTACTCCATATGAAAGCCCCTCCCTCTCAACATCGGCAATAAAATGCTTAAAAATAGTGGCAAATCAGCTGGAATCAGCTGGCCAGCGTTTTCAGGGCCAGACTCTGACTAAGCTCAGGGATTGGGAAGCATCTCACATCCACCACAGTCCATTAATCCCCCCCAAGAGATGCCTGGGCAGATGGGATGCCGGGTAATCCTGGCATGAGGTCACGAGACCTGGTAAAGAAACACTGCAGATAAAGCCACACAAATGTTCAAAACATTTAGCTTGCCTGGGCTTGTCAGAAAGTGGGCATGGGCCCACAGAAATGAACAAAGGCCCCCTTTAAAAACCCGCTGATTTGAATGCAAGGCAAAATAAAAACAACCGCACATGCCAAATGTTCTATTTTTAGGAAACCTGGGGGAACAAGGCATATATTTGGTGTTGGGCATTGGGGGAGGAGATGGTGTTGTGGATTGGGGGAAGATGTCTTAAATTAGAGCGTAAAACATTTAAATTGTTATGGGATTATGGTGTAGCCGTCCATCTCCAGCTGTATTGATTGTCCACAGTCAGAGGGCATTAATCACTGCACACCAAGGATACAGAAGAAGAGTCCTTCTTTTTGAATACATCCTACTTTTTGAATACAATTGATATTTGATAGTAGCACATTATCTGTGGATTACACTAATGAAGAAGTGTTGGCATATATACTTTGAACAAGTGATAAAACTTTACCGTGAGTATTTTGGTATTTGCAATCTAAATTGGAAAAAAAAAACTGGAGAATTATGAACAATGAATGCAACAAAGTACAATTCTATGTATCAATTTGTACATCAAACATGAAATATTTAACAGAAAATTGAAATGAAATCTGGTATATTCAGAACACGTTTACTGAATCGTGAGTTTTTAACTTTTAAAAAAGAGACTTTAAAGAAGGCAGCGATTCTGGAGAGGTCCCCTGATCAAATGGCAAACCCATGCTTTTGATCAAGGATGGTTTTACTCAAATCCGATCAAGCTCCAGTCTGTCATTAAAGCCTATTTGCAGCTAGAATGTGGCAGCGTCTGGGCTAGCATGGCACTTCTGGATTGGGGTGTTGTCCTGTGTCTCCAGGGATAGTAAGGCTGCACTGCAGCATGCTTCTCTGCAAAAACCTTTGAATAAGCACACAGATTTATGACTGGCGCTCTCTGACTCTGGGACTCTCACTGATTGCCTCTTTCTGTCCATCTCCAGCCCCCCAGACCAAACTCTCATTTCAGCTGCCTTGGCAGCTTTATGGGCCTGAGGAAAATACTGCTGGGTAGACAAATCCCCGCCTTGTGACATCGACCACTGAGCGATAAACACACTGACATCACCCACACTGAGAGTCTTTATTATACACACACACACAGGCAGAATGCCTAAGCCTCACTGCTTTCAGCAGAATCATCTTGAAGCCTTCAGATTTTTCAGAAACTGAGATTAGCAATTAGCTGTCAGTTCACTCCAATATATCCTTAAAAATAGTGAATCTCCAAAAGTTATTGGGTGAAGTGACTATTAATAAAACCTTGATTATGGGAAGAACCATGTTAATGCTTAAATGGTTATTTGTATGGTTAAATGTTTTGCTCTCCATTTAAATCTGTGTTGTTACAATATAAAGAACCTCACTGTTAGAAGGCAAATACTTTGTGGAACTCTTTTTGCTAAAAGTGTTGACTTGCTGCAGTTTTTAGCATTGACCTGCACTGCCCAGTGTCCACCTCTGTCCCTTCCGTCACCCTACATGAAATGCACACAGAGCCACAAAGGCAATTAAAAGCTCTTGGAGAGCTCTTAGAGGTCACCCATGGTTACAAGCTCGCAGTTAGTAGCTGTGGCGATAAATAAAAATGTCTAGGCCATTTTGACCGAGTAGCCAGCGATTCTGCAGAAGGGATCTCCCCCAGTAATTTGTGGAATAGCCTGAATTAGGGCAAGACTGCATCCTGGGACAACAGCTTCTGATGCTTTTGTTCTCTAATCTTAAACAGTTCTGATAAAGCACTTAGCAGCTGCTCCCAATTATTAGCTTTTGTTTTGCTTAAAAACAGTAATTATGTTAACATTTCCAATTTAGACTACTGTGCAGAAAAGGGAGTTTGAAGAAAGCCTGTGAAGAAGGGTATATTGTTATGACATTATGACGCTCCATGCTCTATGGAGCAGAACTGAAATATATTGACGCGAGAGCTGGGAATACCAGGGGAACCCACTCTAGCTTGCATGCAACTTGATTTGAAGCCTGCACCTGACAGCTTGTGATTCCCTAGCTTAATCCTTCATAATCCTTCAGGCTCTTTCCCTTTTGTTTTTATTCTAGTCCTCAGGATAGTGCCAACTAATTCCTTTAACTGCAATAGCAGAGAAGGTGGGAAACATACAAGGAGAGTCTCATTCTAGTTCCACATTTCACAGATTCACTGGTTTTGTTGCGTGCGAATAAATGTGCTTGTCAGTGCACTGTTTTTGATCCATTTTACTGCCTTCATCCTTCTATCTCTGCAGGAAGTGTGAAGGCTCCAGAGGAACCCCAGCTCCCATTGCTAATACACAAAGCCCTCACTATATAGCAATTAGTCAGTGTTATCAGGGTTCAGCTGTTAAAATTCCATGGCAAAAGCATCTGGGATGTGTTTACACAATGTTTGTAATGGTCAGATTGCTGGGTGTTCCATGTTGGATGCTGGACAGAGCCGGTCAGGCTGGGCACGCATGAGTGGAAATACTCCCCAGGGCTCTTTTGGTGTGAGCAAAGTACATTACTGTTCTACCAATACTTCAACTCATCTCCACTCAACTCAACATTTCTCATTCTGTCTATGCTAGACTGACCTGAGGGTACATCAACAATTTAGAGTGTTTTGGAGAGCCTCTTTGTTACATAACTTCTGCACTCGTGTTTGGAAGAGTTGTTAAAGAGTATTTTTTTGCACTTTTAGGACCGAGTTTTCTATTGTCCTAAAAATATGCAGTTGCATAACAACAATGTTATATCAACTGCATTTTGTACACCATTTGTAACTGTCTGCTGCCCCTCACACCATGTGGATGTTTCATAATGAACAGAAATGGTCCAAAAGGAATTAGGATTACATTAACAGACAACACAGTTGATTTCATTCTGTAAAGTTACCTGTTTTTGTGACAAAATGTGTTATATGGTATAATTTGGAATTAAATTTTGCTCCCATTATAGCACAAGGCTTAGCTTCCCGGAGGAATGGAAGGAGGATTCTGTTTTGTTTTCAGTCCTGGAGTACAGTGCCTCTTCTTAATTAGGCAGCTCAGCAGGGTGCCCTGCATTCTTCAGATAACATTGAGAGAACTGGTTAGGTGAAATGCCATTGTTCAGAACAGTCTGGCAGAGCCATTTTGCTTTCTGTTCTTCTGCTCCCTTGTTTTCTTTTCTCTTCTCTTCTCAAATCACACTGACAGCCAGAGGTCACAGTGACTGAGGAGAGTTATCGATGTCGAAGGATGGGTGAAGACTGCCGTGATCAATAAAATCAATGGACGGTAGTGTCCCTTTCAGTGAAGCTGATGAGTATTGGCTATCAAGTGATGCTCTAATGCACAAACTGTGTTTAGCTTTGTTCATTTCTGTTCCAAGTCCTTCAGTAAACTGCACAGAGCTTTATGAATAAGGCATGTACATCACGGAGTTGAAAAGAAATACATATTCATGATTCCTGATTTTAATAATGAGTTTTGCCAATGCCTATGTAATTATCTTTGCACATTAAATGAATAAAATAATCCATCTGGCACGTTACATTTCATCCACTTATTGGTCCAAAAGGTCTCTTGACATTTATCCCGAAATCCTGCTCCAATAAATGAGTCTTGCTTTATTTCTTCACGGTGGTTTGGTTTAACCCAAAACCACATCACTAATTAATCCAATCAGGCCTGAAGCAGCTGCCTCACTGGGAAGTTGAGAGTAAAGTAAATGGATTTGGTGTCTGATCGTGCTCTGGTGGGGGTTGGGGCTCACACCATTTGCTGTAACACTTACAGACAATGAACCAGAACACAGTAACATCTCAGCTATAAAAAGCGAATCATGTCCTAATCCTTCTTGGTTTATTTAGATCTAGGTCGTAGCGTATGTAAAAATGACAAGCTATCACATTTACAGCATGATTTAAATAGTAAGTTTGACCTGTTTTCACACATATAGCTTGATTTATCATGGTGTACACAGAACTGATTGGAATTGGCACTGTTTTCTTCTAAAATCTGTGTTAGTGTTAAACACTTGGACATGAAGGAACACTGCACATACTTTCAGTGCCAGTTGAACCATTATTTTGGAACGTTTAGAGGCCAGCAGTGACATCATCACATGCGCAGCATCTATAAATAGGTTTGTGATGACTGCTATTTTAGTGTAATGTTTCATCACCCAAGGACACAGCTGTACATCGAACCTAGTGAATATATTAAACAGGATAACATTTCTAGCTGAAGGCGGTCCTCAACAAATGGAGTTCTAATACATGTGATACCTCTGAATACCAAAGGCCTTTTGATTCTCCAACAAAACAAAATGCAGTGAGAAGGATCAGGTCTCACTGGTTTGCCACCAAAGAAGAATCATGCTCCACAGTTAATACCAGAGACTGAAATTATTTTTCCCATTGGATTACTGTCACTTCTCAAAATAAGAGATGGCCATTTGTGCATAATTTGTGTCAAATGCATCTATAATTTATTTGTTCCTCAGCATTACAATAAAAAACTATTTACAGTGAGTAAAAACAATCAGGTTTCCAAACTAAAACTTATAAGTGTGAACAGGTTCTGTTTCAGACATTACCACAACTAGCTTAACATAAACATTTATATATCCTCTTATTATATCAGCACTGGCAATGAGTCTAAGAAAACTGCAATAAAAGGCGCTGTGTCGCTGAAAGAAAACCAAAGTGTTGCCAAGCTATGGTCCTCAGTTTAGTCTCTTCCCTTACTGGAGGAAACATACATGAATAAAAGGCATAGGTTTGTATAGGCTTTTATAATTCTGTTGAAACTACCGCCTATCAGATCTATCGCATATTCCTCAGATACAAAGGGCGGCTGCACGGCAAATACTAAGTATGGAAGAAAGCAGTTCAATACTGTGTGACACATAAAGGTCAAATCCATTTTCTCCTGACCCTATGGCCATCTGGAACAATTCCTTTGTTCAGAGACTCACTGCAAAATCCTACAATAATACAGAGACCATTGTGGAGGTTCACAAGTGAGATAACCGTGTCTTGAAATTGTCCCTCAGCTCATCTCTTTTTCTTGCTGTGTCTCACCATCTTTTTCCTTTTGAGGATCATCTCATACAGTTTCTCCAGGCCTGGCTGAAGGCCCTGGCCATCCACAGCACTGCAGCCCTGAACATGGTGAAGGGTGTTGGCACTCAGTTCATGCACAGCCAAAACCTTCTCCACTTCGCTGACAGCCAGTGCAACCGGAAGATCCTGTTTGTTAGCCAACACGAGTACCGGCACACCCTGGTTCTCTGACGTGCGTGTGATTTTGTGCAGCTCCACCTTAGCCTCCTCCATGCGCTCAGCTTCAGTGGAGTCCACTACAAAGACCATCCCGTCAGTGCGGCGTGTGTAGGACTTCCACAGCGGTCGCAGTTTATCCTGACCACCCACGTCCCACACCTGGAAAGTAATGGCTCGCCCATTGCCCACTGGCACTTTTATCTTTTCTGTGTTAAAGCCCTTGGTCGGAATCGTTTTGACAAACTCCTTCAGCTTTAGTCTGTAAAGAAGGGAGGTTTTGCCAGCAGAGTCCAATCCAATGACCACCACATGCAGAGACTGGAAGTTAGGCAGGAATGGTGTGTTGGGAGCAATCTCTGTCAGTTGGTTTCCCATGGCAATCAGATTTTCTCACTCTCCTGCGAGAGGTAGCAGACTCGTCTGTGCTGTTTTAAGTGTTTGGCATTTGCACGTACTTCAAAGGTACTGCAGGCAGACGGAGGGCAATGTGACCAGAGGCACAGTGCTGGACCTAATCAAAGCAAACAGAACAGCTGGTTACTATCAACGATGCCGGAGAGATGTCTGCAACCCTCATATAAAGGGGTTAGCCTTTAATCAGCATCCTCTGGGACGACCAAAAAGAATTCAACACAGTTTCTGTTTTACTGCAACCAAGACAGTAAAAATCCTTTAGCGCTTCTATAGTTCACAATAAGACACCCTGGCTGGACTCCTAGAGTATGGTACATTCAGTAAAATGACTTTATTGGACTACATGAGCATAGTAAACTAGATATAAATTAGTCAAATGCAGGTCTTTCTAAGACTGGCGGTGTAATTCCCAGGCTGTAACTGGGTGATGGGGGTTCTTCTCCATGCCTAATCATCTTAAGACTGCTAAGCAGAAATAGATTTCTTAAGGCAATCTACATTCCATGTTAATGCCGTCTAGGGAATGTATTTAACAAGAAGGCCTAGTTTATCCATAATTCAGGTTTACAAGTAGGATCATTTAAAATATTTACTTCAATAATAATAATAATAATAATAATAATAATAATAACAAGACACCAACCAAAATACTAATAAATAATAGGTTTCATAATAATAATACAAGAAAATCAATAACAATAATAATAGTATGCCATGAGATTAAAGTCAAAATCTTGCCCTAATACAGCCCTACTGAAACCAGCTATTTGTCCAGTAGGGCATTACACAATATGCCATTTACATTTACATTTACATTTACAGTATTTAGCTGACGCTCTTATCCAGAGCGACGTACAACAGTGCCAGAACAGTCTACAGTATGTAGGACAGCCTTGGAAGTTTTTTTTTTATCTTTCTCTATATAATGCCATGATGTTATTGACACACAACAATCTGTGAGTTAACACAGTTTATATCACGAAGCTGAAAAAGACAGGCTTTGTAAAGCACATTCTAAATAATCCGAACACAAGACAACCCCCGCGATCTGAGCGCATAACTATCACGGAGACGTTTTGTAAATCGAAACTCAAACTTCTTACCTAGTGGACTTTAATGTCATGAAGGCCAAACGATAAGGTCCAGGAGACTCTTCGTTTCCAAACGATCACCATTTTCCGAGCGTGTGGAGTCTGTGCTGCCTCTGTCCGATCGGAGGCAATAGGACAGGCACGCACGCTCCATCCAGAACGACAACCTGCATGTGACGTCACCAGCACGCTTCACCTCTCCCGGCGTTTCTTTCAGATCCCACCCGTATTCCGAAAAACCCCGCCCCCTCCTTCGTCATGATTGGCTAATAGTGTTCTACCGTGCGTTTACTGTGCCATGATTGCTGGAATTACTCGTCAAGCTCACTGTAATATATATACGCGTGTGTGTGTGTTTTTGGTTTGCGAGTGCACTGAACGTCTAAAGAGGGTATTTATTTCCCACCCATGTTCCTGAAAACCCCGCCTCTTCCTTCATCATGATTGGCTAGCAGTGTTCCACCGTCCGCCTCCTGTTCCTGGGTTGGGTGAAAGGACAACGCTCCCTGCGTTTGGATTGGCCAGTAGATCATAACGCTCAACAGGCGAAGGAAAAAAAACATGTTTTCGCGGCTCCCTCTGGTGGTTGTGATTTTTACCATAATTCTCAAAACATTTAAGTTTCAAGCTCAAAAACTACCACTCTACAGATGACTTGAGATAATGAAACTATAAGTGAATCTAGACATATGCAATTTTCATAAAAACGCTGGGGAATTCACCTTTTAGGAGATCAGCAGAGAAAAAGACAACTGACCAGTGATGAGGCTTATGGTCATTACAGCCTATATCTTTCATCATGGAATAAGACGAAATTTAGTTTCTAACTGGTGTCGCCTGCATACATTATGTACAATTTCAATTACTAACTAAAGGTTGTAAGTCGCTCTGGAAAAGTGTCGTGAATGTAAATAAAACTTGAACTGCAGTACCAGTCAAAACGTTAGGACACACCTTCCCATTCAACTATTTCCTTTGTTTTTATTATTAGATACATTGTATATTAATATTGAAAATATCATCTATTGCTCTGGTGACAGCTTTGCACACTCTTGGCATTCTTTCAATCAGATTAGTGAGGGATCGACCTGGAATGGTATTTAATTAACAAGAGTTCTTCGTCAATTTCTTGCCTTCTTAATGTGTTTAGGATCATCAGTGGTGATGGTCGGGTTGGTACACAATTAGTAATCCTATTCGACTACGGTTCTACTCGACAAATGTTTGCTGATGTAAATGTTATAATATAGTTAAGTACGTCAATTAGGCCCCTTTGTTGTGTGTTGCTAGGAAACGCGCGATCCTTTAAACTCCTGCTGAGTTTCGGCAGAGTTCCGGCTCTTTTTAGAGAACCGACTCTTTCGGCTCAGCTCACATAAAAGAGCCGTCTCTTTCGGCTCCCAAGCGGCTCTTCAGGTTGTTTTGTTACTTTAACTAATTTATTATCAACAATATAAAATTATGCAAATTATACAAATTGTATTACTAATGTAAAAAAATATATATTTATATATGTTTATTATATAAATATCTTTTTATTTATTCACTCCACACAAAATGTATTTAAATGTTCAGCCTTTTCCTTTTAAACAAACTTAAAGTGAAACAACACAACACACTGCAAACCACAACACAATAAAATATCAATTAAAGAAAAAAATGAACACCCAGATTTTTAATTAAGGGAAAGGTTGGCATTCAGAAATACCAAGTGCCTCAGCTTTGAGGAGCTGATCAGGTTTCCTCTGTCAGTAATTATTTGTCCTGTTTTGGAGAAGATTCTCTCAGAGGGGACTGATATTGCCACAGTGCACAGTCTCCGTGTCATCACCTGGGTAAGACGTGGATCAACTGAAACCTTGGTCTCCCACCAGCTCAGTGGGTCTGCACTTCTCTCGCATAGAGGCTCATCAATGTAGGATCTCACTTCCAGTATTGCATCTGCTGAGGGATTCCTTCTGGTAGTGTCTCTACTTGCTCGTTGGCTGGATCTTGCTGCAGCAGTTATTCTCTGAAGAGCTTCATCCACCGCTTTGCTGTCACTAAAGACCAGCTTCTTGGATCTTGGATCAAGAATGGTGGTTTCAGAGACAACAGCGTTATTTTCATTCAGTGGAACTTTCTGTCCAGGGTGCTACTGCTGCTGCGAGTGTAACTACTGCCCCTCCCCCCTCTGCTCGCTGTGTTTGCGCTGAGCAGAGTGGGGAGTGGCGCAAACGCAAGGCTCACGTGCAACGTGAAGCGAAAAAAGTGAGAGAGGGCAAGAAAAAGAAAAAAAACCCCACGGCTCCCAATAAGGAGCCGGCTCCCGCCGTTCACTCCAAAGAGCCGGCTCTAAGAGCCATTTCGTTCGCGACCGACCCTTCACTACTGCAGAGTGGGGTCAGTGTGGTGTGAGAGGTGTGTGGGCTCTTCAAAGCACAGATGTTGGTAAGTTCAAAACATTATAACGCGTTTTCTTCTTTGTGCAAATAGTTTTTTTTTTAAATAAAAGTCCGAATTTGTCAGACATGCATTTTATCCAATCTGTGTTGCATTTCCCCCATTAAAATTATTGAATGCAGCTGGTAGTCTGGTCGCCCATTAAAACTGAATTAACAATTCTCACCCTGAAATGGGTTTTTTAACCAGTTGAAAACGTCAAATTTCCTGGAGCCTTTTGAATGTTTAGAACTGCATTTTACGTGACTGCGGATGTATACGCAGCTAATAAATCCGTTCAGTTGGGGGTTTCAAACATGTATGCCTGAACAATGGACACCTCTTAACATCTGAGCTTGAATTACATTAGTCAGGAAATGGGGACTCGTGTTACGTTCCACTGACTAGTCACATAAATCCATCTCCCTCTCAGGCCTTTCATCAGGGGGTGTAAGATGTCAGCGATGCACTGGGAGGCCCGCCGCCGGCAGAACGTGCTGGACCGCAGGATGGCCACCAAAACTAAGCAATGTCTCACTGTGAGCATCTGCTCTGGACTCAAAGTGAAGTTATCTTTGCAGTGCAGTCCTATTATCCTAATTTGTACTTTTTATGCACTATATGGACAAAAGTATTAGCACCCCTCTTAATTCAGGTGGCCTTTTTCTTCAATTTTAATGCTTCGGCATACCAAGACATATTGAAAAACACCACGCTTCCATCTTTGTGCATGCAGTTTGGGGAAGGCTCTGTTTCATTCCAGCTTGACTGTGCACCAGTGCACAAAACAAGCTCCATGAAGACATGGCTGGAGGAGTTTGGTGTGGAAGAATTTGACTGGCCTGCACTGAGCCCTGACCTCAGCCCCATCCACCACCTCTGTGATGATCTTGAACGAAGACTGCTAGCCAGGCCTTTTCATCCAACATCAGTGCCTGAACTCATAAATGTTCTACAGAATGAATGGTCACAAATTCCCACAGAATCTCCAAAATCTTGTGGAAAGCCTTCCAAGAAGAGTGGAAGCTGTTACAGCTGCAAACAAGGGGCCAACATCATATTAAAGTCTATTTGAATGCACCGTCATTAAAGTCCCTGTTAGTGTAATGGTCAGGAGTCTCAATACTTTTGTCCATATAGTTTATCTGCACTCTAGAAAGACACATGCCACATGTTTGTAATCAACTTAAGACATGTCTAATGCTCTATGGTGGTGTTGTAGGGGGGCAGTCAGAAGCAAAACTCCATGGAAGAGGGACTAAATGAAGTGCCGGAAACATCCTCAGGGTCGAGTGAACCTCTGGGTATGTCATGCATAGCAAGTACAACACTATGTATGATGTCTCTATGTTGACACTTAATTGTTTATGCATGTGGCATATACAGTGCCTTGCAAAAGTATTCACCCCCTGGAATTGGCATTCTCTCTATTTTGTTACCTTACAACCTAGAATTTAAATGGATTTTCAATTTGATTTTAAGCGGTGGACCTAGAAAAGAAATAAATGATGTTAGTTAGTAGGGGAAAACATGTTTTAAATATTTCTAGAAGATGTAAAACTGAAAGTGGTGCATATGTTTTCAACCCTTTTGCTTTGAAGCCGCAAACACCCCCAAACTTCAAACACCACTTCATTAGTTAAATAAAATCCTCATGTGAGCAATTTAAGTGTCAAATGATCTTAGTAAATATATGTTTGTCCCAGAGTCAACACCGGTGCAACATCACCAAGTAAGGGCTACCATCAAACAAGTGACAGCATGAAGACAGAGGAAGTCTCCCCACAGGCCAGAGACAGTTGTAAGGAGTACAGATCAGGGCTGGGTTATTAAATAAATATTACAAACCCTGAACATATCAATGAGTCACCATTAAATCCATTATTGTGGATTTAATGGTGATTATGGCACCAGAGCAAACCTGCCAAGAGAGGGTCGCCCACCAAAACTCACAAACCTGGAAAGGACCAAGAAGGCAGCAACGAAGAAGCTAAAGATAATCATGAAGGAGACGTCGGTTCTACTGCAGAATTGGGAGTATCTGTCCATAGGAGAGACTAGAAGCCTTACAGTGCACAGAGATGGGCTTCTTGGAAGAGTGGCCAAGAAAATAAGGCAGATCATTTGAAACTTGCCAGGTGTATAGAAGAATGCTCAATCATGTGGAAGAAAGTATTGTGGTCAGATGAGACTAAAAACTTTTTGGCCATCTAGGACAACACTACATGTCTGGCATAAAACTTACACCTCGCATCTCATGGGAAACTGGTCAGAACTGAAGGGAATTTTGATGGCGCAAAATATAAAGAAAGTCTTCCAGAGATGTGAGACTGGGACGGAGGTTCACGAAGGACAACGACCCCAAACACACTGCTAAAGCAACACTGCAGTGCTTTAAAGAGAAACAGGTAAATGTTCTGGAATGGCCCAGTCAAAGTCCAGACATCATTCCAATTGAGAAACTCTGGGATGATTTAAAGATTGCTGTACACAAGCGGTGTCCAACTTGAAGAGTCTGGATGTGCCAAGCTGGGGAGATGTACACAAAGAGGCTTGTCGCTGTAATTGCTGTACAAAGTGTTGATTCTGGGAGGGGGTGAATAGCACACTCAGGTTTTTTTTTTTGTCTTATTTCTTGTTTGTTCCACAATAAAAAAAATAATTTGCGTCTGCAAAGTGGTCGCTGTGTTGCGTAAATTAAAAGATACAAACCCCCCAAAATTCCTTTAAGAAAATAATTCCAAGGGGGGTGAGGGAGTGAATACTTTTGCAAGGTACTGTAGTACATACGATACATCGCTTTAAAATACAGTCTGCTTTGGCTCCTTGATCGTGTTTCTGAACAAAACACCCAGAGCATAGGAAATATAACAATGTTGTACTATCCCCAGTGATTGATAAAAGGATCCTCTGCCGCTGTCAAGCTGAAAAAGAGCAATACAGCGCCAAGACTGAAAACAGATACACAGTGAGTTTGCCATGTTTGTTGTTTCCTGAAAGACTGCAATGCCTTCACATTTAACAGAAATATTTCACAATTTCTTAGTAATCCAAGTAGTAATCTTAGTAATCTTCCTATTGGACAGGCTTGACTTTGTCCTTGAAACGCTGCTTTGTGAAATACCTCTAAGATAGCTGCTGTCTTTGTTA
Source organism: Brachypetersius gabonensis (assembly GCA_037577145.1). Taxonomy (NCBI): domain Eukaryota; kingdom Metazoa; phylum Chordata; class Actinopteri; order Characiformes; family Alestidae; genus Brachypetersius; species Brachypetersius gabonensis. The sequence continues at coordinate 30,498,235 of JBBJLR010000111.1, read as the reverse complement.
ACCCTTTAAGATCCAAAAACATGGAATAAATGACAAAAATACACACAACTGATAGACAAGTTGAAGAAATATGTATACAATAACTTTTTTGTTTTAGAGTAACTTTAAAGTGAAGCTCGAACAATATTCCATTGCATTTGGATGCAGAGTGTTTGACACACACTCACATACTTGCGCAAATGAATGGAGGCCATTTGTTAACGTGTTTGTATACATTCTGCAGCTGTATTTGTGTGCATGTAGGTTTGTGCATTTTAATCTGTGTATGAGAGCATGTAAGCCTATAAACTGTTGTAACACCTTTTTATTCTCTCCACACTGCTATGGTATAGCAGTTGTGCACCATAACCTCTTAACAAAGTTGTTTCCGTCTCCCGTTTTCTCATTAAAAAAAAATGTCTAGACAGAGCATACCACTTTTTGAACAGCTTACCAACATGCAGTTAACTTTTTTGGATTTTGGTGGTGCCAAACTACAAAAAAAAGTAAGCATTAGAAAAAAGCGAATGGGTCTGAATGGGTTAAGCACCATAAAGTAACTCATCAGATCCAGTGCTTTACTCTCATTTGTCACAGAGAAAATGTCCTTATACATACTATATACTTTGTTTCAGTCTACACAGTACTTCCAGCAATGGTGAAGGCTACGGATCCTCCTGCAGCTCCACAGCCGCCAAGTATGAGCAGCTGTTCCTCGCTTTAGAAAGGGATCACGTATATAAAAAAAAAAAGTAATTAAAAATAAGTCATTTAAACATGAATCATTCTTTGAGTGTGCTTGAAAATGCCAATAGTAATGAGGGTAGGATAATATGAACATGAATCAGCCTGATTTATTTCTGTTACTGTAGCATATTTTTCTGGTCCGGGGGTTTCACTTGTAGAATTGTGGAAAAGAAGTAAGCATGAACATCTACTTAAAGACAGAATTTATTGCAAAGTGCAAATCAGCATAAATTTGGCAATAGGTCAGTATTTAACAATTAAGACAGAATGCAGGGATTTGTGCAATAGGCAGCAGGCACTTCCACTCAGCAAATATTTCATTTGTAAAACATAAAGACAGTCAGTCCAGTTAAGAAAGGAAAGAACTATCCTTAACCTTTAAGGACCTGCAGAACATGTGACTAAATAAAAAAACGAAATGCCAAAGATATGTAAGCAATTGTAAGCACTTCGTTTTTTTTAATTAGCTTGGCCATTTGCTATTAATCTTTTCTTTGGTTTCCTATTGTGATGGCCATGATATTCAGTATATCAGTGAAGCTGTGGAAAACTATGAGGAATGGTAGAGTTGGCTCCGCAGTCAATGTACTCATATGAATCCTTGGACAGCTGTTCCGCATGGGACAGGTAGGACACTTTTATAGTCATTCTGTGGAGAATAGAAGACAGGGTCACTTGAGCAACACTGCATTTACTGCAAGTAAGTACTGTGTCATTGACCTTTGGTCACTCAGTAACACAAAGGCTACATTTCTTTGAGCATGTGCCCACAAGGCAGACAGAATAGGACAAGAATTTTTTGCTAATTAATCACATCAGATTTTCTTTCTGCCTGATTTGCACGTTTTAACTTTTTAAAAAGCATACTTTCACATTTCATGAGATACTGATGACAAGAAAAAGGTCCAAAATTAAAGTAATGAAATTTTGTTACATACAGTTAATATTTTCATTTGACTGATATGAGGGTTCGTTACACTGGGTACAACTACAGGCAGTGCCATAATAATCGGCACCCTTGGTGAGGATGATTAAAAAGGATGGTCTTTGTGTTTAAAGCCCAGGTCTCACAATCATTCATTCAATTTTTTTCTGTAACCACTTAATCCTCAGGTCAAGAGTACCCGGAGCCTAGGATTCTATCCTGGGGTCTACGGGCACGAGGCAGAGCGCACATACAAACACCATTCACTCACACCTACGGTCAATTTAGAACTCCAGTTCACCTCACTCACATGTCTTTGGACTGTGGGAAACCAGAGACCCTGGAGGACACTCGCACCACCACGAGAAGAACATGCATACTACACACACACACAACCGCACACCCCCACCCCCCACCCTGGAGGTGTGAGGCAACAGCCCTACCCACTGCACCACCATGGGCCCTTCAGTCACACATATAAGTGAAAAACTACATTTATTTTAAGAGAACCCCTGAAGAATTCCTAAGATATAAAATGCAGCAAATCCTATGATATAATTACTGGCCTCCTGTATTTGGTACCATCCTTTGCCAATATAACAGCAAGAAGTCTAATCAAACATCAAAGATGTTTGATTAGACCAGTTACAGAATCGAAAGGGTCCTGTGATACTGACCTCGGTTTACCTCAGTGGGATTCATTTTCTTTCCAGTCAGGGAACTGGAATAGCTTTTTACCACCACTTGTTCTCCCCAAGGGTGCCAATAATTATGGAGCTCAGTTGATTGTATATAAACACATATGTAGAGTGTATATACACACAGAGCTCACAGCAGGATTAAAAATCAAAGGTGGTGTTTGATTTTGTTTATTGTTACAGTTGGAACAAAACCTTGTCTCAAAATTTGTCATAATATTCACATTACTTGAAAATGCCTACTGTGATAAACAGACCAACTGGACTATAAGACTTAAACATATACACATATATATATTCTAATATAAATATATATACACACACATACCTCCACAAACACAAACCTCCAGGCTAAGCGAAAACAGGTACTTACTGCAAATGCAAGAACAACGTGTGGATCCGGATGGATGTTGACTTGCAGTAGGTACTGTGAAAATTTTGAAATTTAAATGACAATTAACAAACCGTAATATTGCCACCATAAAAACATTCAAGAAGCGAAGTGCTTTTAGCAGGTAAACCCTACAGGTCTTAAGCTTGCATCTGAATTCTGCTGTAGCATTTGTCTGCATGGAATAGCTGCAGACCCAGAAAAAAGGCAGTTCGGAACACAGTCTTTAACTGTGTCACCATCATCGCATACATCGCAAGACATGGCGAAATCACAACATGTAGCAATAGAATTGCAAGATGACATGCTGTCTATATGTAGCCTTGGTGTCAAGCATTTAGTGCTTCAAGCCTTGTCCGATCAGGAAGAGACATGCTACTCTGATAGCTGGCTTAAGGGGCTACAGTGAGGGAAAAAATGGGAAACAGTGCATACAACTTTTTTAAAAACCTCAGTAAAAGAATATAATATTTACATTGTGTACTTACTTCAAACCAGCATCTTCAATGTCAATTTGGGTCACAACTGTCAACTGCAGAAGCAAGAAGAGGGAGACATATTAATATTAAGTGCGAGCTTTTTTGTATTTGTTTCCATATATATTAAGTTGCCAGCTGATTTATACCTGCACTCCTTGGTCATTTTACCAAAAACATATGGTTCCTATCTAGGTGCACTTTATTTAGGTATATAATGAAAAACTAGACACCGTTGCTGCACACTTTACGACCATTATCAACACAGTCCGTCAGTATTAAGAAATGCCTGTGAGAGTGCAGCTCATGTGAGTGTGTGAGACACACAGAGATGATGGACCTCACGTAAGTGTCGCTGCTTAGCTGAGAATAGGCTGCTAAACAAAAGAATTCGTCAAACAGTGGCCAGAAACTAACCACTGAAGAGTCAGGCTAGAAGATTTTAATAAATGGTGTATAGAAAACAAATGAGTCAAAAAATTTAAATAAGTATAGAGCATAATAAAACTAATAGTGAAGTGATGAGTCTATGAAGTCTATGAGACATAGTCTATGAAACATCCAGTGTAAGCACCAAAAAACTACATCCAAAAAACTGGCAAGTTGGTGCCTGCTTTTAGTTGTAGTTCTTCAGCTTTTCCCACAGCCACTATTTAAACGCCATACATTAAGATCTTTTTATGGAATGTTAAAAAAAACCTGACCTCTGAAGACTCACCGTTTTATGCGAGCGTGGGATAACTGTAATTACATTGGCAGCCTTGGTCTTCCCCACCACAGTCTCATAAATCAGGACTTGCAGATCAAGATCATGAACTTGGATAGCAACAAAGTTTTGATTGCTGATGTTCATTTTGTTCTGCACAAATGGTAGTGAACAGGCTATTACAGTTAGTCCAAAAAAAGGCCAAAAAGAAATTCTAAAGGAATAGAATATGTTTAAGTCAGAAATATTACATATAGCAATAGCCTGGCTTCTGACGAAGGTACATGTGTGCATTTACTTACTGTTATTGTCATTTTAACAGCGTCGGTTGTGAATTGAACCACTGAGGAATAGAGGGTTACCCGGGACACCTCCACACTCCGCGGGAACAGGAAGAAGAGGATAAGGGAACAGATCAGGAGACACAGCACAATCGATATACACACATACAGCTTCCTGTGAAAAACATATGAAATATGATCATTGTAAAAAAACAATGCGAATGGCGTTTTGCAAAGATAAAAGCTGTATTTAGGGTAACATTTAGACACCTAATATAAAAAACACAAACACAATGATCTTTATTTTACAGTTTCTTATTCTAAAACAGTAAGTCCTAAATATTTTTAGTGGTTATAGTAGATTTGACAAAAAGTAATCCACTTTCATTACAGGACAAGACAAGTAAGGCTAATTCACATGATGACAGCGGACATAAACCCTTGCAATTGGGTAAAACAGTTCAAGGCCATAACATAACATGTGACACTCACGTATGACGAGGCTTCAGCCTTTGGTCACTACATGGAATAACAGCCACCAGTTGGGCCTCTTGACCTGAACAGATTACAGGAGAGAACACGAGTAAACAATTAAAAGTATTTAACACATGAAACATTTAACACAGAAAAGTGAGCGTTTGTGTGTACACAGCAGTACTGTGCAAAAGTCTTGAACCACACTTTCATGTCATCTCATGAAATGGTTCTCCAGTCTTCCTAAAGGACTTTCAAAAGCTCTGCGTTTCAGTCCAGTCCCTGTTTCGAGGTTAACGGAGCACATCTAATTTAAGGCCAGAACCAGTAAAGTAACAGGTGAAGATGATTCCAGATGATCAGGCTGGTGATTAGTATACTGGTGGTGCTGAATGCTCAGTGGCTGAACACTTTGCACCAACAAGGTGATTCAAAGTGAGATATAAAGAAAATGTGGGTTCTAGACCTTTGCACACTACTTTGTGTGTGTGACTACAGCCAAATTACAGTAAAGACTTTCATTCTAAGAAGGGTGTCATGGAGATCAGCTTTAAGTACCTCTAGGTATTCGTCCAGTCCCCTGGCAAGTAGGGCATGGGTCCCACTGGCCTTCTCCATTGATGCTGCCATAGTCCAACCACTTGGAGAGCCTCCTTTTCCCTTTGTCTTTGTCTTGGCTCATGATGGCTGGTTGACTCCGTGACAGGAACTGGGCTAGTTTCACCATCACTTAGAAAGCGCTGGTCTACATTCAGAAAATTAGTGATCTAAATTTAAATACTCTGTCAGGAGCATTTTATTTTTAAAGCTTAAACACTTTCTGGTACCAGAGGTAGCTGTACAGTCATGCAATATAATATAGATCTTCCACTACTATAAAATGATCAAGTGCTGTATAAGGTGTCGTTGAACAGTTTAATGACATCCACACAAGTTTATCCTCAGGTTACACAATGCATTTGACTGGTTCAGAGTCAATTTATACCCAGAGAAACCAATTAATGCAAAGTACAACTGCTTTGTCAAGTTGATCCTCAAGCACAAGGCTAAATTCGAATCAGCATTACTGCACTCAATGAGCTAACATTGGCAACTCAGGATCAATCTGAAGTGGTTTGTTCACATGATTAATTATGTAATAAATTCAATCGTCTTATGGCACGAGTTCTTCTTGCATATTAACTGCACTCGAGGTTTCATTTCTCAAGAAACAAAAAGTGGTTTCGTCGTCTGTGTAAAAAAACAGGCACGGGACCTGGCTACTTAAAATATTTTAAATATATAGTCGGTGCAGGCACAGACATGTTGGAAACACTGGACAGAGACGAACTCAGAGCTCAACGTACGGCCACTCGTTTCATTACAATTTTTCAGCTTTTATAGTATGTTAATATACAATTCACAAGCTTGTGGACCTGCGTATCCCTGCATCGCAAACTCAGCACATCATACACATCACGAAAAACTTTTCCACCTACCGCGCCATCGTTGGAGCCCAATAAAACAAGCTCCAGGTTTAACTCTGCTCACATGTAAAGCAATTCTTCTGTTCCAACACGAAAATGACGAAAACTCCAGCTTTCCAGACGCATGGACTACGAGTGCGCAATCACTTCCTTGTTTTGCAATGAGCGCGTTAGTAAGCGCTGTCTGGTGCCACGCAGTGGACAAATTCAGTACTACTGCTCTATCAGTAGTGTTCAGTCAGTATTACTGCTCTATCAGTAGTATTCAGTCAGTACTACTGCTCTATCAGTAGTGTTCAGTCAGTACTACTGCTCTATCAGTAGTGTTCACAGTCAGTATTACTGCCCCATCAGTAGTGCTCAGTCAGTATTACTGTTTATCAGTAGTGTTCAGTCAGTATTACTGCTCTATCAGTAGTGTTCAGTCAGTATTACTGCTTGATCAGTAGTATTCACAGTCAGTATTACTGCTCTATCAGTAGTGCTCAGTCAGTATTACTGCTTTATAAATAGAGTTCAGTCATATTACTGCCCCATCAGTAGTGTTCAGTCAGTATTACTGCTCTATCAGTAGTGTTCAATCAGTATTATTGCCCCATCAGTAGTGCTCAGTCAGTATTACTGCTTTATAAATAGAGTTCAGTCAGTATTACTGCTCTATCAGTAGTGTTCAGTCAGTATTACTGCCCCATCAGTAGTGCTCAGTCATATTACTGCCCCATCAGTAGTGTTCAGTCAGTATTACTGCTCTATCAGTAGTGTTCAGTCAGTATTACTGCTCATTTGTGATCAAGGTCAATATCACTGCTCTATCATTTGTAATCACTGTAGCAACATCAGTATTACAGTTCTGCCTGCTGTGATCACACTTAGTACACCAAAGTATTACTGCTCTATCAATCATGGTCACAGCATTACTGCTATTTTGGTGGAAAATAGCACACACACACAGGAAGCTAGGAGCAGTGGCCAGCCACCATTACCACCATGCCAGTTTGCCTCGTTGCCTGTCGGAAGCAGCCACAGTCAGTTTTACAACCCTAAAGTCAGAATTAGTTGCCACAGTCAGTATTATGACACTACTGGCAGTGATTACAGTATTACAGCTGTCTCTGCAGTGGTTACATGATATTACCATTCTATACTGCGGTTAATCTAGCCGCCCTTTGGAAAAACGCGGTGAAACCAGCCGCGCTTGAACAAGTGGTGCACATTTTTTTAGATGATTTACGGTATCGATTAGAAGCCGTTCGCTCTTTAAGGCCTGGTCCACACGGACGTCCTGAACGCCCGTGTGGACGCTTTGATTTGCTTCAATGGGCAGAAAAACGGGTGGCATTCAATAGGCGCTCACCTGGCGTCACGAACGCCAGAAAAACGCCTGGTTCAGACGTCCG
>JBBJLR010000111.1:30478774-30489178 GCA_037577145.1 Brachypetersius gabonensis | reverse complement strand
CCCTACCCATTCCCTACACATGTACCACATAGTGGGTGTAAATAGGTCAAATAGGTCAAAATAGGTGAAATTTAGACAAAGTGTTTTCCCGTATAAAACCTACATTTTCACTATCATAACCACCAAGACATGAAAAAATTCAAACATATTGTGTGTTAGGGAAGTCGAAGGAGTAAAATGCATGCACTTATTTTGTAGGGAAAAATCTGGGATTAAACGGGTTAATATAAGTGTATGCATATATGGGTGTGTATGCATGTGTAGGTGTGTTCCTTTGTGTACGCATATGTGAACGGTTGAGTGAGTGCACATTCCTATCTGAAATGTAGCATGGTGAATAACAGTTGCTTTTCTATTACTCTAGTTGTTAAAAAAGCCACAGTGGACAAATAAAAAAATAATTCCAGTACCCATTTATATGGAATGTTTTATTTGCTGTATTGGACACCAAGAGCCACGTTCACTTAAGCCATTAGCTCCATGATCACACTGTTAGTACACAGAGGACAGCAAACAATTGGTGCCTAAAAAACCTTGACCAATATTAAGCATGATTCAAAAAAACTCATTGCACATTCCTATAGGCTTGGAAAAACCAACACCTTAGTGTCACATGGTTAAACATTACGGCAATTAATGTGATTTTAGTGGAAGCGATTATAGAGGTCACTGTGACAAAGAGCAATCAACAATTTGAAGGCGTTCTTACATATCTTACATCAGACTCAAGCCTCCAATAAAGCTGTTTTTCTGTGTTACTATGTTTGAAGAAAATATATAGATCAGATAAATAAACCCATTACTTAGCTTTCCAATTCTTAATGTGCTAAAACATTTAACTGAAAACAATTACAATCGAGTAATCACGGATCTACTGTCAGTGGAGTGTGGCATCAGAGCTCTTTTTTGTGCCTAAAGTATGCCACAAACCCCAGACATCAGATTTTGGCTCATATTCGAAGAGAATGACATCCTAGCTTCAATATATTACAAACACCTCCTATATCAATATCTTCGAGGTTACTATTGTTATGAAGAAGGCTGCCATGGTGCTCTTCAGTGCCTTGTTGAGTACCACTCGTTGTCGGTCATCTGCACCAGCTCATTGACCACGTCCAGCAGGTTGTATTGATGCTTCCTCAGCAGTCTCTGGTTTAGCAGCTTGTCACTGAAGCCCATTTCCTGTAGCACAGCTATCATCGAGGCCTCCTCACATGCTGGGTCCACACTGGGCCGCTGAGGAAATAGAAAGAAAAATAAAACATGCCAAAGTTCATTCTCAAGCTTGGTTCAGTGTCTACACTCAGCCTGTGCTGGCAAAATAAACATTCAGCTGAAGAACACAGTTTGACTCATGACATGATCTAAACACTACGTCAAACATTACGCTTTCTTTGCTTCTCCTATGGAGAAGGTACCTGCTATAAATGCCACATGGTTTTCTTTCAGCATTGCTCGTGACAAAGTAGGAGTAACATGACTCAAATATTTGTCAGCCCTGTGCCTTGTGTCATGTATTCATTTTACTTCTGGGCATGTACAGGCGGAGGAGGTAAGATAAGAGTGAAATGAAAACAGCAGCAGGTCTGAGTCATGCTGCTGTAAGCATGAGCACCTGTGTTGAGCTGCTCTGGCCGGTGAACAGAGCTTTGTAAGCAGAAGCTGCGACCGAGAGCGCCCCCTTCACCAGTCCTTCAGTGAGCCCGCCAGGGCGCAGCCTGCGGGGGATAAAAGATCACTCAGTTAGATATTTTAATGAAAGAAAAAGCAGTTACCAGAACCCTTTCAGATTTGCTTTTATATTGATCTGTTTCAGACTTGTTGAAGTGGCGATAAAGAAAGAAAAACTTCAGCCCTTCTCAAGAATTCTGGTCAACCACAGGAATGATGTTCACTTCCTTCTTACAGTCTACTTTTTTTTTTAAAGAGCGATACACACCATCTGTGTAGTTAATACTCTTGTACTGGCATTACATGTACAGAATATTTATTAAGAAAAAATACATTAATATAAACACTATCTATTTTACTGACAGACACAATGTCTGCATTTAAAGAAGTTACAAGAAAAAAAGAATGAAAATTGTCGAAAATTAATCAAAGTTGAAAAACGGTCCAGGCATTATTTTAGAAACATTTCAACAAGTTACTGAGACATAAATATCAACAACTAAAAGGTTTGTAACAGATTGGTAAGGTAAATAAGGTACTCAGAATTCATTTTACAAGATCTTTTTCCAAATTTGTCCCATAGAATTAAACAAACTTCTGATCGAAGGCCAACTACCTAAACACCAGGGCACCAGGTTTCCATAATATTTTCATAATAATACTCCATAATAACCCAGGGAAGGGGCTGGGGGGCATACATTATTAATGACAGTGGTGAATTAATGACTCCTACCTGGGACCCTCAGAGCTGCATGTGTCAAAGGCACTGGCAGGGACCTCCATATGTGATGATGTGAACCCTGAGAAATCACACAATGACACAATTCAAAAAAGGTCAGAAAAAATGACAAGCAAAGGCAAAAGAGGCTGCAGTTGACAGATTATTTAGTTCCAGAAGGCCTTGCAGTTTGGTGATTTCCCTGAAAGGTTTCCTAGCAGCAAAACACCAAGCTACGATGGGCACCAGCTTTCCAACATTGGCCTTATGCAGTTAAAATAAAAACAATAAAAAACATTTAATGTCCTAGAAATATTACACCTTAAAATCGGATAACTTCACAAATTTTCCTATTCAGAATAATTTTTTTCTGGTTCTGATAGAAAACTCACCCTGTGCGTTGTCCTCAGGCAGACCCGAGCTGTTCTCCTCAGAGCCCTGTGATCTACCCTCAGCCTGACAAGGTTTAATGGACCTGATAAAAACATCATAGTTTCGACTTACAATGCTTTGCACTGTTCATTATTACTGTTCATTCACAGTAATAGATTGTAAACTGCATTACATAAATATTTAACTTGACCTATTTTACAGCAACTGTTTTATCATTTAGGAAATAATACTGTTAGGGAGTTTGTATGTTTACAGTGTTCTGACCTGTGTGTGCGGAGGGTTGGGGGTGGTGACAGAGAGACAGGTGCCGGTACAACCTCAGGAATGAGGGCTGGGGTGTTTAGTATTTGAGAGGTGTTGAGCAGCTTGTTCACACTGTTTTGGATAGAGGCTGTTGGTTCTGAAATCTCTCCCTCCCCAGTGGTTTGGTCCAGTATTCCTACTGGCTCTGTGTTGCCAGCAGTCCCAGGCTGAGACATGGCAGAGCTGTACATGGAATCACCCAGGGGTTTGGAGGTATCGAAGCAGTCCGGCAAAACGACAATATATTCCTCTGATGAGGCAGAGGACGCCTGACTGCTCACTTCATCCCACTCTCCTGCCACCTCCTCTTTATACTGTTCTTCCTTTTTCCCTTCCTCATCATCAAGTGCACCAGGATCAGTGTAAAGGTTTTCATTGGAGCCAATTAACACATCTGAAAAGACTGATCGTCAAAGAACAGAACTTCACCATGAACAAAAAGCAGCCCAGTCTAAGGAGTGAAATATACTGATAAATGCTAAAAATATAAATATAAAAAAATTAAAACATATATTGAGATTCTTTTTAAAACTCAATATTAATTGAATCATTCAAAATCCAAAGAATGCTTAAGTAATTACATGATACATGACATTCTTTGAGAATACCTACGTTAATTATATAAATCAATGACAATGTCACGTAATGAAATGACAATCACAAATATACTACCAATGTGTTGCTTTGCAGACTACCAAATTCCTTTAAAAAACAACAAGTGTGTTTGTTATGAAATGCAACAGCTGTTTACCTGGGATAACAGGCTCTTCCAGTACAGCTGGAAATTGGTTAGGGGGTGGAGCTTCTGGTCTCTTGACAACTGGCAGGGGAGGTCTGTCAATCTTCTCCATCAAATATCTCTCATTAAAGGGTTTACGATCAAGGCCTACAAATAAGTCAGAACTTCAGAAAGATAACAGTCATGTTCTTCAGAAAAACAAGAATATGAATGTGCTACAAATAAACTGTAAAGGCCCCCTCACCCTCAGGCCTGCTGTGACTGGTTTGAGCCCACCGTCGAGGTTTGTGCTCAGGCTCTTCTTCCAGAGTGAGGGACCGAATTACAGTTTCACACACAAACTGGGTCCCACTAATGTCATCATCACCCTCCTCATGGGCCTGAGCATCTACATTCTCCATGTGTCTCTGGGGCTGCACCACTACACACAACACACACACATTCAGGTTAAGGGTTTGTCCTAAATATGGACAATGTTTAGGCACTGTAGAGATATTTCAATGGCTACTTTTTTAAATGCACATTATTACTCTTACCTTGGAGTTTTTTCAGTGCCGTAGGTTTAGTGTCCTCTTTTGCCAGACCCAAACCATGCTTTCCAAACACATGTCCATAATGAGGGACTGGAGACATGCATGGGGTCATATCTGGAAGAAAACAAAAAATGTTGCCATAATAAATCTTTCTTTTGACATTTTTCACTATGGAGGGCAATGTCACAGTATCACCCCTAATACAAACAGAAACCCGGGTCAGGTACCTCTGCCCTACGGTGTACAGTACATGAGGGCAGGCAGGGTTCTCTGGAGGTTGTGTGGTGATTAATGGCTTCTCGTCTGACACTCATGCTGACAAACACACGAGTACTAAAAATGGAGGAGCTTAAAAATCTGATTTACCTTTTAGTTTGTATTTGATTTGAATGCGATTTGATGGGGTTTTGAAATGGTAATTGCCAGAGACCAAATTAACCACTGCTACTAATGCAAAAGATATGATGGGTTTGCAAGTGATGATGGATTTGAAATGGATTTAAAATGGTATGACACTACAGGCAGAAATTATGAGTTTGAACCTCCAGCCATTCCTCTGCATCTTAAAAGTATATTTGTATCTATATCATATCTACTGTCTACTGCACTGTGTGTACACTATGGAGCTTCACCATTTTGTCTCTCTGTATACTTGTACACAGCTGAGATGACAATAATGTTTACTTTGACTCTGAGGTCTTCTGTCTTCTAATGTAAAAAAAAATGTGAAATGTCAACAGATAGTTGATTCATTTTCACTCATGTTTACATACATTCTTGTACTGATAACACTGTTCATACACATGTTTTCCGTGGGTAATGCAGTTCTGTATTCAACATGTTTCTTCTAATAAAAAAAAAGCTTTTCTGTACATTTAAAATCTAAAATTTCAGCTTCTAGACCTGCATTTAACTGTTAATTCTTAGCCATATTCAGAAGGATTATCAAGAATATGAGAAAACATTGCTCATTTCTGGTTTTATGCAACCAGTAGCAACAAATAACCTAAAATATATTTTATAACAAAAGGGCACAGAATTACTGGTTTATGGTTTCAAAAACATGCAAATTCATGCATATTTAAACAGATTTGCAAGACAATGCAAATACAAATGTACCAAAATTTGTATATCCGTAAGGTAACTGTAAGGTGACATGCATTGTTATCCTTTTCACCTACAATGTCTTGTCTACAATAAACTTTTCACATTGACAATACAGGACAGCAAAACACAAAAATAAAAACTTACCAACTGGAGTGTTAGCTGGGACTTTCTCCAACTCTTGGACAATATTTATATCCAGCAACTCAAAGGACAGCAGATCCTATAAAAATGATACACTTTTTCAGTCTATATATTATTACTTGTAGTAAATGACAGGATGTCTGTTCAAACACAAACCTGTGCAGTGAGCAGGTCCACAGAGGGAATATAGTACTCTCTCTGACAGCTGGAGGACACCTGAGTCTCACAATCTCTGGAGCTGGACCAGTACATGCCTTCCGTACCTAAAAGATTGGCCTTACTCATCTGCACAGTAAAATAAAAATGAACACAAACAAAAAAAATCATGTAATTGTTTTAAAAAATTATTAGGGCTGGGCATGTTAACATGTTATTATTGCATTAATGCATTATTTACTTAACACCAACAATTATTTTATCACACCTTTCTAGCATTTTATTGTAAAGGTTGTGTCATTTTTGTGCTTGGAGTAATATGGACAAAAGTAATGGGATGCCTAGCCCACACGAAAGTGCTGCATGGACAGAAGTATTGAAATATTTGAACTGCAGCTGTGTAACTGTGTTAAAGGGAACACTGCTGTTAAAAAGCTCCTTAAATTTACAGTGTTTGCAAATCAAATGCTATTGCACTTTTGTTCATAGAGCAGTAAAATAAAAGAGTGCAATACAGTACAAACAATGCAATTAATCAATTTAAAAATGTAATCATTGAGCAGCATTAAAAAATACATTAATTGAGCCATAGAAAGTTGCTCATTAAAATATTAAATGTTAAGGTTTTTCCAGTAGTGAAGAGCTTCACCTTACAATGAAGAGCTGCCTTAAACATTGGCACATGAACTGTCAAAAGTTCTTTAATCTTGTACACTTACAGCTTATATGCATTTCAGCAATGCTTTTTGCTCTTTATAAAATATGCTAAGGAGGAAACATGGTCTACTTTGAGCTCATAGATGAATGACTGTATTGTACAATATAGGACACCTTTCATATACAAAGGTAATTAAAGAGTGGCAAATGAAAGACATTGAGCAAAGCCAACTTTTTAAAATCAGAAATCTATGCTATATCTACTCACCAGTGCTTTGCTGCAGTTTGAACTGGGTTTCTGGCCTGAACTGGGCACCACAACGATGCTGCACCACACTCGTGGGCCAAACTGCACTCCGCAGTGTGCCAGGCGCCAGTGAGAGGTGTAGGTGCCTTCCAGGATAGGTGCTATGAAAGCCACACTCACCACCCCTACCTCTCCTGGCTTCAGGAAGGGCACTGCCACCTCCTTTTGTTCCCGTGACTCCAGGGCAAGGTTTCCCCACATGAACTTCAGCTATAGAGAGAAATATACATGGCCCACATGCAAACAGAACAGCACGAGCAAACTCCACACCAGCACAGGAGCAAGGTTCTTTACAATGTAAAAACTGACTGTAACCTCTCAAGTCACAGTGTAAAGAAAAACACTTCACTTCTGCTAAAAATGTGTATGGCATGGTTATAATACCTTAGTCTCAGAGGTCCAGCTGATGTTGCCAGTATTCCTCATCTTCCAGTACTTCATGAACTTGGTGCCAGGCTCCAGACATGTGCCGTCTGGTAGGTTCTCATCCAGAAACAAGGCAGTCATTGTGGGCACCAAGGTGGAGCAGGAGACCTTGGGACCCCTGGTTTGAGTGCACAGAGCATTGTGAGTACAGCTTTGATTCAGCTTCTGTCTTTCTCTTGAAGCTCAAAGCAAAAAATTGTTTTAAAAAAAACGCGCTATACAATAAAGGCAGCAGGTGCATTTGAGGTAGTTCCATCCACTTGCCAGCGATAAACGCAACTATAACAGACAATGAGACAATCTTGATAATGATTGTTCTGGGCTGGGTAGGTAGGTCACCCAGCCCTGACCCCTCTCACTATGGCCCTTACTCTGGACTGGAGGCCTGAGGGTCTGGGCCCGGGGCTGGAACTGGACCAGGAGCACTGGCAGGAGCAGGGGCAGAAGCAGGGCCAAGACCTGTGCTGCTAGTCCCATTGGTGGCTCCACTCCACAGCAGACCTCTCTTTTCCAGTCGCAGCTTTTTCTTAATCTCCTTCACTTCAGCTTTCAGCTGCCTCCGCTCAGCTTTCAGACGCTGTCTCTCAGCTTTACGCACAGTCCGATCCCCACGCCTCAAGAACCTGAGAGAACAGCGTGCAAATAAATGATTAGTAAAAAGAAAAAGAAAAATTACAGATCTGTATCTTATGAATCAAATTACATGCTAAGCTTCGGAGACACAATTTCAGGAAAAAAAATACAAAATTGACATCATTAAGCCATGCTGAAATACTGTTCTAAACTATTTGTGTTTTATAATTTTATTGTATCTGAATACCTATAGAAACAAATATTGTATATTTTTAAGTATCGTGTGCACAAATAATTTTTTCACAATTATTCGATATCACTATACTATATTTTATAGTCTGTGTCTTTCTATGTGTATACAACAATTTCCTCCTGGATCAATAAAGTTTATAGGTATATAGGTATCGGCCCAAAACTCCCACATTATGAGACTAAAATTAAGATTCAATAAATTATTCTGTACATTTGTAGGATGTCATTTAGAATTTGAGAAAATAAAACACAACCAATTTAGGTGCTATAAATTGCTTCTATGACTTATTCCCGACCTTAGCCATTTATCTGGATGACAATGGACTTGCCTGGGTTCGGGGGTAACTCCACGTTCTGGAACAGACAAGGGGGTCCTTGTTCTCTTCAAATTGTGGCTGGGGTCATGTTTGTGACTACATGGCTCGCACAAGATGCAAGAGGGACACACACTGAACAAACAAATACACACTAAATTAAAATGTTCTGTTATATACATTACATTTTATATCTTACAAATATTTTTTTATAGAAATTACAATGAGAAAGAGGTATCCTGAAATATTACAGTAACTAACTCACCTGCAATGATATCCACCCCCAGTGGCTGGTCCCTTGCAGCTACTACAGTTAGGTGTTGGGTTTGAGGTTCTTGGTGTTGTGGAAGTGACTGTCGCCATCTGAGTCCCAGAAGTGCTTGGCTCTTCTGAGGGATGGTCAGAGGCTCTGTGTGTGCAGCATTGGCCAGAAAACTCACTGCACATTCTGTCCACCACTTCCCTCACTACCTGATCTTTGAACTGTAAAGACAAATCAAGTTTAAACAACCAACATTCAGTGTTATGAAACAGACAGTTATGGTTCTAAAATCTGACTGGCTTCAGAGTGGTTGATAAACACTCAGTATATCCACATGACCAGAAACATCAACTGAATGCTGTATTAATGTTCCAATGTTTTAAAAATCATTGTGATTAATTTATGACTCTTACGGTGCTGGGCAACTATAACAAACTAAAAATAATGTTTAAAAGAAACTTGTTTATTGTGATTAGGATAATAAATTAAATAATTTATTGAATACTGATGTATTTTAATCATAATATTTTGTGCATCATATAACCAATAAGCCATGAGAAGACATGAACTACCGCATTTTAAGGTGGCCAAACTGTATTGTTAAACGTTAAATTTGTCACTTAAAGCACAATATGGTAAATCTGTGGCTTCTCTCTTATGGCAGGACACATATTATAAACAGATAAAGCTGACTGAGTTATTAAGCAAGAATCATGATAAAAGACATAGTGAACTACTTGCATACATACTCTGTCCATGTAAGATTTGAACCATGCTGGGACAGTCTCTTCTTCAGCTTTGGTCACTTTATTTTCCTTCACAGCCACCTGTATATAAAGAATAATCACTAAACAGTATGCAAAAGTATTAAGTATTAAAAATTAAGATTTGTCTGTCAAATTATGTTTCAGCATGAAACAACCCATGTTGATATTAAACAACAATATGCATACACAGAACCAGAGACAGATGCTACAGCCTTACCGAGTCCCGCTCGGGGGTCACCTGTGTCTCCTTATCAGCCACTTTTACTCTGGCCCGATACGGCGGCGCTGGTCTGGGATCAATTTTAATTTCTTTTACTTCAGTCTTAATAGCCCCACCTTCAGCCTGGCCCTTCATCTTATAAACATTCATGTGAAGCTGGTTGGCCTGCTTAAATGCACTCTAAAATGTAAAATAAAATACATTTTGATTTTTTATACTCCATTTCAAGTCAGTACCAACAAAAAAATCATTATGCACAGATCTTTATAAACATTTCTAAATTCTTCTCCCTCAAATGAATGACGACATGTTCCTACCTTCAAAGCCTCTGTATATTCATCTGATGCAAAAAAGGAAATGCATACATGAAAATCTTTGAAGGGCATTGTGTGAATTTTAAAAGGCATCCGATATTTAATGTATACTGTACTATTAAGCAGTTACACAGACATTGTGGCGACATACCTTGACTGTTTATGGATATCTGAGGAACAAACAATAGAAGAAAGTTAAGAGCTACTGTTTTCTGTTGTCACAATATTTATTCACTGAAATAAATTTGATCATTATAAGATGATGATTTATTAGCCCCATAAGTGGGAAAATTGCATTGTTACGTACAAGAGAATAAAGTAAGGGCAACATAAACAGTAGGGAAAAAAAACAGTATAATAGAAGTACTCTATACAAATAAAAAAAAAATAACACGCACACACATGTATGCATACATACATACATACATACATATCTATCTATATCTATACATACATATCTATATATCTATATCTACAGTGAGCCTCGAAATTATTCATACCCCAGGCAAATATTCACTTAAAGTTGATTTTATTCAACCAGCAAGTCATAT
>JBBJLR010000111.1:30464352-30476363 GCA_037577145.1 Brachypetersius gabonensis | reverse complement strand
TTGGTGTGTTTTTTTCTTTTCCTTTTTTCTCTCTTCTCTCTCTCTCTCTCTCTCTCTCTCTCTCTCTCTCTCTCTCTCTCTCTCTCTCTCTCTTGCGAAAGCAGGCTCTCTCCCCCTTCTTTTTCTTTTTCTTCTTCTTCTCCTTATCTCTCTCTCTCTTTTGCTCTTTCACTCATATTCTCTCTCTCTCTCTCTCTCTCTCTCTCTATCTCTCTCTCCTTGTTTACATCGTTTAACTTGTACACGCCCCCAGCATCACGTCACAGGAAGGCTCTTTCTCTGTCCGACACACTCTTATAGCCTAATGTAAACGTATTATTATGGTGCGTAATATAAACGACCATTAAAAACGCAATGTTATATGTCGTGCTAAATAAAGCATGTGTTTATTGTAATATTTGTGTATGAAACGGTGAGTGAATGGTGCGCATGCGTAATGTACCTTCTCTTCGTTGGGTCGCTGTGTTTTAACGTCATCTGTAAGCGCGCAGGCACCTTGTGGCTGACAGTCCGCAGTGGGAGCCACACGTTTCGGGTGGTGCTGTTCGGACAATCCGCGGGCCTTCGCCGTTATTCACCGGGAAAGATGTCTTCTCTCTTAAAAGTGGACAGTGAGATTAAGTCGAAGGTGCGTGTGATTGGCTGCTCTGTTCCAACACGAGGTTAAATTAGGCCGTTGGGCCCTGTGTTAGCTCTGTTAGCTGTAGCAGCTCCGGAGCCGGGGAGCCGGTATGCTGCAAGCATGGACGCATGGCGTTGTCCAAAATGTCTCGGTATGCTTGATTTTGTACACATGTGGAAACATGTTTGATGGAAACACCCGAATTCAATCACGACATGGCTCATTGTCCCAGTAATTCTGTCCAGTTTAGTGTATTTACCTCCAGTGATGGCTAACCATCGTTGGGCTTTATTATGAGGGTTGAGGTGAGGGCTCCGTGTAGGCCAGTTAAGTTCTTCCACACCTACCTCAACCAACCATTTCTTTATGGATCTTGCCTTGTGTACTGGGGCACAGTGAGTGATGCTGGAAAAGAAATAGGCCTTCCCAAAATCTGTCCGCGAAGTTGGAAGCATAGCGTTGTCCAAAATGTTTGGGTATGAGGAATTTATTATGGGTCTTTTAGCTACAGACAGCCGTTACTCGCTGACTTTCCCGCGTCATTACAGAGAAACTCTCCGTTTACACCTATAGGGCCATTTGTTTGGTTCCCCGGCTGAATTTCAGACTCTCTGGAAGTGCCCGCAGCTGGTACACTAGTGGGTAGGGGGTTGCCCCTAACCACTGAGGTACCTGGCTTGTTCTTGTTATATGGCAAACTTACCTCGAGTTAGGTAGCCATTAAACATCTCTGGGTTTCATTAAGAGCCCTTCAGTTGAATGTTGATTTATGTAGCTGAAAACAGCAAGGTCTGCTGTCTATGACTAAAACAACCAGCTGTTTTCAATCATTTACAGCCATCTGTTTATCAGTATTAATGTTTCTTCTTTGTCAATCACTATAGGTTGATGTTTTCAGAGAACGAATTACAGGAGAGGTGAGTCGGCTACTTACACTCATGGATGATGGATGAAGAGTTTGCTTCTTTGCCTCTTATGCACAGTTATTTCTACCTTTAGGCAGAAGATCTTGTTGCAAATTTTTTCCCTAAGAAATTACTAGAACTGGACCAGTTTTTGAAGGTAAAGTCATCATTTAATAGTACAGTCCCATTAGTGTAAATATAAATGTTGTATGTGAAAGCAACGGACCATACTTAACAGCAGTGTTCATATTCTATTAATTTTAAGCACTCCTTAATTAATCTCCATTTAGTTTCTGGCAATGCTGTAATGTGATGATGTGCTTCAATCTTCAGGATCCCCTCATAAATATCCGTGAACTGAAAGAAATTCATTCAGAGATCAATCTGGCTGTGCCCGACCCAATTCTACTTACAGACATACATGATGGGCTAGAAGGGGTAAGGGATTCAATTTCTTGTCCTTCATTCGCATTTGTGTTCAAAGCAGTGTATCTTCAGTCTGTACAGTGTACCCCCGGCCTCACTCGTTGTCACACTTTTTTTTTCTTAGAACCTAGCTAATAATTGTTTGTGGAAACCCCTGCAAAATTCTTATATATAACTTACTAATTATGTAACATGTATATTAATGTAAATTAAGCTAAATTATACTAGAGGCGGGATGTTTGAAATTAGTAGCTAATCTGAGAGCATTATACATTTCTCACTGCTGTTGCCCTGTGAGTTTAAAATGAAACTAAAATGTTTTGTGAGCATATTAGGGGACATATAGACTATAAAAACATCCTCCCCCCCACACACACCACAATTCGTGGGAGCTCTTGGAACGTAATCCCTGTGAATTTCGTGGGTCGTCTGGATAACAGACCAGTCAGTTTTTCACACTTTGCCACTATTTTATTAAAGAAAGCAAAATACATATGGGAAAAATAATACATATGTCTAGGTAGGGGTGGGTGATATGAGGTTGTGGGATGATCTGCCAAAGCCAAATCACACTGTTTGCTAGTCCGCTTAACGACTGCTTTATAGAAACAAAGCCCAACCAACCAAAATGAACTGAGGCTGAAACGGAGCTAGAGGCTAAAATGAGGATAAAACGGAAGTAAAGGCTAAAATGAAGCTAAAACGGAGTTGAATTTTAAACCTGAGGCTAAAACACAGCTAAACGCTAATAGAAGAGGAAAAAATATTTGAATAAAGTTTCGGCTGTGTTGTTCCTCAAAGCTTCCAGTAGATGGTGCAATAGCTTTACAAAAGAAAATAGTTTGTGTTGTACTGTTCAGTAATATGCAGAATAGCAAAAAAAAAAATCTAGTTACAAATAAATAGAAATACCATGATAAAATCGAAATTGTAATTTCACTATAGAAAAACATATGAAATCTTGGCCATATTAGAGAGATGTTCAACAATTAACCACATTTCATTCCGTCAACAGCAAAATGCCAAAAAGAGAAAACTTGAGGATTGTACAGGAGAAGATAAAGGTGAGTTATCTGTAAAATAAACTCACTGGCTTTTGTTGTGTAAGTGTCTTAAGTCTGTCATTTCTATCTTCTTTAATATAGTTGGTGGGACCAAGGTCTATGTCATGCCTGGTGGAATGATGAAAAGCAATGGCAAACTGGTAGACCTTATCGAGAGGGTTAAGCCTGAGATCCGAACCCTCATAGAGAAATGCAACACTGTAGGTTTATGTTCACCATATGCATAGTCGCACTTGGTGACGCCAGTTACTGAACAATCTCTGCAATTTATGTTCTTGCATGCATTTTAGGTCAAGATGTGGGTACAGTTGTTAATTCCAAGAATAGAAGATGGAAACAATTTTGGAGTCTCAATCCAGGTATTACACATTTTTATTGAATATTTTGAAGCAGCTACATGATATTGCAGTAGTGGCATTAACAGTAATTTGGTTCGGTGTCAAGTTGATGGCCAAGTGTAGTTTAGTTAAGAACCAATTCTTCCACTGGTTGTTTATTTTTGAGGACAACTTGAATCTGATGCATCTGACTAAGTGATTTGACAGGCAGTAGCTTTACAGTTTAAACTTAATTTTACAGAAAAATTAAAGTGTGGTTTAAAATTACTTACCATCATCGCTATATACAGGAGGAGACAGTGGCTGAACTCAGAACAGTGGAGGGGGAGGCGGCATCTTATCTAGACCAGATATCCAGGTACTGCTCTCTTCTCATTCTTTTTATGTTCAGATGTACAACTGTGCGTTTATTTTTATGTTTTGTGACATAATTGTCAGTTGAGTTTGCAACCAGTAAAAATGCTGCATTAAAATGCAGTATATTCTAGGGCTGGGCGATATGGCTGAAAACTATCACGATATCAGTGTTTCATATCGATCGATATCGATAATTATTGATTTATATTTTTTATGACCCATTTAAAGTAAGGACCAGGAGAAAAATATATTATATTTAAGCATTTTTATTTTAAACTTAACCTTCCTCTGATCATAATCCCCACAGTTATTAAGAAACTCCAAGCATATGTTGATGTCTTTTGCATTACTATGTTTAAACAAAAATATAAACTTCAGCAATGTGAAATATAGATTGTCTTATACTGGTTTTTTTTTTAGCATGTCTATCGCGAAACATATCATTATCGTTTTATCGCCCAGCCCTAGTATATTCGGTTCCAAATGATGTTTGATACACTTAACAATCATACTGTCTACTGTTGTATGCTTTGACAGCAAGTGGTTGAGTCTGTTTTCTGTCAAGATTGACAATTGCTGCCTTTATCAACATTTTCAGGTTATACCTTTGTCAAGGTTGAACGTCAACAAATGCATTGATTTTACAACTTCTCTCTTACTCTTACTGTCTCTCTCTCTAATGCACAGATACTACATTACAAGAGCAAAACTGGTTTCCAAGGTAGCAAAATATCCACATGTGGTAAGTGGAATGATCATTGTTATCCTTATATGTTCAAATCTGTATTTACACGTCCAGCTCTGTATACAGTGTGTCTAGGACACCATCATAAGTACTTGGACGCTTGCATGTCAGCTGTGTGACTGAATTGTATGTGCAAGAGAATTAAATACAGTTGTACAGATGTGGAATATTCAACTTGTGTCTGCTGCATTCTTACAACACAAGGACTAAACTATTGAGGTTTGGTAGTAGAACCTGGTCATGGAACATCACAGTACTGCATAATTAATGATTACTTTCAGTAATAGGTTGGTGAAAATGGGTTTTATCTGTACTATAAATTATTTGCTAATGACTATTAAAATAATGTACAGTGAGGGAATCCATAGCCACATGAGCACTAACCCAGACTGATCCAGGAACTGTTGCCTTCAAATACAGATGTCAATTAAAGTTGGTCTCAAATTGACTTTTTGCACTTCAACTTCAGTCACTATTTCGATTTAAATAAATTTTTTGTGAAAACAATATGCATACAGAATTAAATTTGTCATTTTAAAGGATCTTTCTAATCCTATTTTTGACAGGAAGACTATCGACGCACAGTTACAGAGATCGATGAGAAAGAGTATATCAGTCTGAAGATCATAGTGTCAGAACTGAGAAATCAATATGTAAGTTTTCAGAAAAAAACATCTGAAAATGTTTGAACTATCAAAAGTAATTTCATAGAAAAAGGATGTTACTATACTTTATACATGCCTCTTAAAACTTGTTTTTTTTGTAACAGGTAACTTTACATGACATGATCCTGAAGAATATTGAGAAGATCAAGCGGCCAAGGAGCAGCAATACAGATGCACTCTACTAAGATTGCTGACCTTCTCATGTACAGCCCTTCCCTTTTCCCCATGGGGCTGGCTGTTACCTTGGACTGGTTCTAATGCATTTAAGAAACCGTTAAAACCAGGGCAAGACACGCAAGCTCCGCCAGGCCAGGTGCACCATGTCGCTAATAGAACTGTAATATAAGGTTACTATTTTAAACCCTTTAAAGAATATGAATTGATTTTCATAGGGTGCAGTGTTAACAGATGGATCTGGGTCTGAATCTTGAGGAAGCTCTTTTTTTTCCTCATTTAATTAATGGATGATCTTAGCTATTGGTTTTCTTTTATCTTTCACTAAACCAAAAACAGCAGAGTGCTGTTTCTGAAGGTCCTAAGGCATTTTACATGTTTTAGACTCAGATCTGATGTGACTGATGTGAATGTGAGAGGTAGATACAGAAAGGCTCATCTGATGATACTCAGTTTCTCCTATTGAGATACTATGAAGGTCTTTATTGATGCCGTATTTTAATCAGTTGACACTGTCCATCTAATATGTAAATCTAGTCAAATAAATTCTGTTCATTTTACATTCATGAGTTCGCCATTTCATGTTAAAGAAATTCAAATATATTTTACTCCTATTTTCATCTTCATTGATAGACCCCACCAAGTTTCCAAAGCATTTTTATGCCTGTTTTTCCTGTTTGTTTTGAGAGTGACACGTATTGCTGAATAAAAATGTTTTTGTTTTTTTTTCCCCATTGTGTTGAAGTTGAGTTCATGCTTCATCAGCCTGGTTATGGTCACCTGTGATATAAAAAGCACTATAAAGAATCAATATTGTTTGTTCTTTATTACCGTAGGCAAATACTAATTTAGCAAATGAAATCAAAATGCACTTACAATAAATGCTTACAGTTACAAACGAGTTAATCTAGCTGCGATCATTACAGTTTTTTATTTTTGGGAACTTCCATATTATGAGCAGGCTGCTGCACTTCTGCTTTTGCCCAGCAGATGGCAAACGATCACCCAGTAAACAGCTATCCTGAGCACGTGAGGTTTCATTTGACTGTTTTATGACCAAGTTGAATGTTTTTAAGGATTCCGATAAAACAGCTTACTCATATTTTCAGAACACCATCCTACTCTCAAGAAAAACCCACAAGGATTCGTTCCAAAACGCGCTAAACGCCACTTTCTTCATGACGCATGGTTGGGACTGGGCTTTATAGACATACTTTATATGGTCAGAAGGGTCTTTAATGAGATGGCTTTCAAATACATATACTTTAATATGGAGTTGGTCCCCCTTTGCAGTCATAACAGCTTCCACTTAAAAAAAAAAAGCCTTTTTGAGTGTTTCTGTGGGAATTTGCCCATGTTGGGCGAGAGGCCTGACTTACAATCTCTGTTCCAGTTCATCCCAAAGGTGTTGGAAAGGAGCTGTGAGGGCTGTGTGCGGTAATGTCAAGCTTTTAAACACCGTCCAACCATGTCTTTATGGACCTTTCTTTGTGTCATACTGGAATAGCATAAACATATCACAAGTACAAATAATACTTTGTTATATATGTTATAAATATGAATTCACATTGAAGACTGTACATTCAGGATATTGTTAACTGTATTCTTTACATATTGTTTTAAACTGCTGTGGTTGAGAGACACCATCGACCGGGATCAAATTCCTTGTGTTCGCTCACATACTTGGTCAATAAATGCGATTCTGATTCTGAATAGAATAGGTTCTTCCCCAAACTGTGCCCTCAAACTTTGTTGTCCAAAGTGTCTTGGTATGATTAAGACTGCCCTTCTGTGGAAGTGAACCAGATCCAACCGTATTACTGAAAAGCAATGTTTCAAATGGAAATTATTTTTATTTTATTCCAGCATTGCCAAAAAAAAGTACGCAATAAAATGGTCCAATAAGTGGCTGCATTACCCCTGCAGTTACACGTTTTATCCAACAGGTGTCACGGTTGTGAAGAGTTTAGCATCACACGGATTCTTGCAAACTAGCCTGCAGGTTTATTTTGTCTTAACAAGCCAACAAAGCCTTGCACTCAGAGTCTTCCGATATGTTAGTTTAACATTAAGTATAAAGACAGTTGCAATAAGCAGATGCAAAAAGCATTGGTTTGGTGTATGGTATATATATAAAAGGAGAGATTAACTGATCTCTGACTACTATCCGATAACTACTATCCGAATACAAACTGTCATAAGCACTTTTAAAGGATGTAGGCAGGGAGTAAGAAGTCTTTAGGTACGATGCCAATAGCGCCATCCAGCTCCCCAACCCACCAGCCATGAATGTTATATTCCTAGAGAAAGAGGAAATAATATAAAGATAAATAACAGAATTAAACAAAGTGTACCTTAAAATCTTTTGGCACAAAACAGACTAATATTTATATGTTACACATGATGTTATGTATAAACATAAAACATTTTTAACTTCATACTTGTCTTTTCACAGCAGAACTGCTTGAGTGTACTTTACAGCAAAACATCACAGCTGCTTCCATACTTCACTCAGCAGCAACAATAGAAAAGAGCAGTGATTAACAGTTTAAGCTCACTGGCAGTGATAAATGGAAGCAGGATAGTTGAGTTTATCATCCGCTGTAATTTGCTTTTATACCTTGGTAAGTTACAGGATGTCTCCCATCTTTATTCCTGTTTCAAACTGTTAAACATTAAGGCCCGTTCTTCCCAAAGAGTGGTGAAAGAACTACACAAAGAAGTTTTATAAAAACAGTATGACTCCAAAGAGTGGGACTGTCATATTGGTAATTACAAATTCTAAACAAAATATTATAACAATAATAGTAATAAATAATAGTAATAAAGAATATTATAAGACATTTAAATTAGTTGTAGTACTAAACAATATTCCTATTATGTTAAAAGCCTTATCAGTAACATATTGTGACATGTGCAAGCTACATGAAATATGCAATATAATATAAAATAGAATACTCTTCTATTGGGTCTTATTGAGAATGGGTATGGTAATAAAGTATTCCTCTAGTCACAGACAGATTTTTTATGAGAACCGAACTGATCATTTTACATGGAAATCACCGCAACAACACGTAAACTGCAAATAGTCTCCGCTATTTTTTTGGCTGGTTTTTTTTTCGTGGCAATGTTTTTTTTTACTTGCGAATTACCAGTCCGCCCCTGTGTACATTTTCGTTTAGGGTAATGCGTTAAGTTGAATTTAAACCCCTTTCTCTCTCTCTTACTTCCCACCCCCTCTCTCTCCTCTCTGTCTGTTGCGCATCTCGACGTGGCATTGAGATGGCCCCTGTATACATTTTCGTTAAGGGTAATGTATTAAGCTGAATTTAAAATGAAATTAAAGTGTTTCAAATTCAGTTATTTTTTTCTTAGAACCAAACTAATAATTTTGGCAAAAACCACAGCAAATTTGAGAAAACAAATTCTCCACAATATTACTAAAAAATACATTTAATTATTACTGTATTTACCCTGCTTATAAAAAAGAAAATGACAGTGACATACCAAAGAAAATGCCGGTGCATGAATTACAGTACAGACTGGATAGCGGTAATATTGGTAGCACTGCAGGAGTACAGTGTAAACTTTACAGTACAGATACGTGTTATTTTTACATTTTCGCTAAGGATAATATATTAAACTGAGTTTAAAATGAAATTAAAGTGTTTTGGGGGCATATTTAGGGTTTACGCTATAAAATTTTATTAGGCATTTTTTTTACTAAAACACAACAATGTGGTTTTTTACAATATGTGGGGGATTACTGTATTCCTTTTTAATGCAAGCTTGTGCTGACTTTCATAAATCAGCCAATGCCTATAAATAAGCTGAAAATTCCTATATCCACTGCTAGAGCAATTACTCTAAAATGACTGGAGCACCCTGGAAGAGGGTGCATTTTTATTTTACCCACCCACAGTGAGGAGGTGTTTAGTAAAGCAAAATTTTCTTCAAGGATCACAGCTGGAGATTTGCAACAGATGATGGCATTTAGATTCACCAAATCTCCAGAAACCCCAATTCAGTGCCACCTCTGTGCCAATAAACTTTGGAAAGTGTGCAAGAAAAATACCTTGTCTTTCATCTAACCACCAAAGATAAGTACCTGGAGTTTTTTAATCGCTACTGAAATTGATTGGAACTGTGTTTGGTTTGGTGCAAAAAGGATGGTATAAAAAAATAATGTATAAAATACCTACATCCAAAAGGTCAAGTGTTTGACATGGCCTTTCCTGACCTAAGCCCCACTGATAGTCTGAGAAGTGAGCTGAAGTGGCATCCAGAAGAAAGGGCCCATGATACTGGAGAAATCTAAAAGATTCTGTATTGAGGTGTAGTTTCAGATGACTTGCTCTGTACTTTCTAATCTCATCAAATTGCTATGTTGGCAAACAAACGCTGCAAAAAGTATTAAGCATACCAGATCCAATGTTTATTCATTTCTATTAACAAAAATATTTATTTTATGATGAGTTTTTGTTTGTGTTTACTATATTTAAAACTGATATTTATGTTGAAACTAGGTCCATTTCCTTCATGTCCTCTTGATAGATCATCATGAAGACATAGGAACTGTCCCTCAGAATATTAATCCAAGCAGGAAAGTGGAAACGAACAGGTATGTTAAGCAAGGGTCATGATAACTTCAGCTGAATGGCCTTGACACTTCCTCTGAAAAGGTTCTGATCAAAGCAGACCTGATCCCTAATTAGTTTTGGCTTGAAAGTCCTCATTACTCCAGCAAGGCAGTCTCAGTTCACTCGAGTTATCAATCAGACAGGAGCCCTGGCACTTATGAGCAACTAGTGGAGAGATCCCTGAACCTGGTCATTGACAAATGGACACGGAGCAGGGTGGTATTACCAATGAGGCAGCTGGAGAACACTGAGATGGAGCAATGGAAAGAAGCTGAAGTGTTCAAAGTGTGTTAGTATTCCACCAGCACACACAAGTACATTTAGATGTGATGAGCCTGTCATCCATCCAGTGCCTGCAGAAGAAGAGAGTGGGAACTAATTACCTTCTCCTCACACACAGCGCTGCGAGCCTAATGTCTTCAGTCCATGCAGACAAGCTGCTCTAATGATGCCATGAGGAATGAATTCCAGGCGGGGGAAGTATCTAATGGGCCGCCAGCATCCACACTGCCATTACATGTCAGACTTGGGTGGACTTTCAGGTTTAGTTTCAGAGCCTCTACCCAACACTGACTGAATGTGAGAGTGACAGAGAGGGCTCTTAAAAATAAAGTTTCCTGAACGATTCTTAAAATAGATTCATGGCTTTAGAAAAAAAACATGAACTGGTCTAGAACCTTCATCTAATGCGAATGTTATTTGCTTTAGAAGAGTTGCTCACATTTGTATCGTCCATCTACCAAAAAGTGTCGTTTAAACCTTTGAAAATCAATTTAAACTGAAAATCAATCACAGTATCGTTTATGGCATCACATTGTTTTTAGAAGAGTTAAAAGAAGATAAAAACGTTTCTCCCCAGAGAACTGGGGACAATTATATAACAATTAAACACATGTCTAAATTACATGTTGTCTTAAAGACATATGCAAACTGCTTCTCTGCTCCTCTAGCCTCCCATTAAGGAGAACTAAATTCAAACTTCACCCACTGCATTCTTATAGACAGCTGTCCCTTCCCAGTCACACCATACCTGCTCTCTTGTTTATTCTGTCTCTTCTGCTTTACTGTTGAAAATACAGTGCCCATACCCACACACACAACTGATATTAAGGGATTTTAGAGAGAGAATTCCAGACAAGCATTTAATTGTGTTTTTTTCTTCTGTAGTTTTACATCATTTGATAAAATCAGCTGGTTTGAATACTTCATGATGAACAGGTCAACAGAATTTTTAAAAATAAATGTTTTACTTCAGCACATGTTATATTTTCTCTTCATAACCTAAGCCTGTTAATCTTAAGATTTATTATGCAGTTATCATACTGTAATTAATTATTCAGTAACTACAATGAAATTAATATCTAATTCATGTAGTTATGGCCCAACATATGGACCCTTAAGGTCTAAGAGTTTAAGACCATTTGTGGTATGTTTTTTGTAAGGCTACATCACACCTACGTAACCTTTTTATGACAGCAGAAATGTGCATTAACATTTATAAAGGCTTATTCCGATGAGCATCTGTTGTCAGAAAGGTGACTTTAGTCAGCTACAACATTGAATATGACAAGTATCACGCGCTGGAACAAAATGTTAGCCTTATGAACACTCTCCTGCTGCAAAATAATGTTTTAGACTTGTTCAGAATTGAACAATTAAAATTGCATTTGAAGATTTTCTTATGACACCATTGCTTTGCTAATTATGCTCTTACTATTGAAAAACAGATTAATTCTATTATTAATGATGGGAATGTTTATTTCTGTGACTGCACAACATGTACAGATGCTGCTAATATACCTCCATGTGCAAAATTAAATATTTGAAGCTCCCAAAAATTATCATAATAATTTCCACAGGTTGAAACGGTTATTTTTCACATGCATGACATGTAATACACCATTTAATTCTACTCATTCTGTCATATGTGTCTTGCTCACCAAATGTTTACAAATATGTAGCTACTTTTGTACATCTGCATAAGTGTACGCGTATGTGTACAAGTGTGTGTGTGTGTGTGTGTGTGTGTGTGTGTGTGTGTGTGTGTGTGTGTGTGTGTGTGTGTGTGTGTGTGT
>JBBJLR010000111.1:30402421-30428751 GCA_037577145.1 Brachypetersius gabonensis | reverse complement strand
CACACACACACACACACACACACACACACACACACACACACACACACACACACACACACACACACACACACTCACTGAAGATGCAAAACTGAAGGTAGGAGACTCAATATGGAAACATTAAAAACTATTCAGCTATTGTCTCATTGTGTTTTATACATTTACATATTTTTCCTTCAAAATGATCTCTCTTAAATATATGCAAAACTCTCTAAAAGATCATGTTGCAAAGGCTGGTTGATGCAAATGTTATCAGTGTCAGTACGTATTACTGACAGTGCTCTCCTTTGTGTCTGGAAGAATAAAGATGTTAAACTACAGGTGCTAACCCTCATGGAAGAGCAAGTAGTACAAAACATTTCCATCTGAAATCACACAACTCCACACAAATTTGTAGCAATTATATTTTTAAAACAAAAGGCTCTAAAAAAGGAGAAAAAGGTCATTTTTTGGTTTCCTAAGAACATCACAGCTCTTTAAAGAACTATATGTGTAACCATGCAGGTTCAGGCATTTAAAAGTCTGCACAAAACAATGGTTCTGTGTTTTTTTCCGAAAACCATACATCCAAGCCAGTAATCATCTAGGAACCTTATTTTAAAGAGTTTTTAAGAATGTATAAGACATATTTTAGAGATTAAAAAATGTCCCTTTCAAATGATCATATCTATTACAGAGTTAGCCCTGATAAAGTTTTGTCGTGATATCCTTCTTGAGACAAATTTTCTTGTTCAGACAAATGAATTCAATAGACAAATACATGTGGCTTCAACAAGTACCTTCTAGAAGTCTCCTGATGTCATCGGAAATTGTCCCCATATGTCCTCTGAACGTAAGACTTCACTAAAAACTTTAGTTGGTCCTGTCTTCTTATATTTACTTAAAATGTTAACGATTTTGGTTAAAGACTTGAGGTCAAAGCCTTTGGAGCATAAATGTTGTCTTCACTATGTAGCAGCTCAATGCTTCTAAGAGTGCAGTAATGGTAGACATCCACACATTCTTCAGCAAAGCCTGAGAGGAAGAACACAGCGCTTTATCTGTTGTGAAAATGAAACTACTTTGGTTAAACAAATGTGAGAGTCTGTGGAAGAGTGGGGCCTAGCATAAAAAAGAGTCATTTACGAGTGGGGATTTAAACTCACACTCTTATTTTATGGGCTAGTTCTACCAGTGTTTGTGTTCCAAAAGCAAAAATGCTACTGAAGGAAGCTTTCAGCTTTCATATGTTTTGTCAGTAGAAATGTAGTTACATTTGCTGCTTTGTGTGAAATGTTCTCTGTACCACTTCTTTAATTAATTTAAATTAAATTCTTTAATTTATTCATAATTGAAACTCACATCATCCAGTAAATCAATGCTAAGATGAACCAAAATCTTGGACATATAGTATAGAACATCTAATCTTATTTTTCTTGATGTTTTAAAATATCATTATGCTGTTATCAAAAGTGAGCAAATTTCACTTATTTTACATTCCATACATTTAGAAAACCTTGGATTTTCTTGTTAATGGGCATTTTGCTTACTATGAAAATAAAAATGAAAGTGTACCTGAAGTGAATGTTCTGAGTAATGATTCAATAACCTTAAATTGGTTAAAAAACTTTTCAAGTATTAAATTTAAATACATTATCACTATGATCATTCTGTGGAGCACTTTATTGCCCAAACCTCACAGTAATCAGATAATGGTTTGAAACAGAATCCCAGGTTACCTTATCAGTAACAGTTTAAGATAGATACCTGATGGTACATAGAGCGGCAATAGGAGAAAAACAAATCTGTATTGAATAGAGGGGGTAGCATTCCAAGAAGAGGACATGACCGTTTGACCTCTTCCTTTCTGTCTCTGTAGCTACAGCCCCTGTTGAAGGTAAAAGGGAGGAATGAGCAAAGCCTCCCAGGCCTCCAGGAGCACTGCCTCCTGCCTGCTGGGCTTGGTCATATGAAAGAAGAAGCCTTTGTAATCCGCCCAGGATTACACCGCCCAACAATACACAGCTGAAAGGACGACAAAGACCGAGTATCAAACACAGTCTCAAACTGATGAGAGGAACCTGCTATGATCTCCCACCACCAACACTGCCATCAGCACCTCTCATCTCCACAAGAGAGCTCTTTTGCCATTCGCTGGCTCCTTTCTTCTCTTTGCTTATCTGGAGACGCAGGCTTTTTCATCTTGGCATTCCTTTTCATTTGCGTTTCACTTGGGGGAGGGGCACTGCTCTCTCATTTGAGTAAATCACCCTCCTCCACAAAAATCACACTGTAAGACATAGGCTGTGCACCCTTCTGGAAAGCGAGGGTAGTTTAATGGCACTAAAACACATCCAGAGTTTAAGGTTAGTGCCATTTGATGATGATATTTAATTCCTATCAATAAATTCGTTTGCTTTATCAGAGTAAAGAGTAAAGGAATTGATACATATCTTCAATCCATTCAAAGCCCCAGGCTCATTCCTGCTTCTGGCTTGACCATTTGAACATTCTGCAATTTATTCTGCAATCTGCAATTTACTGCTAATTAACCTCCTCCTATCCTTAAAGACAAATCTATGAAAAACACTGAGAATATTTTTGAGGTGGTGCCAAACATGGTGGTGCCATGTGGTAAATATTTCCAGAAGGATGAAAAGCATGGTAGTTTATCCACAAGATTATTCAAGCTACCACACAAATCTCACGCAAGGGGAACAAAAGTAGAAAAACATGCATTCAAAAAAAGCTGAAACACAGGAACGCACCCACATGAAGACAACATGTCTAAGCAACTGCATGAATATTAAGACACATACAATGATAGGTCAATATGCGAATTGTGAGAAAATTTAATTTACTATCATGGTAACTAACGAGATCCGTAGCGTATCAACTTCAAGTAAAAAAACTAAAGTCTCAATAAAATGGAGCAAGGAGAGATAAGAGAGTAAATCCAGTCATGGATTAGCTCTCCTTTAAAACCTTTGGAATTTAAATTTAGAAATGTCCCACTCGAGATTTCGTCTATCTTTTACTTACACATGGCAAAGTTTTTACATTTCAAACAGCTCAAATTATTATATACACTCACTACAAAAACATTACATTACATGCTCTTCCCAGGGTCACGTGCAGTGCCGTAGCCTTTATTCTGATATTTGAATAGAAGTGAGGCCTGGAGAAGGGTATATTCATCTGAGCTACCTTTAGCCTTCACTGCCTGAAAGGACAGAGTGGGTGGGCAGCCAGAAAATAATCTAAAAACAAGATCTATAAAATGATCTCTCTACCACACAACACTGAATTCTAAAGATAAGTTACTTATGTAGCATTAGGTGCTCTTTGCCATTTTAAACATTCTTGCAAAAACAGTTCTTGAACCTCTGTGTATAATATGCTATTGCCTACAGAAAAACACTAGATTGATCTGAAATAGGTAATTTGGCAACTGTGAATCATTTTCCTTGCATGGGTCCCGTTGCAGCCCACCACATCCCTTCTTTGTGATAGAATGGTGGGACAGTGTGTTCTACAGTTTACAAACCTACAGTCG
Organism: Brachypetersius gabonensis; assembly: GCA_037577145.1. Classification (NCBI taxonomy): domain Eukaryota; kingdom Metazoa; phylum Chordata; class Actinopteri; order Characiformes; family Alestidae; genus Brachypetersius; species Brachypetersius gabonensis. Next base: position 30,425,219 of record JBBJLR010000111.1, on the reverse strand, counting down.
TCTATTTGTGTTCACCTTTGTGCAATTTTGGGTCACAGGAACCTTATGAAGAGATCTTGCTGTCCTTCTAGTCACCTAGCTAATAAGATAATGGACTGTACCATAAGGATATGGGCACAACTCATCAATGGGGGGATGATTGTGTAAATCTCTGAGACTGAGCACTATTGAGAGTGGAGGAGGAAACCTTCCTGTTATGCCGATTTCCAGCAAGGGGTGGAGACTATTTGCATGAGGCCTCTGCCCTTACTCTTTGCAAAGTGTCTGTCAAAAGCAAGGACACATACAAAATGCCCCTTTGACCCCAATGAATAGTGTATACAGTTCCTTTTTTATCCCTTTGAGCTCAGGTACCCCTGTGGAGTGACATGCTTCAGAAGGACTTGAACAAGACTCAGGAAGTCAAGCCAGGCAGGCATTTGATTTGTAAAAGCCCTTGTGACAACCATACTCAGCGTGAGAGTGAGGGGACAGACAGGAGATCTTCGAACTAGCTCAACATTATGGATGCTGCACCTGTCAGTCTATAGCATACAAAAAACATATATCATACTTACCCTTCTGCTGTGGCCTCTCTTGCTTGACTCTTGACCTCCCTGGTATCTTGTGGAGCTGGAGAGTGGGCTGTCTGTGCTTCTGATGAATTATGGAGGACAGGCTTGCTGTTTTACTCACCTGGTGAGGTCAAGCAGCAGGGGGAGGATAGCAAGGGCAGCATGCACTGAGACAACTTGATGGTTGCTTGAGGTGATGCAGCAAAAAAGAAGCTGCTCAGTACCATTCATGGTGCCTCACATCTATGATTTAGTAGCAGCAGTCACAGAATCTCTCTGAAGTTCTTAACTGCACCAAACTTCTTGATTAGTCTTTCCTACAGTTTCTCACTGACATTTCTGCATTTTAGTTCTGTCTCCATTCCCCACTGTCCTCCTTTAAACTCCTCTCACCCTACTTACTGCAATGTGAGGTTTCCTTGCATGCTGACAAGCTGGTGAAAAACATCCTCCTCCTGCAGGCAAGCTGAACATCTGTCTCCGTAGGTCTGTGGCTTTGGCTCTGACGCTTGCAGATGGGGACCCAGTGGCAACCCTGAGCTAAGCCATCCAAAGAGGCAAGGAAAACACACCAATGACTAAATTCACTCAAACTTCAAAAATACTACAATTACATGCATTACAGTTATAGTAAGTGAAGCACGTGCACAGCTGTCTGCATTTATCTCTATTGTAGCTAACTGACCAACAGACGAACCTAAATATCAATAATTCCAACAACAATCACATTGCAACAACTAAAGATGCATTAAAGATTTTATAAATTCTCAGATTATAGCAAATATACTGAATAATAAAAGAAAGTTCAGTGGACATTATGTCAACAGTTTTGAGATTTTAAAGGAGTTGATAAGTACTACTGTAAAATTGTTGAAAAAACAGAAATATTCTGATGGAAAATTCTACATTGTAATATGTCTGCACCTTTTGTATTTCTCTGAATATTCTGTTATGTTTAAGTAGCAAAGTGTGTACATACAGATTTTATGTAGTTTGCTATTGACTAAAGTAATCCATTTTCAAATATCAATTTGACATAGCAAAAGCTGACACTGGATGAGGAATAAAATGTGTAAGTTGATAAAGCCATCTCTGACCTTTGGTCAGACACCTTTTCCCACTTGCTGGACAGGCCAGTGGCTTGAGTAAATTAATTTGGGTTTGACCTCTGTGTGAACCTGGTCAGAGGAGAGGGTGCTGACAGTGCAGGGCTGTTAGGGCAAGAACTGTGCAAACCCAACACCCTGAGTAAATATTGGAGTAGTCCATCAGATGATCAGGGGAATGAAACAGGGATGTCATGTCCCAGCAAACGTTTAGGTGGAGGCTATAGGAGGCTATAGAGCTGTATTTAATCAATCATTCAGTATTTGGCAATTCAGATAGAAGACACATATTTGATAACAGTGTTAACAGAATGAATACACAAATGTACTGGATGAATGAAATACTACATAATAACCTTGCAAAACTAGCAAATAGTTATCTTTATTGTTATTAAATATTTTATTGTAAGAAAGGTTTAGACCAAACTGAATGGTTAAATTAACCAGAAAATAATATTTTAAAACTACAGCTATATCTAAAATTAAATTATGAATTATATATACTTTTTATTAAATGTTTTAAAAATAAAATTACTGTCAAATTTGACCCTGATTCAAGTTATGACATATGCTATCGTATGTGTGCGACAGATCAGGACAGATCACTAGGAAATATTATTCCTATCTATGAGACGTTTGTGCGTTCAAATCCCAGGACTGCCAGTAGCACCCCTGAGGTGCCCGTGCACAAGGTACCATCCCTACACACTGCACTATGGGCCGCTGTCTTGCTGGCTGTTCACTGCTCCACTCAAGTGAAAGGGTTAAATATGGAGAAGATTTTCACACTGATCACACTCTGTGCTGTGCTCACATGTGACAAAAATGACCACTTTAATTTACATGTACATTATTCTCTGAACAGTTACATAATTATGAGGAATATCTAAGTCTAAAAGAATACCCTTTTCTTATAAACTCAGGTCCCTGGTCCCAGTACAAGTATAAGCATGGTGGTCAATTCTGTAGTAGTAAGCAAATAGGAGTGTTTACATGTTTAGAAAGCCTGGAGGCACTGGGAGGTGAAAAGGTCATAGGAAGCCACCTGGTGTGTACTGCAACATTCCTCTTGTCAAACTATAAACACTGGGGTAACACTGATTTAAATGAACCCTATTGTATTGTAAGGTCCCTTAACAAAGCGCATGGCATTACAAACATCAGACAGGAGCATCTAAATAATAGAGAATCAAAACATTATCAGTCAACTAATAGAAACTCATCAGAAAAATAAAGCAACTTTTATTAGTAGTATTTCACAGGACAGATTATTACAGTGTACATACAAACATGCAACCCTTTTTTTCCAAAGTACATTTCTAGTGCAAATTCTGCCATTCTGTGACTTTGTGGCAGTTACAAAAAGTTTTCTATAAGACTGATGTAAGCCCACATTTCTAGTGGAAAAAATAAACAGCAACACGCTCTATCACAGCATGATTGTTACAGCTAAGATCGTTTTGATGCCAGATTACAGACAGGCAAGATGATTTACATTTGGTCCATAAAAAAACAATAAGTTACGTAGATGTCCTCAGAAATAAAATACTGGAACATGTAACAGCACGTTCGTTTTGCTGTGGAGGCATTCAATGCGCTGAGAGTCATAACAGCCATAAACCCCTCTGGCTGTGATCAGTTGAGAGTCACAGTATCCGAGCTGGGTGATCCAGCTGGGGATGATGTGTTGGAGCTGCTTGGGCTCTGGCCAGCAACGGAGTCGGAACCGCGGTTCATGACCGGGGCGGTTCCTTCTCTTTCACGTTTCTTCTGTTTCATTCTGCGATTCTGAAACCAAATTTTGACCTGCGTCTCATTCAGTTCGAGTGTGGCGGCCACTTCGACTCTCCGAGCCCTGGTGAGGTACTTGTTGAAATGGAACTCCTTTTCCAGCTCCGTGAGCTGCTTCGTGGTGAAGTTAGTGCGAATAATGTTTTGCTGGCCGTGGATCCCATATTCGGCTACCTTGACTGTAAGAAACAAAAGATGGAGATCAGAATTCAGAATTCCACATGAAGGCCTATGAGGCGAGGCTACTGAAACATGTCTGTTACTGACCAGTTTTGGGTGGATTCCTCTTCACTTTCATCCAGTCGAAAGTTGGTGCTGGGTTGGGCGTCTTCTTGGACTCGTTGTCCGCGTGGGTCAAGCTGGAATATTTGCTGTACGCCCCATAGCTGTGTTGATCTTTCTCTCCATAGGAATATGACGGATACTGGCTCACTGTAAGAGCTCCTGGCCTGCAGTTGGCCTCGCCTGGTGTTCCACTGTTGACTCCCATGTTTACAACAGGGAAGCCAGGGCTCTGCAGATACATAGGGTCTTCTCCTTGGCTGAGCATGCTGTGGTGACCATAGTCCAAGTGAGCACGGCTCTGTTTGCCATAACTGGTCTGTCCCGTTGTAACAAGGTCCAAATTAATGTGATATGGTTGGGACGGTTGATGCGCATAGCCCATGCCTTGAGTTTCATGCAGTGCCGACGTGAAGGTGCTCCCTCCAACGGGCCGCCCATCTGCCGTGCAACTATTAGGGCTCGCACAGGCACCCTGCATGTACTCTGGATCAAAGGAAAAGCATCCAACTTTGGCATTTATCGGGTTAGGTCCACGGTTATAAACTGTGTAATCTAAGTAAGAATTCATTTTAAGCGTGGATTCAGAGGAGGTAATAGACGCCAATCTGTTGTCCCGATGCCCTACAACCTCTGAGCAGTATGTCAAACCTCAAAAGTTTCACCGGCTACATATCAACGGAGTGACACGTCACATGACCAGAATGTTCCAATGGCGCGCTACCTACAGCAGCAACTTGGGCGTAGCGAGTGTCCATCAAAGGGCTGGCATTTACATGACAAACACATCAATGGCATCCACCCATCAGTCAGATAAACGCACACGTTAACAGTGCGCGCCTGAAGAAAATAGTCCTTATTGCAGCAATAAGAACACTTTTACAGTTTTACTGTGCTTTTCTTTGGGCGATTAGTCTACACAGCAAGCAGTATGTGCTGTATTTTCTTAAGGGTGGTATCCAGATTAGGTTAATGATGGGCTTCATTTTCGTTCATGGCTACAAAACATGAGTGGCTGCTGTAACTAATTTTACGCTCACAGTGTTGCATAAAAACCTATGCAGACACGCAAGGGATTAAATCTGGTAAAGCTAATATGGTGGCCCACGTGTGGTGTGTTATGAATTTAGCGTCGCTTTAAATTTACCATTTTTTTCTAAGTAAAACGTTTTAATATATAAACGTTTGTGTACGTGTGTATTAATAAACAAGAGCGGACACTAACTTACTTCCCATTCGACGTGCAAAAATCTAAAATGCTTCCCAGTTGCTTATTCATGAAGAAGCACAGAGAAAACCTATTGGGTGATGATCAGTCTTTCGAATGACATGATGCTGAAGGATCTTCGAGGATCTGCAATCTGTGCTCGCCGAGAAAAAAAATTAAAAATATTTCAGAAAGACAAGCAGGTCAAACGACTTAGCGTTAAAAAATAACTATTGGGGTTGGTTGACGGGAAAATAAATACCATTGGTTTTAAACTGTTTAATTACATTTATTATAATTATTATTGTCATTATTATAATTTTCCATCCTATACTAGACCCGTTAACTCAAGCATGGGCTCAGTCTAAGGTACGGTCATATTTTTTAAATAAATATAAGCACTCCACACTAAACACACAGTGACTAACACTGTTCATATATGCTTGTAAAAATTCTAAAACGTTTACTTATTTGAGAAGACATGTTCCTACACCTATCCAAAACGTTTAAACCTATTAAAGCCTGTTTGATATTTTTAAACTGTCATGTGAGTCGAACGAGCACGAGCTGGAGAAAATCTGTAGCTGTTCTGGTTTTGTGTGAGAGCTTCAGAGATGTAGATGTGTTATTGTTCACTAGGAAGGGCAGAAAACCACGATCGGTGATGCAGTCCACCTTTGTGCTGATTATGAGGAACAGGAACAATGTGTGTAAAATGACTGAACCTGTGGACTGGAGGCGGGGAGGAGGTCGCAAATGCACCGCGATTCCCGTGCACATAATTGGAGCAGCCGTGGTCATTCAACACTATACTATCGACACTATTTAGAAATAAAGAACGTTGGTCACTTGCAGGTTCGTGATTCTGCCTATGACACCAAGAATCCAAGGGATTTTGGAAAACGTCGCCCATGCAATGTACTGCGCTCTGAGGAGCATGAGCGACCTGGGAATACATGGTAGTCTCAATGGGCGACTTCAGTGGGCGATCACTAGCGCTCGTGCGAGCCGCAAGTGGTGAGCTTGCACTGGGAGAGGGGGCGTTCCGTTTCAGTTTGTCGTCTTTTTTGTGCTTCATCCTTCGGTTCTGGAACCAGATCTTGATCTGCCTTTCACTGAGGTTCAGAAGGCTGGCCATCTCGATGCGTCGCGGCCTGCACAGGTAGCGGCTGAAATGAAACTCCTTCTCCAGCTCCACCAGCTGGGCGCTGGTGTAAGCAGTGCGAGTCCTTTTGGAGCCATCTGCTGCAATGAATGAATGAATCAATCAATAAATACATGTATAGATAGGTAGGCAGACAGATGTATGTATAGATGGATAGATGCATAGACAGACAGCTAGCTGGCTAGGTAGCTAGCTAGACAGATTGTGAGAGAGGGTTAGTCACCAGGGAGTTGACGTGTTAATAAATAAATAAACAAATTCCCAGGTAATCTGCTTATTGTTGACTGCAAAGGTAAACAGCATAGTCCTTAAAACAAACGTTCGTGGGGTTGAATGTATGGTACTTGTAAACAGGTATAAAAAAATATAAGGAGGAAAACAGCAAGTAGTTTAAACGTTCTTTAAGGAAACAACGTGATGGTGCTTCTATGGCATCGCTCTACATCATTTTATATCTGCAGCTTTATTTTTGAGCGGTTGCGAAGCTGGCAGCATTTTTAAAACTTTTTTAAAGTTTAAAGCTTGCGTGATTGTTGATGCTAATAGGGATAGGCCGGTTCATCATGTAGAGTAACTTAAAGTTAAGACAACAAACTAATTTCACCCACCATTATTAGATGAATCGCAGAAGCTGGAACTTCTCTGTTTGGAATTTTTCTTAGACTCTGTCATCCAGGGAAAGACCTGTTTGCCATCAAAAGTCAAACTGAGTTTTAAAGCAGAGCTGTTGGCGTGCAGAAAGGAGCTGTTTGGAGTTGGCGCAGAGAGTTGAAGGGCTGATGCTGTTAAGCTTTGATGAGATTCACTGGGAAAGCTGAGCCGAGTGCAGTCCATGTTGGTCCTCTTAAGGTGACTTGGCATGTCGTTTCCAAGGTATAGTAATTAGCAAACATTGCTATGTTGATGGTTTTCCCGGGGTGCCATGGATAGGGGAACTTTCTTGACACTGTGTCCAAATGCAGTGTCACTCTGATACGAGTCACTGGAGCTGGTTTTGTATGACTTCTGCCGAAACACTGCCATGTCAGGTCACGTGAGAGTTTCCTTCCAGAGGCCTCTTGGCAGGCGACCTAAAGGGTCAGAGCAGCGCGCAGTATGAATGAGGAGATATAAATCCATCTGTACAGTTGAAATAGCACGTGACAAGGAGCGTGCCTTTTATGCAAAACAGATTTGAATTTCATCTAATTTCATCTATGTATCATTCAACACAAAATATATTACTTAAACACAATTTTGTGTTCCAGTTTACAAAGTTTTACCAGCATTTGGGTATATATTTAATATATTTTATTGTGAAAATGGTGCAAACAAGTAAATATTCTGTAGACCTTAAAACGTCTTATGTGCTGCTAATAACAGACATGATTAGCATACGCCTATAACAAGGCAGCCTGTCGTTAAGGTAGAACTGATTCCTTTCGCCTCAGAATTTGTAAAACCAAGACAGGTTTGGATTTCAGCAGAATTACAACCCCTCACATTGCTAAATGCACCGCAGCCTGCAAATTTTGTTAACAAGAGGGGCGTTTAAGAAAATGAAAATTGAAACAACAAAGGTTTGCCTTACAACTCACAAAAAAACGTAAAAATGATTTGATACTGACATGCTAACCTTTCCAATAAATTAGTTTTTCTTCTTACTAAATGCGCCCTACATATGCAAAAAACGAGAAATACAACCTTAATTTTTAGAAGCTAGACTATATATGGCAACTCTCAGCTTATTAAATAGTTTAAATAAATCGATAACAATTGCAAATCACTAGCTACAAAGCCTGGTCAAAGTGATCTTACTACACAAACAAAATGCGCAGAAAGGTAGTACTAATTTCAGAGAATGGCAGCCGTCTCAAAGAAGTGCAAAACGTGCACAAAAAAATAACCTTTCATGTCAAATACTTTCAAAAACTTCACCCCAAATGAACGATGGAATAAGAGAGATCTGTTCACATTGTCTTACGTTTAATAAATAACGTGCATTAAAATTATTATTTTATATTCGAATGTCGACTACTTTTTGACTGTGATCATGCTAGGACTGTTACTGGATAGCTCCTAATGGGAAGGAGACAAATGGGAATGAATGCATAGGAAAAGAGACGAGAGAAAGGAAAAGAAGCGACGAGTCCAAAGAAAGAACAAAGGCTGCTGAACTCGTGGTGAACTCTAGCTGAAGAAATATGGTGATAAATCACACAGACATATCCGCCATTCACAAACTGGGTCTATTTCAGCGCGCTATCTAACAGGGTCGAGTTTTGCGTTTTTAGTCCACAGATCAGTGAGAGTTCAGGGATCTGTTAAATCGGTTGATTTCTTATCTGATTAGAAAGAACAGTGTGCGCTATTCGTACCTTCGTTCTCATGTCTTCATCTCATTCATGTCTGGCATACTACATTTAAACATATGACATATGAGTAAAATACCACAGATTCAAAGCACTGAAACTTGCAAGAAGATCTGAAGTAAAGTAGTATTTGCCATAAAATCATTAGTGCCGTGACAAACTAAATTTGTTGTATAAAATGAAAGATATTCATGGAATATACCCTACATGAAACAGTGGACCCTTATCTTTTAAATCACATGAAGAGTTTAAACTGATAGGCGCTTAATTCTCCGGCTCAAAGGCAGTCCGCTCCTCTATTCGCCTGGGAAAATGGTGAAAACTTCAGTGCTACTTCAGTGGATTAACACAATTTTACAACCGAGTTAAAAAAGTTCAACGCTGCGAACTCTGTGCCTACTCACCAGCAAAATATTCCGCTGGAGACTTTCTGCAGGAGAATCCAATCTCGGGCGAACGCCTGAACAGGGAAAACCGGGAATTAAAGATATTCACATGAAAATACTGGCGTTGAACATCGTTTTATGTTTAAGCATTACACATATTATGAATAGAACACCCCCTATCAAAAGAACTAATTGTAATTACTAACACAAATATCAGTAATAATCAGAACATAATCTCAAACAGAATTTAAATGAATTATATCTAAAAATCCAAATCAAAGTTGGTCTCGGTGTACAGGGAGAGTATATATTAGAAACCGTGTAGCCTTCAAACTCCACGGCACTGGAACCACGGGCTGAAATACTAGACCGTTACACAGCAAGGAACCGAGAGGAAAGAGAAGACAGCACTGTAAAAGCTGATCGAGGCAAATGATGTTGTGTGTGTCCGAGTAAGCAATCGATATAAATTGAACTGCGAATCAAACAAAAATTAAGCAAGATCAGGATGTTCTTTTAAAGCACTATTGACGTTCTGGACAATAAAAGGAAACAGCACAGCGTCTACTTTAACCAACTCAAGCAAGCACTTTTACAGGGAAATGGCGTTCTATGCTGTCTATTAATGTTTAGTTAGATAATACTCAGCACCTCGTACTTCACTCCAATCCACGAGCTAATGTATTTACATAAATAATAATAACCTTTCGAGCATACCAACTAACGCATATATTATTAGAAAGAAAATTGTGTTACCAATTATGTTATTGTATTTAATTTATGCTGCCTTTATTATTTTGACACACTATAATTATTTTTAAATAATGCTGATATTGCAGTTTAACAGCACCTATTTTTAGTGCTGTGCACACGCACCTACTGTATTCCAAAATAAAACCACAAAGACTGTGCTGAAAGGCAGTTTCCCTCTCGGTTCGGTTGCATGCATCAGAACTTGTCACCATGAAAAAAACGGTCAATATGACGTTAAGGCTTGGACGATCGTCTATCTGCAATTTTCAGTGCCTGGTAGTCTATTGTAAGGATGAGAGAGTGCCGCAGTCTAATGATGATTTTTAGATCAATTCCTTATTGGTCCAGGGGCCTTTGATCCCTCAAGTTGATCGCTAATGTTCCGTTCCCTTGCTCACACACTCTTTGTGGACAGGAGTTAATATCTAACTAGGACCGTTAGCATTAAGCAGTTAGCTACAGGTAACCTAAGATCCCTCTTAACACAGATAATTTGTTGTTGTTCTTTGTGTTTGTTTGTTTGATCAAGTTTGACTCATTACAGATGTGATTGTTATGGGCACACAGTTGGGCGCTTAGTAGGTCTAGAGAAGCTCGAATTCGATAAATCATCAGTATTGACACCTGTCAAATAGTTTAACTCCAAATAAAAATTTTGCTGGAAGGCTTTTCGAGATGCATTCACGCCATTGGTCACCTTATATGACCATCAATCAAACTAAAGTGATGTCCTCATCAGTAACCACCACCTCAGATAGTCCCTTTTTGCTTGTTAGACTATGTGTATTTTTATTTTTTTCGATAAAATGGCTTTACAGAAATTTCCACCCTAACTAATAAGAAAACACTTGCCCTGTAAACTCTCTAGTCACGCAACATGATAAGCAGGTAAGGTTCTTTAAATGGCAGTGTCCTTTCTGTCGCACTGTGAAATGCACTGTGGAAAGATGTGTATTTACCTAATATATCACTTTACCTAAATTTCTCTTTTAAAGTCTTTTAAAGTATAGACAATATGACTGCAATAACGCTTCTGTCGACTTTGCTTACAAATGCTTACAAAACAGGAACATTATTACATCTTTTAAAGTCACATGAAAAATATAAAAACAGTGAGAAAAGAGGGAAATTTGCATAGGAATGCATACAACTACACATAATCTAAATGGGTTGGCTACATGCAAGGGATGTAGGCAAATTATTTTTTTTATTAGTTTATGACAGGATACCTGGTCTCTTCCATTTTTGTTTCTTCCGCTGGTTTCTGAAAGAGGTGAAAGTGTGACAAATACTGCATGGAAATCTGGCCTTGGTGCTTCTGCCACTCTGCTTCTGTGCTGCATAAAAAAGAGAGAAGTGGGACGTAAATAGGATTTGGTAAAATCAGCCTCCGGTGTTGCCCACCCTGTTAGTCATTCGTTTATGCGGCAACCTTTAATCGAACTGTAATTTAATTTGTACAAAAGGGCTGAGGCTATAGGTTAAATCAGCCGACTAAACAGCTAACCGTGTAAAAGATAAGAGTGGGATAAAGCGCACTGAAACAATTACAAAAAAAGGAAGGAAAGTAGATGTTTGTGTAGCAGTTCTGCAGAGGCCCAGTTTTATGCGAGTGGGTTTTTACAAGAAACTCACGTCCAGTCTGTCATGTTGCCACGTACACGTACAAGAAAAAACTGCGGGGACCATGTGGGCAATCTTATAGGTTTTCTGGTCTAAAAAAACGCTTAAATAAACGATAAGTATTCAAACGCTTTTAATATGTATTTGCATTTCTTTTCGACTCACTTTACTATCCACAAGATTAATAAAAAGACCACAAAACCAGTCTGTCTAGGCCTAGACTAAAATCATTCAGAATGAAATGGACAAATGCCCAAAAAGGTCATACACATATTTAGTCTTCCAAATCGACGCTGCGTTTACATCAACTACATACCCCCCAAGACACGAATTTGCGAATAAATTAGCTTGCACACAAATTCGGATCTACAGGGTGTATATAGATGACAGATATCCCCTGCCACATGACGAATATACGAAAAACGAACAATATTGTTCCCAGTAAATGGGTCTGCCTCAGACCCCGTGAACTGACCAAAAGTCATGGGCTCCTGTTACAGCGCACACAAGTACATATAGGCACATATGGAGAAGAATCATCTTTCCTTTAAAGCAGACTGCGAGATTATTGCTTATGATCTTGGCTAAAACAGCCGTAAAACGCTTTGGTACAGTCTGTTTTAAGGAGCTCTATATCAGATGACTGTTACCAACGCGCTGCCTTGCTCTGATCAACAAACAAAGTCCACGTATTGACTATATCAGATCGTGTAAGCACAAAATAAACAAAGCAAACTTACTTTTTTCATTTCACAGTTTCTCTGTCCAGCACATGCGGTCAGTGCGTTTTATTTTCATCCATCTTATCTCTGGCCTCTGAAATCCGTGTCCAAACCCTGAATCCGTTTCTAAAATGTAAATTAACGTATATAGAGGTTGTAATTTCATTTCTCTCTTGAAGCAACGTTTCGCGTTCATCGCATCAGGGTAACAAACCCGGGTGCTTTTGTTATAGCAGAAAACCTTTTGGACGCATTACAATCGATGAGAATGAAAAATTAAAGATAACCCTAAGCGCGACATCATTGATCAACTGCATGCTGCACCCTTCCATTTGTTCAGCACACTGCTAAACATCCAAACAAACGCGCAAAACACAAGGCAGTTTGTAATTATTACATTGTGAAATAGGCACACCGGTATCATATCTACCAGACAGTTTATACAAAATGAAAAACATTTTATTCTTAATCCATACTTGTTTTGATTAAAATGTGTTAATAAAGTGTACTGAATCAACACAATTCTTGCCCTTAAAAGTGAATTTAAAAAAGAATAACTGTTCCTGATATTTTACTCACACATTTCATAATTTTAATATTTTAATTTGTAAGATAACCAGATGTATAAATGCGTGATTTTATGTATATATTAGAATGGAACCTTATAAGATGAAATTTTCTATATATGGGATTTTTTTCACAGATTATGCCATGAATTATCTGCTGCTTTCTGGGCATCTGTGTTGTGACCTGCCATAAAATGAGCATCACACCGTTGTTCGGTGACCTCAGGATGAACTCTGGAACCATTCAACTTGTCGCGTGGCTCAGGCCTGCTCATTAGCTTAAACACATTTATAAAGGAAAGATACGATATAATGAGTATAATTGAATCCAGTCTACTCTGAATGTAGTGTGCAGAAAGTAGTCTGGCTGCAGTTTGTGGGCTTGTAGTGTACCGAGGAGCTTAAGCATGTTGTTTAGCTTTTATTTACAACATTTTATCTGCATCAGAATCCTCCATGTCTGAGAGGCGAAAGGAGTCGAGCTGGTCTGAAAAGGACGAAGGGGGTTAGGCTCTCGGAGTAAGGCGGGCTCTGCTGGCCATGAAGCAGCGTTACAGATAAGACGACCATGAACTCAGTCTGGACCTTCAGCACAGCTTGCATCGTGTTTCTTCACTTGATGTGGGTCGTGATGTGTACAACGTGTAGTAAATTATTTATGCACATCAAATATTTATTTTATTAAAAGGTAAAAAGTCTTATTTTGTCATGTTTTTACCCCATCTACCTGATACACGTTGGGTAATATAAATTATTACCCAACGTATATCTGCAATATATATTAACACAAATCAGAGCCTACAATGGCCTCAAGTGTATTTGTAGTGATGTGTATGCATTTTAGGGTTGAAGAGCACATCCTGGCAGCTTGGCACGGCGTTCGTGGCTGTCTGGGAAGGCACACGTTCAGCACTAGTCTCCTGAACTCGCTGTGATCCCATCCCAATGAATAATTTATGAGAACAGCGCACAGATTACCTCTATCAATATGCAAAACACATTATAGTAGTACAATGAGACTTTAATAGTCATGAATCGCAGAAACGTGTGTTGCAGGATTTTGCCATAACTACAGCATGTTTGCTGCCTTGTCATCTTCATCAGCGTTTGCAAAAATATAGATACAAAACGTCAGATTCATCACCTTAAAACAAAGTTGTAAGCCAGAGAAAAGTTTTAACAAAACCAAGGTTCTCAGTGCTCTCTTATTAATTCTGTTTAGCTGAATAAAATGTAAACATCTCAGCAGACAACTCAACAGATGATTATGACAAAAGATGCTACTTTTAACCTGGTATTCAAATTCACGAGCGCCTGGAGAGTTGTATTATGAGAGAAATATGAGAGAAAAATATCGGCGAGAACACCAGGAACAAAATATTCAAGAACTCCACAACGCATAAACATAATCCGAGGGCAACTCTGTTTGAATGTTCATACGGAGAAGTCTAAAATATGTAGGCCTAGGCGCTACTATCCCATACATTGCAAAGTGCGACCTATCAGAAAATATAAATTAATGAAATGAAAGCGCAAACAAAAGGATAACTTACTCTGAGAAGTCAGATGTCTTTTTTGCCCAAAGCCAGGAGAAAAAATAACAGTGACCAGCCATGTCATGTGGGATATTATGACTGCCCAAGGTGGATGGAGCACCCCACACCCCGTCCACAACCTTTAGAATCCCGCTGAAGCAGTCAAACCGTCACGTTCATTCAAGAATGTGAATTATGTCGCACATTGTCAACCCCCAAAACCATAAAACTAACTTTATGGACCTCACGTGACCTTTTTGAGAGCTACAGAGAACTACAAGAATAGGTTTTACACTGGACCTCTCGAAGAAATCATAGAGGCAAGTCGAGCATGATATTTCTAATGTAAGATCATTGAATAAATTTTTTGAAGTATTGACTTGACCATTACGAGGTAAGTAAATTCAGTAATTTAAGATGTTCGGTAATTTCAGTAATTTAAGATGTAAGTGCAGTAGAAAGCGGCGTTTTTTCATGTTAAAGTTTGACATCCCCTTTTGATATTTAAAACGGGCGTATTCAGACACAACACACTTTCAGACGAAATGAATTGTAAATGGAACGAAATAATGCAACTAATTGGCCCCATATGTCAGTGTTAGGACATGGCATCAAACAAGAATGTTTGTGCATTTAGGTTTTCGTTCCTCAGGCCTACCTGCGACTGTGACGAAAAAAGCTGAGTAAAAAGATTAACAGGATGTGTAGATTAAGGGAGAGAGGTGGCTGTAAACTTGACCCATTTGCTTCATGCCCTACAGGTCTGATTCGCAAGCAGACACTCAAACACCATAGGACTGGATGAAATTTCATTTTATTTCATTTTATTTTCAAAATAATGATAACCAACCATTTTTGTTCAGTTGAGACTCAAATAGAAAAAAATGTCAGCTGATAAAATATCCAGCATATCAATGTTAAAACAATTTTCCTCGGCTTTTTAAACACAGAACACACCACTTGACACTGTACAAATAAAACATTGGTCACAACTTGACATCAAACATAGCTCACCCTTCATGGATCAATTCACGAGCCCCGAAATGTT
Organism: Brachypetersius gabonensis; assembly: GCA_037577145.1. Taxonomy (NCBI): domain Eukaryota; kingdom Metazoa; phylum Chordata; class Actinopteri; order Characiformes; family Alestidae; genus Brachypetersius; species Brachypetersius gabonensis. The sequence continues at coordinate 30,410,130 of JBBJLR010000111.1, read as the reverse complement.
TAAATGCAACATAAAGTACACAAACGTAGGCTAAGTGCGAATAAGGAGTTCCTTTTTAAAATTGCATTGTGTCTATTCTATGCAAGAAATTAATTAAAACGGCACAAGCATAAATGTCCTGCAAAAAAGAAAAACGGTATACACTGACGTTGCTATACAAGTTCATAAGAGTACAACAAAGTTTTTTGACTATGTCCTCTGATATAGGTAGTGCGCGTTGTTACTATACAGTATTCCTGTTATAGGTCTGTAGTTACACACAAGGAGTTTACATGGAACATGCTTTCTTCCACGAAAGTATAAACGTGATACATAGCATTTACATTTATTTTACGGCAGCTGCAACCAGGCTACCAGTAGCATATAGCCTACGGGATAACAATATTTAACGGCTGACAAACTTCATGTTTACACCAGTTACACAGAAAACTCGGATGCCTGATAATACCAAGCAGAGAAAATGTGCAGTGCTATTACAGTAGTCGAATACTCTCAACTATGGACGAATATGGTCAGTTTTGGAAAGCGCTTGCTGCCGTAGCCAGGCTCATACTTTTTAATTTATTGTCCTTTTTCCATTTCATCCTCCGATTCTGGAACCAAATTTTAATCTGCCTCTCCGTAAGGCACAGTGCGTGGGCTATCTCTATCCTCCTCCTCCGCGTCAGATATCTATTGAAATGGAACTCTTTCTCGAGCTCTAGCGTCTGGTAGCGAGTGTAGGCAGTTCGAGCTCGTTTCCCATCAGGTCCAGTCATATCTATGGCATAGATAATGTGGAGAGAAAAATTAGTAAACACCGTGAAGTTGTAGTAAGAACTGGGTTGCTAAAACACTAATGTCTACACCAGCTTTCAGGAAATCACTGAACTTCGCAAAGAATTTCTTAATTTCACCGTCTCACAAGTTTACTGAGCTGTCGGTTACGACATGTGGCCTTTTTAATCCCTTTGTTTCTGAATTTTAAATCTTGATTTTTAACGCTCTCCACATAAATGTTGTATTAATTGTAAAGGTAAATGACAAAAAACAAACAAAAACACGTATTTCTTTGTGGCATCAGATTGTTTATCCACACAATTTCGCATCAGCGATTTTAAAGAGAATTTTATGACGCTGGTTTTATGACTCTTCGATTGGAGAGCGGAATTATTCTAGACCATTTGAGCCTCGCGTAAATCAAAACACCAGAAATATTTACTACCGTGACTGATGTGGAGTTTTCTCATCCACGGGAAGATCTGTGGCGATTGCCCGTCGCTGGGCGCCGTGGTCGAGGTGGCCACTGAGTCTTGTTTCTGCGCCCGCGGGTTTGCGTTGCTCGCCTGCGCGCCATCCTCGGGCTCCGAGACCACGTTCGTCTCGTCTGTTTCCACAAAGTGCGTACTGCTTGTGCTGCTGGTGAGGCTGCCGCCACCAGCGCCGCCGGAGAGCCTGCCGCCGCCACCGGCTGTGCTTTGCTCGGAGGAAGGAGAGGAGCATTTGAGGCTCAGACTCTCGTTGTTGGGGCAGGGCAGCGGCTCTGGAGATGCCAGCGAGCAGCTTGTCTGTCTGTACCGGACATCCGCGCCGGGGCTCTGGAAAGCGCGGCCGCTCTCTCCAACGCCACCGAAATGGGCGTTATTGTTCGAGCGGTTCACACTCAGGTCTATTCCATTGTACGAGTACCCGAACGAGCCGGGGTGCATGCTCGTGGAGTCCCTGTAAGAGCCGTTCATAGCGCCGTTAGTCCCATAATTTAGTAACTGATAGTCGGACCCATTTGGATAGCGCCCTGAGAAGGAGTTTAGAAAATAAGAGCTCATTTGGAGACTTCTAAAGAGGTTTCTTGATGAGCAGGTCTCGGTCGTTAAAATCCCGCGCAGCACAATTTATGATGGAAAAATGAATTATAGCAATGCACTGTACTTCGTTTTTGCCATGTATGCGGCCAAATATGGGAGCGCGTTAGGGCGTCACGTGCCTTTGTTGACCAGTCGTAAATTCTCTCTGATGACTTCAAGAGGTAATTCATGCTCCGTGCTTACAAATGATGACGAAATGATGATCGTTAGATTCAACTCAGCGGTGCCTCCCCGTTGCGCGCCGCATCCCATGTTAGCAGAGGGCGTCACCTACTGGGAGAAGTGTAAAATGGCCAAAACACCTGCACAACTTCTGTGCAAATCTCAGTCTTGCACTCATTTAGCACTTTGTGTAATCACGCAAATATATTTAGTTGGTTGTAATAAATGGAACACAAAGCGAACTTTAATGCATCAAAGCATTATATATGCAGGCCTGACGTCACTCGTGTAATTTCTGGACGTCCAAGTGTAAATATTTATCAATTAATCTACTATAAATGTTATGGTTTGAAACAGTGAAATATAAAGAGGTAGTAAACAAACAGATTTGTTGTCTTTCCTTCTCTCCATTGACTAAAAATTCCCAACGTTGACATAACACTGATTTAAATACAGATTTTCAGATGTCAGTCTGCAGAGAGAACATAGACCTGTTTTGCGCTGCAGATTATTTTAAGTTAATCATTCGATATCAAGTCTAATAGGTTTGTTTTAATGGAAGCTAAAATTATGGTCTTCTTGTGCACTTGTCTTTCTACCACTTACAGTACAATTTGGCATGAAACTCACACGGGAAAGCAGGTAAACCTGGTTAAACATTTATTTTATTGACAAAAAAATGGCATTGCTGACAAAGTTCACTAAAGCACTGTTCTTAGTGCAACCACATACACAAACGTGACGAACAAAATAAATAGAGCATGAGAGCCTTTCAAAACACACCAACGTCACACATGTCCATCCTTAGCCTCCACTCCTGCTTCGGTCGTAGCAAGAGCTAGAGGGTGAAAAACAACGGACCTAAAAAATGTAGTCATTCGTTTTCTGCCGGGCAGTAAATGGGCCCAAATGGCAGAAAATACACAATGGCGTTCAAACTGTTCCGTTTTCTGTCCCCATCACTACCCTTAGTGAGAATGACAAAGATGCCTGGTTTTTAAAACCACAGAGCCGTCAGAAGGTCTCTGTTCGTAACTTTCGCATTTTAGCGAAGTCTTAAAACAGGTAGGTGCTTTCTGTTGGGTAAATCTGTACATCTACATGGTAATACTACAGGCTACACACTGTGGGGGTAAAAATGTTCGAGACGCTTTTTATTTGGCACAGTGCATATCGCAGTGCGTTTATCCCGCCTTGCCACCATCCTCTTCCTCGTTGGCCTTTCCAGAGTTCATCACTTTGTTCTCCTTTTTCCACTTCATGCGGCGGTTCTGGAACCAGATCTTTATCTGCCGCTCAGTCAGACACAACGCGTGAGAGATCTCGATTCTGCGTCTTCTGGTCAAATATCTATTGAAATGAAACTCCTTCTCTAGCTCGAGAGTCTGAAAGCGTGTGTAAGTCTGACGACCCCTGCGGCCAGTGTTTCCAGGGACGCCTGACAGAAAGAAAAAAGGAAGACAGGTTTAAAGAGATACATCAGACACGTGAAATATAAATTATTATTATTATTATTATTATTATTATTATTATTATTATTATTATTATTATTACGTGCTTTACTGATTTTTGTTGACTCCAAAACAAAATTACACAGATTCCATTGACTAAAAAAGCTATCAGAGTAGATCTTCAGGGTTGTAACTGCACATGCTATGTCATAACAAGTGTTCCAAAATAGCAAAACATCTCTAAACACAAACAGATAACTTGCACTTAAACGAGAAATGCTAGATCTTGTTGATCCAGTATTTGGACTTAGAATCAAACATTTTAATGCATATGAAACTGCATGGTTGAGGATCTAGACTTACCGTTACACGAGTTCATCCTCTGCATCCAGGGGTAGACAGGGGCGCAGGGTTTATCTTCGCTGTAGGAGTATCTGTCTGAGCTCTGCTCCGTGCAGTCCGTCTTGCACTGCTCCTGGCTCAGCACCAGCGAGTCCTCCAGCCCTCCGAGAGCACACGCGCGGTCAGCGGCGTAGTCGCATGCGCTCGCTCCATTCCTCGCGAACACACCAGCAGCCTGCTGGTAGTACGAGGGCGTGTACACCTTCTCCTGAACATTGGTGGCTCCGAACGCGGGGCTCGGGTAGTGCCTTAAAGAGTCCGTATATCCTGAGGAATATAACGGGATCTGACCCAAAAAAGACTCCTGTCCCCCGGGCAGAGACACAGGAAAAGTTGAGTTGACGAAGTAGGAACTCATTGGGTGGCCACGGTTCTTGTCCGAGGGTTTATGATTTGTTGTGTTTTATAGTCCAAGTGTGCTTTGCCATTACTTTATGTGTGGTTTGCTTTTAGCCGGAGGGTGGGGTGGCGAGGTGCCAATGTGAGCGCGCATGGAAACGGACCAGCTGATCAGTATCTGGCCAATCGTGAGCATCTTTGGAGGAAGAGCGTTTAGGGAGGGGGTACTTTTGTCGCACGGGATGGAATCCCCATATAAACGCTCCAGATTTAAGTGTTCCTTATCGCCTTATTGTTAAAAAACAAAACAAAATTAAGATTACGCAATTAAATGTCAATTTTACGAGGCCGAAACTCGGATTATATAATCGTCTCAGTTCTGCTGTAATTTCAAATGCGATCTCTAAAAAATGTTAGCACAATATATATGCGTGTGTTTTTCGATTTCGCTGAAGTAACAACCCCAAAATAAAAAAGAGGGAGAACAACAAACTGAATATGAAAAGCGATGTTGATTGACAGTTGCAGCGTCACGCGGTGCACAGACATTAGTTCTTGAGACAATTACTTACTGCCAACAGACATTTACTCAACAGTTTTCAGCTTTCAGCTCAACATTATATTATTGTATTAGTAAATAGCACACATGCACATATATGATCATGATTATGTAAAGATGAACTACATCAACTAAATAAAAAAAATAAAGTGGTTAAATTCAAATTCAGTCTCTTACGAAAATATGCTTAATGTAGGCCTAAATAAAACTGCCTGCAAGCTATCCGCTTTAAGTCGTGCACAGTATTGATCTAAAAGATTTAAAAAAAATTTAGGTCCAGATGAATTATTTTCCAACAAACTGGTACACTCAACAGGAAAAAGCTCTGAGCACTATCATTGGAATTCGATATCGTAATCTACTTAACGACCATTAAGTAAAATGTATTACCCAAGTTGAACCTGTTGTTTGATTACAAATAAAGGAAATTTCTTTTCGTGTGTTTGACAGTTTTTACAAAATGTTAACAAGTGATGAAAATGAGAAGATCTTCAGGCTAAAACCTCTTTGAGCTCGGATAGGTGCATCTTCACTTTCAACGCTTTATGTCAATTTCAGAAACTAAAAATATTGATTGCTTGGTGAATACAGTTGAGATAAATATCTGGGTCTACAGCTGATTTTATAAAGTTACCAGCCTACTGTTTGACGTGTAACTTACCATTTTTGTTCTAAAATGTAGGCTCTTTCTTTTTGGTGTAAGTTCTTTAATGAAGGCTCAACTAACCACTGATGTGCAAAATACTTTGTGAATTAATACAAGTGCGTATTGGTTTAACAAACACATTAAGATAGAGGCTTCCGAATGCCAAAAATAGCATTATACACCGTAGGCGTGTTTTCCTGTTACCTGGACAATCAAAGCAACAAAGCACTGTGTAAGGTCGGCTAAGTGAGAAAGAAGGAAAATACAGATGTCCTGAGATCAGTTTAAATACCACCACCTATAGCTGTTATAAATAAAGAACTGTATTTATATGGAAGAGATACTTGCTGTAGTTAAAACGATTTGTCCTACATTTTGGGGGCCCCAAAGTCAGACCACATGAAATCACTGAAGCTTAATAGCTTTCCTTCTGGCGTTGTAGACCATTGTCTCACTGCCTGTATCAGCAGAGCTTACTGACATGTGGATCTAGATGGCTATTAGTTCAGGCACAATAAAAGAAAGCACTTTCCTGAAAGTTACTTTCAACTATTCGGATGCAGCCGAAACGAACCTATTTATGTGGAAAGTGTCGTTAGAGGCATGTTTTTTTCGTCACTAGATGGCATCCCGGAGCAAAAAACGAGACACACTGCGCCATTACAGGAATAACAGCGTATATTGGTTGTTTGTGTTAAACCAGTTAAACTAAAAAGACAGCAATACATTCAGATTCTTTAAGGGTTTAAAGTTCAGAAGCGACCGATTATTCAAGCCATCAGAATAATACAATTAAATAGGTCAACAAATTATCTAATTTAATAATGATGGTCGCAGAAGTGGTTAACGTAGTTTTTGACTGTCATTATAACAGACGTTTCTTAAAACAAAACAAAGCAATAACAATATTAATTTCACTTCTGAAACACTGGCAGAAGCTCAGAGACATAGGGGCAAGAATTGCAGCTACAATTACCATTAAAATAATCACTTAAAAGCAACTATGATGATTCGATTGTACATTTAAAGTAAACATCGTTACAAATGTACAAACAGGCAAACAGCTCGCCGAAAATATAGCTAAAACATCAATCATCACGTAGCATACATCTTCGTTCATCAAGTCAGACTTTTCAGCATAACCTCAGTCACTCGCATTAAACGAATAAAGAAATATTCACTTTCAGAATGCGTTTACTGGAGAAGTATTTCAAAAATTCTTTCCAAAATTGCTATGTAATGCAGCCTACTGACCTGTTACTTCAGACTTTTAAGTCTAGCCACCTGGCCACAAATCACAACAATAACCCGATAAGGTCTTCTCACGAGAAAATATACCTACATATTGTCCGTGCACAATGACCATCATTTTAGCTTCTGTATATGAGCTCTGATCAATCTTTCAACAATACAAGGCTAGAAACGTCAGTATTAAAATGTGCTGTGAGCATTTGTGGTGATCCAAAATTGCCTCGGGCCCAGTCTTTAAATAATACGGTAAGGTGACTGCAGTCTTTCTTTGGTTAACCGTCCAGTATAACAATGACTTACATCACTCATACCTGGCCAAGACAGCAGGCCTAACAACCTCGTGGGTTGCATAAAGCACACACGCACTGGTTACATAAAACACACATGCACTGGTCATCATCATATGGAACACTGTGGGTCCTACCTTTTCCGCTCATCAACAACTCGTAAGACCTTTTAAATTAATTAAGCGATTTCTTCGATCCTTGAATATCTCCTGTAGAAACGAGGGATCCAAAACGGTCGCCAAAAACGCCAATGAAACGAAAAAAACGAAGCCCGGTGTGTTGATCAATTCACCTTTCTCCTAGAGGGAATCCATTATCGCTGTCATGGCTCCAGCCATCTTTACACACAGTTCGACCAGTTAAGTTTAGTGAGGATTTCTGATACAAAGCCGCACATTAAGAAGGAAGAAAAGCGTAAAGAGGAGGTGTTACTGACTGCGCCCTTACCAAAAGAATGCTGCATTATAACCACTTGGGAAATCATAAAAAGTTCATGTTCGCTGGGAGCTGCTCACGTGACCGCGCCCGGCCAATGGCAGGCCGGAGCCACACATAAACTTCTATCACAAAGTTGTAAATTTTCATAAACAACTGGGAGTTTATTGCCTCTCTCCAGCAGTAGCCTGCTAGCCGCCATCTTTTTACGTTAAAAAGGAAAGACACAAGATACTCGATATATCTACAAGCTTTGTTTCCATTTCTCTCCTTTTCATAATGTTCTGCAAAGTGTTACATGTGTGAAGATGGAGCCTAGACGATATATATATA
>JBBJLR010000111.1:30361814-30392652 GCA_037577145.1 Brachypetersius gabonensis | reverse complement strand
ATATATATTCTAGACGATATGCACACACACACACACACATAGTTAATTTTCAGAATAAAACGAGTGTTTAAGAAAGACGTAAGCCATAGTTTATCTTCTTTTGCTGGCTGAGCAGACCAGCATGCAGGAGGAGCAGACAAATGGACAGCAAAAAGACCTTTTACAGCACTAAACATGCTTGGCGGAAACAATGACTTCCTGTAAGAATAAACACTTATTTCCGACATTTATTGGGGCAATAAAACGGAATAACCCAAAAACGACCCAGTGTCTCAGAGCCTTTCAGTGTCCTTTCGACCAAAAATGTAGAGCAGCCTAAACGCTCAAAACCAAGACACACTGCCTGTTACAACGGGTAAAAGTGATTTTTCCTGTAAATATTGAACTTGGAACGAATAACATTGATTTAGGGACAACTGCAGCGTTTGTAGAAGTATATGTTTTTGGACAACAGGCCTAAGTCTTCCATTTCACAAAGGGACAGTTTTAAGAAGTGGCACATATTTGTCTAAATGAGTCCTCTTAATCCCACGTGCATGGACCTAAACACAAATGCAGGTATAGTTGCATATTATGTTTTACAGAAATGTAGGCTGTAGGATATCCTTAAATTTTTTTTTGCATTCGAATCGCCTTGTTCACGTTATTTGCCGTATCCACTACTCGATCCATATATGCTTAAGTAATAACAACACTGATAACAATAACAATAGCACTACTACTACTACTACTAATAATAATAGTAATAATAATAATAATAAGAAGAAAAATAAGAATAACAATAATAATAACAATAATGACAATAGTAATAATAAAATAGTAACAACAATGATAATAATAAAATAAACAAAGAATAATAAAATAATACCGACAGCAACAACATCAATAAAAACACTACTACTACTACTACTACTAATAATAATAATAATAAGTATTATTATTATTTTTGTGTTTTTAATATTTCTTTTAAATGTGTTTTTATATAGTTATTGTTATTGTTATTGTTATTGATGTTATTGTTATTGATGTTATTATTATTGTTGTTGTTGTTATTATTATTATTGTTATTATTATTATTATTATTAGTGGTAGTAGTAGTAGCAGCAGCAACAGTAGTAGTAGTAGTAGTTAGGTGAACAGAAGTTCTGCGAGGCCGTGCAAATAACCAATCAAAAAGTTTAAATGGAAGCGTCACCGTTTTAACACCACTTCATACTTTACTCATGTAACTGTAGATTAATTAACTAGATTTATAAAATTCAGATATAAGCTAATTGAATTTTTCTGTATGTATCTGCACATCTTTTCTTTTTGGCACTTGTCGCAACCGAGGCACTGGTTAGGAAGGCTCATTATCTGTGTGATGATACAGGACGTGTCTGCATGAAAGATACAGTTACACCTTCAAACTCTGGTGTTTCATGGTTCGAATGGTTTATTATCGTGCACATTTGAATAAGGTTGATCCATCTACCTTCATATAAAGGATATACGAGGCCTACTGACATACCAAAACTAAAACGGCATTGAGCCTCCCAAACAGCTGAACATTAAACAGAAAATAACTTATTTTCATTTAATTCGTCCAGAGGCAGCAAGAAGATACTCACACGCTCTTTTGCACTCTCCCCTCGAACATGTGGCTTTAAATGCTTTAAATCCGTTTGTTAATTCTGTTCATTTATTTGTTTAGTTTTTCGCTCCCACGATAGTTAAGTGTGATATATTTAGGAATTGTAAGTTCTAACTCAAAGTTTGTCTGGATGATTGTAAGATTAAAAAAAATACTGATTTCTTTGACTTAGATTGTCCGTCCAACGCACCAAAAAGTTTTATTTGTCACATAACTCCAAAATGTTTTATTTGTCACATAACTACATCTAACCTTATCTGCTCGTGTAATATATTTTCTTCTTAAACATACACAAGGAAGCAATTTCCTAATGGATCAATAAAGTTTTCTGATCCTAATTCTCATTCGGAAATGTTAGATTTGACTTTGCGATGCGGGAAAATAAATCCAGATAAAATAACTTGAACAAAAAAAACAAAAAAAGGCAAAAAGTAAGAACGTAAATATTCATTTAAAATACTTGATCATATTAACTAATGTATGAGTGTTATACCTTTGATATATTTGTTGTTTGTGTGGTCCAACAGCGATGTTAAAATATTTATTTCATGTTGATCCTCGCATCCTATATATTTAAAACACGTGTCATTAATATATGTCGCTAAAATGAATTTTATGAGAAACTGGTGCCCACTCTGCTTCAAAACCTAAAACATAAACCTAATGTTCATTCTAACACCTGCATCCTCCTCTCGTGGCTAGTCCCTGATGGATCAGGTTATTAAAAAGAGTATAGTGTGGATCTGGGAGTAGCTCAAAAAGAAATACCGAGTCAATTAAAAACTCATCTACTCTTCTCTCCACTTGTCATGAAGCAGAAATGCATGTTCCTATCAGAAGAACATCCCTCAGTACTCATCATCCCTCAGGACTCATTTTCTCATCATCAAAACTCACCCTGTTTTTCCCCATCAGAAGTTCCAAATGTGTGTAAAAGCCTCCGTTCGAAAAATCCCAGTTGTTTCTCAAGGGGAAATCTTAGGAGGTCAGCTAAAATTTACTTCATGATGGGCTCCCTGTACTAAGTGAATGAAACTGTGCTGGTGTAAGGTTTAGTGCCCTTTTCTGTGAGGACAAACCCCCTCCTTGCAACCGGAAAAGGAGCTGGCAGTAGGAAGGAAGAGAGCAAAGAAAAACAATCAACACAAAAGGGGTCTTTATTGTACCCTTTTCGCACACACTTCTAACTAGAGACAATAAAAAGACAATTAGACAGCAATCAAGTGCTCCCCTAAATATATACAGCAGGATGGAGGACTCTATACACTGAAGCGTAGCCACAGGGATGAATGAAATCCTACTGAGTGGAGTTACTCATGAAAAGTTCATTTCACAAACAATATTTTCTGTGAAACACCACCAAGAAAGGTATAGTGCATTCCATTCCTGAATCATTTCCTTGTTTCGACACACCTACAAAACTCCACTAGAGTGTTCAGTTTCCATTTTTACTACCGTTTACTGTAAAGAATAGCTAAATACACACACGTTACTGTAGATTATCACTGCCATGTTTTCAGTCAATCTTTGTAATACAGAATTATTATTATTAATAATAATAAATATTATTAACAAATATTAATAATAATAATAATAATAATAATAATAATAATAATAACAAGAATAACAAGAAGAAGAAGAAGAAGAAGAAGAAGAAGAAGAAGAAGAAGAAGAAGAAGAAGAAGACGACAAAGCGGACAGTCCTGATTGTCAGAGTGTTTTTAAAGTGATTTAATTAACACAATACGCTACACTGTTTCATTTCACGCATTCTGTTTCCTCAGTTAGATTAGATGCACTTCCAGATTCTTAAAACGGCCCGTATCCTGAAATACTGAGCATTCATTGCGTGTTTTACATCGAATGGTTTAATGTAGCATGCAGAATTTAATTTAATTTTTAAATGTACCAAATTAAGTCTACAGCAGTTCAGACCCGCCTATTCAGTGGTCAAGTGTTTTAGTGAGATTACTTTTTGACTGAGGCTCAATACAGGGCAGGTAATGAGAACAGAAGTAACTAATACAGAATAGGTGTTCATCTATAGTCTTATAGACTAAGGAATCAAGAAATTAATCAATAAATTAGGGCTAATTTTGCAAAACTGTGTGCACATTAAATCTGCTCCTAAAAGATAAAGTGTAAGACTATAAGACAAAGGTATGGGCTCTTTAAAGTGTCCCTTGTTATTTGATGAGTAAGCCCTGAATCCAGAAGTAGCTCAAGTACATGAGCCCCATTGTAATATATTATACACAACGCGAAAACAGTCACTGACAGTGAGTTATTTGTTCTTGTGTGTATTATGAATGCAATTTAATTGATGACCAGCAAGACGCTGTTATTCTTAGCGAAGTGCATAAACCATGCTGTTTTATCTTTGTCTTTCCCGTGAATATAGAGTGTTCCAGTCTGCTCCACCAAAATCAAAGTCTTTTTCTTTTCAAATAATTGATTCGTCCTCGGCCTCAGTGCGCGTCCCTGTGTCCACTGCGCGCTCCCGCCGCTGCCTCTCGATCTCCTCTTGCTCCTCTCTGCTGCTGGGGAACTTGTCTCTGTTGTTCTCCTTCTTCCACTTCATCCTCCTGTTCTGGAACCAGATCTTCACCTGCCGCTCCGTAAGCACGAGCGTGCGCGCAACTTCTGCGCGCCTCCTGCGGCTCAGGTACGGCCTGTACAGAAACTCCTTTTCCAGCTCCAGAGTCTGGAAGCGGCTGTAGGTCTGCCTGCCCCGCCTCCGCCCTCCACCTGAAGGGTAAAAACAGAGGATCTTGGGAACAGAGGACAAGAGGATGGCAAAAGAACCCTTTCTGGAAATTTTGGGAAGCCAGCGGTTTCATTGATTTTAATTTTACTTTTCATTTTTAATAAAGATTACTAAAGCTGGGGTAAAGGCATGAATGGATTATGTAGAATAATCCCTTAAACAATTACACCTGACACGCCCAGATTCATTATTCAGTGGAAAAAAACATGCAAAAAAACAAAATAGGACTGAGATATACAAGTGTGGAATGGAAGCCTGGTCGGGTTCGTTTAGAGAGTTAAATAACGAAATTGACTGCATGAAATAAATGAATAAATACATAAATTTTTGCCGATGCAATGAGTGACACCAGTAATAAACACAATAATAATCAAAACAAGAATAAGAATAAGAATAATGAGACTGATCGCAGTTTATAGCAAGACATGGGTGATCCATACATCCATATATATCATATAATCTGACACTTTGCAACATCATCCAGCAAACTTTAAAAATAAGTGTGTGTATGTGTTTTAAGGTTGTATTTTTAAAAGTAGAATGAACGAGTTCCCTCATCTCCACGGTGAAATCATCAGCACAGCGCGTAAAAAAAATAATTAAAGATCAGAAGTAGTAGTTACTAAAATGCAAAACACAAGTAACTGGTAAAACTGCAGTGGAACATCGTAGTACATTCAGCGACGATCAGCATCCGAACAGGAGTTTGTTAAGCGTTTTTCTTATTATTCTGGTCTCATTAGGCCTACATTTAAATGCCAAAGCTAAAAAGTAAGAGGTGTGATGCAGCAAATGTCTGGTACAGAAACAGCAGAACAGAAGAACTGGATAAAATTAAACCTGAAACACGAACGACAAAAGTGTACAAGTAATGGTTCCTTTTTCCCCTCGAATGTTTTGAAATTTGTTGTCACCATTTGAAAATACCAAGACAAATACAAACTAGACCACTTCCGGTGATAACGCCTAATTCGAATGCCATAAAACGTAATTGGGGTTATTAAGCACGTCTACAGCCTTTTGGAGTGTCTCCTAAAAGCAGACTATGGATTATATCTCAGCCAAGGTTTGGGCTGTGGGTGGAGCAGGAGTACAGCTGAGCTGTAACATCGTCCTTAGAAAAATCCTTGGGAAAGCAAAACTTCATCCAGCTTGTTTGAGAAGCTTCATGGGACTGAACAAATGGAAATTCTCTACTTGTTGACTCTGTTTATAACGCCCATTTCTCTCGTCGTAAACTGTAATTGAGGGCAATAGACAGGCTCTATGTGTCTTCCAAAGAACATGACTAGAATGCAGTAACTCAGCTCGGGGTTTGCATGGAAGGTCTATGATTAAATATAGTTAGAAAAATTACAAATCCGTCCGAGCTGCTCATCCATGACGATGCAACCGTGTTTTTTTCGTAGCGTTCCCATTCAGAAAATGTAAACGAGGGGTTTGAAGGGAGTCTGCGATCTTTTCAAGTCTTCTGGAGATGGTGGATCTCACCTTGGGGTCGCATCCAGGGGTACACCTGGGCTGAACATGCTGCTGCGCTCTCCAGGCCATCACCCAAACAGCTCGCTTTCAATCCGCAGTCCACGAGGTGCTGGTGTAAATCTGGTTCCTGCAGGGGATAAAGGTTCTGCCCGTGATGGCCGTTTTGGCCTCGGGGTTCCCCGGTGGGCTCTGCGTACAGTCCCGCGCTCTGAGAGTAGGAGGCGTGCGAGGGAGTGAAGGGCGGGTGAGGGTAGAGGTCCTGCAGCTGAGAGGCGTGTGGGGCGGCGGATCCGGGGCCATGTCCGTACAGCGCGGCAGGTCGGCCGCCAAATTCACCAGATAAAGCCGGACACTCGTAATGACCAGACTGGAAAGACTCGCTGCCTTTGAACTTGAGGAAAGGGTTGACGAAATAGGAGCTCATGCTTGTTTTATTGCTTAGTTACCCTTTTCGATCAACTTTTTTTTCTGAGCCGGCTGAAATTTATGAGAACAGAGTTGAGCACCCACACCACCCACCCCCACCTACATCCACGTCCACATCCACCCACCACTGTAAGTCATGCGCTCCGGACTACAGGCGACCGAATGAATGAGTTTGCCTGTTTGCCTGTAATGAATGAGTTTGCCGTAAACAACGTCGTAAACATCCATGTCTGCTGGCTCCTCAACAGCAAGTCCGTATCCCGATTATTGGTTAGGAAGGGTCTTCATGGTCTCTTCCGGCGTGGGGCAAAAGGTGATGAGCTGCTGTGTGTCCTGTGATGGGCAAACACTCCATGTGCCTGTGAAGGGAAGAGCGAGACAGACAGGAGAGGAGAAGAGAGGAGAGAAGAAAGAAAAGAGCGGGGTGGTCGTGTCTGGATGAAGGGAGGAGTGGGGGAGGGCTGCTGTTGTTGTTGGTAAATTGTTTCAGGTTTTCAGCCTTTACGCATTTCTTGACATGTTTTAAATCGTTGAGTAATGAACTCCCAAACCTGACGCGAGTTTAAAGCGCAACTCTGCACTGAAGGGACGTTTACTTTTGGCATTTCACTCCAGTCCAAATCTGATCATCATCCTCAGCCAAAAGCTACAATACAGGCAAATAAATCTAAGATGTTATTGACGGTGACAGAACCCCGGGTTTCTTTACTCTTATTTAACTCTGGCTGCATGTTATTATTTTAGGCCAAAGTGTTCTCGTAAAGCATTGCCTCAGGCATCAGCCAGTTCGTTCATAACCTTTTCATATAAACGTCTCAGACGCCTGGTTCCTATCGCCTACACTGGAAACGATCCTGAAGTTTCTCACATCAAACCTCTCCGAATGACTTTGTTTATCGTAATGATCACGTAGAAAGATTATAAAATAACGAATTTGTTTTGTTAACAAGACAAATAAAACGGCGTGTTTGCAGACTGGATTTGCTTCCCACACGAGCGTCCAAACTGTGGTTATAGAACAACAGCGCCGCAGTGCGGTGGAAATCAGTACTGCACCCAGAACATCCACACACGAGGCTCAGGAAAAAGAGAACATTTTCACAGTTCTCACAAAGCAGAACAAGCGTCTTATACTGGACAAACAGAAACTGTCTAATTAACTACTAACTCTTATTTATTGTAATAACGGAGCCTAAAAATTTTACCGAAATGCTCAAACGAGTAAACAAAGTTGATCTAGAACGATCTCTAAAACATTACAAAAATACAAGCCTTCGCCTGCCTCGGTCTGATCCTAAAGTCAGATTCTCTTTACTCGGCCTACAGCCAGAAAGTAGAACTGAAAAAGTAAAGCGAGGGTATTTTGATGGACATTAAATACTCTCTGTTCAACTGCTCCTTTGGTCTGAACGGCAGCTGCAAAATGTTCTGTTCTGATTTCTAAAATGCACCGTTTCTTTTACAATCATTCGTAATAAACATGCAGTGAAGTCTTTGTGTTCGCCTACTTAAAAAGAATAAAACAAACTAGTAGTGTTGTAGTCTTTGTATAGCTGTTAGCTGGGGTTGTGTATGACTATAGAGCAGCAATTTATTTGTCTTTTTTGTTTTACGTCATTTATTTGGTGAGCTAATTAAGTAACTCAATAGGGAATGTATAGTGGATAAATTCCTTACATAATTTTTTAAATGTTATGTATAAAATTATTATTCAATAAAATTGTTAATCCTTCAAGGCATACCACAAAGAAACGTCGACATTTTTTTAAAGAAAAAGAGATATTTGGAGGGAAATTAATTGATTGGATTTTTTTCGAATACTGAGTAAAAACGTGTTTTGAATTGCATTTTTTTTTAGTCCTTAATAAAAAAACGTGTTGTAATATGCACTAATGACTTAAGTTTACAACTATTAAAGGCGGCCTCCGAGCTAACGAAACTATATTTAGTCACAATTGCTGCCGACACTGTATGGTTGTTTTCACTTTGTAAACTAGTGAATTTGTGTTTGCCATTTTATATATATTTGTGATTGTATGTGATTTTGTATGTTAGTGAATATGAATATGATTATGTGCCTCTGTGATTCTGAATGTTTATGATTGTATTATAAAATATATATTTAGTAAATGGTAGAAAAAACTGACATTTATTTAAACACATATTACAGGCTCAGACATAAATGCCCATTGAAGTAATACATTAATCAGTGGTATATTTAATTATCAAGTAAAATATTAAGAAGTACCCACAAAAGTTCAAATAATGTGTTATAAATGTTACTGTGATGGGAAAGTCCCAAGCAAGAATATCCCATAACTGAGAAAATGAAATAATTACCTACATCAGGCACCTGTGCTTCACATTTTCCAACACCAAATATATAATACTTGTTTAATTACAGACCATTCATAATCAGGAAAAACACATGTCAGAATAAAATACAGATAGAGCATATTGCTGAAAGGATTCTGAATGATTCATAAGCTTGGCTGTGATCAATGGCCCTGCTGGAGTTCTTTGCGGGGGGCTTTACGGAGGGTGTAAGAGAGGTCTGGCCGTGGGACCAGAGGGGCTGCAGAGGAGATGATGAACAGACTCTGCATGGCTTTAGGCTCAGAAGATACTGGAGCACAGTGCAGTCGTCTGGAGACAAGCTGCGGCACAGTAGTCAAGGCAGCCCTTGCTCTTGACTCCACAAAAGAGGTGCTTATGCTGCTTTGCTTAGCAATAGAGCTATTAACTGGGAAAAAAAAAACAGAATAACTTTAGGAGAAATGTTTACATATGAGGTTACAGCAGTAGGCATTTCACAAAGCCAACATTCTTAAGAAAACTGTTATTTGTCTATTTGCCATTTGTCTGGCTTAACTTCAGGCTTAATTTAATTAGTTATTCGAGAAATCTAAAGAGAAAAGTGCTTTTGGTACATAAATCCATGCATGTTATAACTATTAAACTGCAGGCACTGATCAAGTAACTGTTTCAATATTTTCAGTGCAAAGGCGCACGCTGTGGCATAGATTTAATGATCAGTGTCAGTCAGCTTCCACTGTTTCTTCAAAAATGCTTAGCATATGTTTACTATATGCTAATTAGAACTATCATGCAACTGTACATGCTAGGGAAAAACTAAACACAGATTTAAAATCAGCATGAAAAACCCTACAAAACCTACATAAACTCTGATTTTGACCATGTTATGTATAATTATGTATGTTTACTTGTACACTGCACACGATGAGCACTGGAGGCCCTCCTATATTCCTTTTGGCCTTGCCGCTCTGCTTCTTTGGCTGTTGTCATTTCCAGCACAAAACGTTGCAAATTGGCTGGTTCATCCACCACCGGTCGATGAGACCCACTATCATGCATAAGCCAGTGTGTGTCCTGCTGCAGGAGGCGAGCATGTACATACTGCAGACAGGGCTTAGCTCCGGGAGGAACTGGTCGCTGAATCACAGCACAGGGGTGTTTCTGCCTCCAGAACTCTGCCAGAGAGTCCATCTGCATCAACACATAATATATGGCATTACTGGAAATATAGCTAAAAGTCATTTTCTGTTCTCCTTCTTTTGGGCTGCCTTACCTTGGTCAGCTTGTAATGTCTGTTGTGTGAATGACAGCTGGTTTGTTCTTGAGAATGCCTGGGAGCATCACAGTGAAGCTGGGTGCACTGAAGCATCCTGTATACCTGATCAACCACACCCAAGTCCCGCAGCAAGTTCTCCCTTTGGAGAAGTCCATTAACTCGCTCCTCCTCCTCCTCTTCAGACACTTCCACAGTGAGAGAAATGTCTCCTTCTGAGGCAGGTAGTGGGGGCATGAACAGGAGCTAAAGAAAGAAATCCTAAAGTGTAAACTTCAAAAACACCCTCTCTCACAGGATTTTTTTAAATCAAGAAACTGAGGCAGTTCAAAGGCTGTGGACAATCCACTTCAAATTAACTTAAATTAATATATAGCATACTTGGAAATGTAATGACTACATACATGAAATGGAACATGCTTAGCATATAGCCTTTCAACATGATATAATAACTGAAGGAATTCCTACACTATGTGAAGCATAAAATATTATGAACTGCATATTAATTGAGAATCTATTTATATTTGTTTACATTATTCTTTCCAGCACTGTTTTTCATAATTGCTTCATCACTGACAGCTTATGGAGTTTGGGGTGGCTTTCAAAGAAACTTGAGCCAGGTGCCTTAGGCAAGGGGAACAGATATAAAGCCAGCAGTGAAAATACTACATGAATATTTAGAATGTCTGGGGGGTGGGGTAAGAAAATACTAATTAAAAAAGTGAGACAGACCAAATTTACACACATCTCCAGATGTGGCAAAAACTGCCACATCTACTGTCCCCTGCACTACCACAATAGCGCCAATAAAGTCAGAACAGTCAAACTGGTTCAGTATTCAACAGGCACAGAATCGTCAAATAATATCTTAGCTCCCTCTAGTGGCAGGTTAATGTAACACTACCATGTATGATCTAGCCACAATTGTGAATAGGTTTTGTATTATGCTCAGCCACAAAACAGCATTCGACACACTCACTGTATACTAGTTTACATTAACGCAGGTCATTATTTACATACAAGCCAGCAAATAGCACCTAGAGAATGACTCACATCTTGTTTTTCAGACTTTGTGTTGCAGTGTGTGGAGCGAGTTTGCATTTTGAGTGGTTTGGCTCTCTCTCCTGCAGATTCCCCCTGTAGTTCCCGCCTGTGATTTCCTTTCTGGTCTCTTTCTTTCTGCTCCTGCTTCAGACGCAAATCCTGCAACTGCTGCCTGCATATAAACACAATATTAAACTGTGCTATCAAATAAAAGAGGTATCTTAATCTTTTTATTACTTTGTGTTCACTCGATTTGGTAAAAAGGAGAAGAATGAACATGGAGTACAAACCTAGCACACTCCTCCCTCGCTTTGGAGGCCACTGTCTCCTGGAAAAGAGAGCTACTGTGCTTGAAGTATTTCTCATATTTCTCTCCTCCATCTCTGGGATAGATGCGTCGGAATCCTCCCAGGTGTTTGGTTTCATATCTCTGCATCTGGTCCATACTGGCTGCCAGGAACTGGCGAAGTTCCTCACTTCTAATCACAGAATAGATTATCAGAGGCTATGTAGTGACAAGAGAATCTATATTTATAATATAAATGTGTTAGCTGTGATGTTTTGGTACAGCTGGGCAATTACAGAATGTGACTGAAGACACGTGGAAGAGTGTTTAGTATGTTGTTGACTGGTGTTGGTTGTTTTTTTAACTGTAGCAGGTACATCAAATGAACAATGCAATGCTACACACTTAGAGACGGGTAATGGAAAACAGGAAGCGATCTCCACTCTTTTAAATAAACAGTGCCTCTTCTTTTTCTTTCTATAACTGTCATCATTACATTAACAAAATAAGCCTTGTTTTTTTTTTATACAGCAACAGATAGAAAACAGCAAACAATCTTAAACAATCAGAAATCTGAGTGTTAATCTGACTTCTCAGTTGCTGAATCATAGACTGGACAGCTACACGCATTACTGCAGAGTTAAAAACCTCTGGTCATAATATACTAAAATGTTTCTTGCACAGGGGGTGTGGCTTAAAACAAAAATAATGTACAGATCCTGGAAGTGTGACTATGCACTGATATTATACACTAATCGAAAAACCCATGTCAACAATGTGCCTATGCAATATAATTTAGATTTATATATTTTGAAATAAGCAAGTTCACTGTTTGCTGACAAAACAGTACTTAGGTACTGAAATTTTGTACTGAATGACAATTTTTTGATGCTCAGTACTATTGTAGCAATTCAGCCAGCAAGTGTCTTTTTTTTTTAATATCCGGGCTGATTTCCAGTCACTGTTATTGTTTGTTTTGTCATAAAGCACAAAGGCAGTGAATGTGTGTCACTGTAAAACCTGGCCTCTCTGGAGCGATTCTGCTGTAGTCGTTCTTTCACCCTACGTTTCTCCTCTTCTATGATCTTCCTGCGGTCACAAGCCCCCAGGTTTATCAGCACCAGAGTGTCATACAGCAAGCCATCCTTCACCTCACGGTCCAAACGAGAGTCTGTGGTGAAGCTTGGAGAATGGTTGACCTTTACATAAATACAGAGGAAGGAGCGTTGAGGCACAAATCAATACTTACATACAAAAACGTCTCACACATACAGTGAAAGCGTGGCATAAGAAAGACCGAGATGAAAAAGGTTGATCTACGGCTTAGTCACATGACTGTATAAAACAGTATGAAATACTCTGGAAGTGACCCCACCTCTAGCAGCCAGGGTTTGAGTCGGTGGTCCAGCAGCACATCAAAACCCAGAATCTCAAAACAGGCACTGCCTGCCGCATGGTTGGGGAAGCAGGTTTGGTAATTGTGCTTGAGAATAGGATGAGCTGAAATAAGGGTCTTTATAATCACATCCTCAATGTCCACCCACATCTTCTCTGTGTCATAACACATGGCTTCCAGATGCTTGTTGAGGGTAGAAAGCTTCCTATCAAAAGATTATTTTTAAAAATTGTGAAATTTTTAGATTTTCAAGAAAAGCAAGATCAGACTAATTTAAATATTACTGTCAGGCAGAATCAAGTGTTTTATGTCAGCATGATTCTTTTAGCATTTAAAAAAAATAGCTATAAATGTGGGAAAAATATCACCGCTTGCTGCCTGTGTCATCATCCCGGACAAAATTCTCACTGTGCTTGTTGATGGCGTAGTTGGTCAGATGCATGCAAACTTCGTCCTTCGATGACAACATTGAAGTGATCAAGAGAGAGAGTGAGGGAGATTTGTTATTTATTTACTAATTCAAAGGGGCAAGCATTCATTTTATAGTTGGTACTGAACTTTTGTTTTTTTAGTAGTATACTACCAATGAATTAATTAAATTAAATATAATATATAATTTATACATAAATTACACTGCTGTTTGTGAGTCATGTAAGTGTCTACTGTCTCTCACCATGTTGTTGCTGGTGGGCTCACTGTAATGGCTAGTGCAGAAACGTGCCAGTCCTTCGTTATACATGAAGATACGGAAGGGGTCACAGCTAGTCACCAATACATAAATGCGAAGGTCAAACTTGAACCCATCAATTATGAATGGCTACGGGAAGAAAATCAGCCAATTTAAATATGAGAATGTCCACACAATTCAATTTGAGTTTTGATTACCAACACGGTAGTAGGGATTCTTACCCTGGATATATACACCTGGCAGATCATGTGTTCCCCTGGCCGAACGTCCTTGTTGGACTTAGTGAGAAAGATACCGCGACCTTGGCAACCTGAGTCTGGCTTGCAAATATATGTTTTGTGCTTTTTGGCTCTCGTGTAGGCTTGAAAATCACTGTAACTAAAGGATATTTTATGCATATTCAGTACATAGATTTATTTTTAACCAGAACATTTATTCTTTCATATTCATATTTAACATGTAACAAATACTTTTGATATCTTGTTTGTAGAGAAAAATGTTGTTGACACATATCCCTGCACTAAAGTTTTCAATCGATGTGGGGGGGAAAAACTCACTCTGCAGGGAGGCACCAAGTTCGGGGAAAGATGTTATAGTCTTTGGGAAAGAGCTTGAGCATACGGTTCATGTTTCTTGCAAGAAGATCTTTCCTGCAGATCTCACTCATTCCTGGAAAATGGTTGATTTTCTGTTTTTCACAAATAAAAAATCAGGTGAACAGCACTTTTGTGTACCTAGAACAGCTGGAATGAGCTTGCATTATGAGTGGAAAAAGAGCAAACTGTAATTACTTGGTATAGCTTCATCTCCATGACTCTGTCCAAAGAGACAGAACAGTCTGTCCAAAATAAGGTCCAGTCCTCTCCTTCACCAGCCTCTCGAAGGCCATATTTGCGAGCAGCACGACGCACTTAGAGAAACAAGATAAAGTTAAGGACGCAGTAAAATTCTAATGTACAGTTAAGATGGCATGGAAGATTTACACATATTTACAATTCTTCCAGCATTTCCAACCTAACCTTTGTGCCACACCTGGATTAGTGACCATGGGTGATCATTTCAGAAATTAGATTTCCTGGAGTATTTCTAGTGCAATAGAACTGAAAACATATTGACACGAAACTCACTTATTACTGAAGCCATTTGGCTTGTTCCTGCAAGATTCATTTTTCAGCAGCTTCCCAGTGACATCCACTATTTGTTTTCATGCTATGCACATAGAGATTAACTGGAGGGAAATTTGTGGAGTAAACTATTAAATATGCCCCTACAAGATTTTCATTAATGGGAAGAAACTCACCACTCTCGTATTTACAGTTGGCGAGATTTATCCACACTCATCTGAAAGAGAAGAAACAGACAAAAGGACAGACCTGTGCATTGCTCAGAGCTTCTAAAGACTTCTCTTCAACACTAACAGTTTCAGCTTGTTACAAAAGAAAAGATAAAAACATCTAACTGTCATGTCTGCAAGGGGAGAAACACAGCACCACATAATAGGAATCCAGAGGCAGTCTTTATTGAAACAAACAGGCAAGGTCAAAACGTTCAACTCAAAACACTCTTCAATCCTGAGGGCTCTGCCTCAAGGATCCTCGCTACTCCTTGGTATTCCCTCAGTTCCTTTTCTTGTCCTGAAGTCGCCTCAGTCTGTACCTTACAGACTGGAACCTTTGAGGACAATGCACAGTCCTGTCCCAGCCACAGTCTTTCACACAGCTCCCTGCTACTCCTGTCTGAACACAGAGAGAGAGAGGAAGGTAGAGAGCGTAGAAGGAACACCCCTTCCGGGACTCGTGCCACTCGTCTCTCTCCTGGATTCCCTCCAGTACGCTGGGAAGCTTGTCTTTCTTCTAATTGTGGCTGTCCTAGAACACAAGAGCACCCCAACCACGGTCCGCTCTCACTCACACTCACTGTCCCCAGTACCAGTGTAAACCACAGGGCAATACGTTTCCAGAGTACTCAGACTTGACATTACTTTGATGCTTTTTCTTTTACATTGGCAAGGGTTCTTGTCCCTTCCACTCACAGTTCAGACTTTCCCCAAGATGTTGGCTGTCAGACCTGGGATGTCAGTAGTATGTCGGTGACCAACTCAAAAGGGCTGCCTCTACCGGGCAGCCACCCTGAACTAAACTAAACATAGAAAATAAAGTGATTAACTTAAAGGCTGCCTTTAACGGCAGCCACCCACAGACGTCACAGTACCCCCCCTACCAGGGAGCACTCCCAGGGCCCCATAACACCAACCCCATCCCAGGCGGCAGTGGGGAGGCGGCAGCCAGGGAAGAGTCCACAGAGTCCCACTCCTGCCGTCCTTCCCATATCTGTCTCTGGCCGGCTTACCACCAGGCCAGAGCGGCACTAGTGGGCCTTCATGTACCCATCCTGTTCCGTCCTTTCCGGTCGTCCCCATCGGTCCTCTTCCTGGCAGGCCTTCTGCAGGTAGCCCTCCACCCGTCCGATGGGTCAGGCCTTCCTCCGAATGTCCTCTCCCATCGTCCGGGCTGGAGCTCCACTCCGGACTACTCCTCCATGGAGCTCCCCAGGCCACCTGCAAAACACATGTACACTCCCCCAAAAAAAAATTCTGGCAGAAACCCACCCCTGTTCGCACCTAAGAGAGGTCTTTTAAAGGCCTCTGACCTGTATAAGAAGGGGTACCTGGGCCCGCTAGATGTCTAATAAGACCGCCTAGGCTGACCTTGGGTCTATCTTTCGGGCTAAACCTCAGGTCATACACTAGGGCTGTCACAAACACCTGACCCTTCGCTGTGGCCTACGGGGAGCGTTGAGCCCCTGAACTGTGGGGACGCCAGGGAGGGCTTGGCTATTTCAATTAGGAACCCTAGCCACCACCACAGTTCAGGGCTACCAGCAGTCAAACTAGACGCTAGTAGGCTAACCACAGTAAGACCCACAGCTAAAGGGGTGTGTACACCACCTGCTCTGATATCTACATTATTGACCACCTGAGGCACTACGTTAGGGCTTACTATGACCTGAGGCCCTCTGTTAGGGCTTACTATGGCCTGAGGCCCTCTGCTAGGGCTTACCATGACCTGAGGCCCTCTGCTAGGGCTTCTCCTGGACCCTACAGGCCTTCTAATAGGGCTTGACGCAACCTCAACCCCTGTCCTCCCAGCCTGTAACACTAGGTCTGCTAGCGCCAGTCGTGGAGCTGGCATGGGGTTTACCATGACCAACAGCCCGTTACAAGGGCTTACTTTTACCTCAACCCCAGTCCTACCTGCTTCTAACACTAGGTCTGCTAGTGTCAGTCATGGAGCTGGCATGGGCATGAGGTTTACCATGACCTGAGGCCTAAAGCTAGGGCTAACTAAACCCTCAAGCCCTGTGCTACCTGCTTTCAACCCTGGTCCTGCTAGCTTCAGCCGGGGAGCTGGCACGGGTGGCTTGAGGCTAGACTCTATGCTAAGGCTAACTTCGCCCTGCAGCCCATTGCTTCCTGCTACAAACCCTTGTCCTGATACTTTCAGTCAGGGATCTGGCACGGGTTGTTTTAGGCTAGCCCCTCTGCTAGAGCTAACTTTGCCCTCACACCCTGTGCTTCCTGCTACTAACCCTAGTCCTGATACTTTCAGTCGGGGAGCTGGCACAGGTAGCTTGTCTCTCAGAGAGGTGGACCTAATTGCTGACAAATGCTCTACATCAGTGGTTCCCAACCTGGGGTCAGGGTCACCCTTAGGGGGGCGCTATAGATTGCAGAGGGTGCATACAATGTTGTCTGCACTGAGGTTACCAAAATTTGTACACATTAAATTAATAAAATCCCAATGTCTGAGAAATGTAAATGTGTGTGTCTGTGAGATTGTGTATAAGAACAAAAACTTACTGCTGTTTATTTTTTGCAAAAATGTTTTGTATTTAATCACTTTGTGTGTCTATGCAGGTAGGAGTTGGGGTTGGGGGGGGGGGGGGGAGCTGGCTTGTCTTGGACACAAGCAAGGGGGGCTTCAAGAAAAAAAGATTGGGAACCACTGCTCTACATCTACACCTGCCTGGGCAGAGGCTTCCGAAGCCCCTTTGCTTTCTGCTTCTAATTCTGGAGCTGATTTCTGAAGCCGGGAAGCTACTGCTACAAACCCTGGAGCTGAAATCGTAAGCCGGGGCGCGGGCATGGGGGGCTTTGGTCTCGGAGCAGGTGGGGATCTGGAGGCTCCCGTCTGATCACGAAGAGGTGCGGCTTCTTCCCGATCACTCTTTCCCTCGCTTCGGTTGTGGGCTCTCTCTGCCTTTTCGCAGACCATGGCTCCTACCGGAACGTGAAGGCATGACTCCTCTTCATGTCTTTCAGGTGTAGCCTGGGCTGCGGGGGACGAAACTTCCACATGCTCCTTGGATGTGGCAGTAGCAGCGAACGTACGGGCCATGTTCCATTCGGGCATGGCAAGGCTGGCTAGGGCACGAAGTGGTGCAGGCTTTTCCGGCCCATACTTTCTTAGCCACCTTGCCTCTACCCGCAGCAGGGTTTTGGCGTCCAGGTACTGGAAGATGAGGAGCCGTTCTTGCTCCTTCCACCGTGCATTGTCCTGCTCTGTTGTTTCCCTGAGGGAAGAGGGGAGTGCTGCTGTGCTTATTTGGTGGGCGTGGTCATCTGTCATGTCTGCAAGGGGAGAAACACAGCAGCACGTAATAGGAATCCAGAGGCAGTCTTTATTGAAACAAACAGGCAAGGTCAAAACATTCAACTCAAAACACTCTTCAATCCTGAGGGCTCTGCCTCAAGGATCCTCGCTACTCCTTGGTATTCCCTCAGTTCCTTTTCTTGTCCTGAAGTTGCCTCAGTCTGTACCTTACAGACTGGAACCTTTGAGAGTCCGCTGGACAATGCACAGTCCTGTCCCAGCCACAGTCTTTCACACAGCTCCCTGCTACTCCTGTCTGAACACAGAGGGAGATAGAGAGGAGGGTAGAGAGTGTAGAAGGAACACCCCTTCCGGGATTCGTACCACTCGTCTCTCTCTGAATCCGCTGTTCTCCTCCAGTACGCTGGGAAGCTTGTCTTTCTTCTCGGTGTAGCTGTCCTAGAACACAAGAGCACCCCAACCACGGTCCCCAGACTGTCCCCAGTACCCAGTACCAGTGATAACCACAGGGCAATACGTTTCCAGAGTACTCAGACTTGACATTACTTTGATGCTTTTTCTTTTACATTGGTAAGGGTTCTTGTCCCTTCCACTCACAGTTCAGATTTTCCCCAAGATGTTGGCTGTCAGACCTGGGATGTCAGTAGTATGTCGGTGACCAACTCAAAACGGCTGCCTCTACCGGCAGCCACCCTGAACTAAACTAAACTCAGAACATAAAGTGATTAACTTAAAGGCTGCCTTTAACAGCAGCCACCCACAGACGTCACACTAACATCTTAACAAATGAACAGATATAAAGGCTATGTGTATTATTATTGTATTATTCAGATGCTCATGGTTGTAACAGTAAACTTGTAACATTGCAACATGCACGATAGACCACATTCTTAAAGCTTGCCTTCTCTTCCTCTTCTTCCTCTTCTTGTTCCCTGCAGATAAAGGGATTGGGGAGGAGGCTTCAACCTGGCAGTCGCTGCCCCAGCCCTCTCCCTCCTCCTCTGCTTTGGGCTCCCACTGAAAGGTGTCCTGGGGTTCTGGATTCTCTGCAGGAAGCCCCATGCTGAGAACCCAGAGGAGACACATGGGTCATTCTAGAAGGCCATTTGACTGATTTACATTGGAAAACACAACATTTTATGCAGGTATGATTTTCAGAGATACAGTGACTTTTAAAAGTAGACTTGGCCTTAAAATCAGCGTTACATAAAAGATACACTCTTTATAATTCATTAGTTTTTAATTGTTAATGTATGAAAATTTCAAGGATTATTCAATTAAATGTTCTATTAAACTCGTATTTCTATTAAAATAGGACTCAAAATTAAAATGAATGATAATACATTTGAGACCTTTTCTATTTGGGGATGGTCAAATGGGAATGTTTTCAGAATTTGTGGCAGATTTACACACAGAAATATGTGCCATTTGTCTAAGGATCTATATGTATTTTGAATGTTTTCCTCATGAGAACACTGATAGGGAATGTGCACATCCTCGCACTGAAATTCAATCAACCGTATCGTTTAAATAGCTTGTAGCGCTCAAAGAGGGACTTAGCATCACATTTCTCTCCACAAGGTAACTGAGCTATCTGTCAACAACAGTACAATCCACATGGCAATACAAAAAGTAATCATGAAGAGTAAGAAATAAATATGGGGCACAACATTTTATGCCTCATCACTGAATGACAGACACCTTGCCCTCACCTGGCCACAAAAAGAGAAAGGTGTGCAGGGAAACCCCACCAAGCTGTGGGAGGCCTGGGTACTGGGTAACTGTATTCTGATCCAATGATCTGGATAATCCTGACCATGAACTCTTGGCTCTTGGCTTCTCTGAAACATCCTACTGACCTACCAGAGGGGTAATGTTACAACTGAACATTCTGGTTTGTTTCTAATACCTGTGTAACCTGTTTGTATGTGCAGTCAAATATTTTAGGACATGTCTACAATACATGAAACAGGACATTAATTGTGTAAAACACACACAACAGGTAAAATATGTATCAGATAAAATAATACATATTTGAGTTATCCCACTGAATCATTTCTCACACTTTACATTTCTCACAGCAAAATCAAAATGTTATATTAACATACACTACACATTTACCTGTGAATGTGTTGGGAACGAGGTTTTGCCAGCCTCTGCAGCTTCAGATGGAACATTTCTGGGCATGCACACAGTTTAGTCTGTCTGCTGGTGTGCTGTCATTCTCTGTGCAGGGGTGACACGGACTGCATGTCTGTCTCTGGGTTGGCACAGAATCCCTGACAAAAAGGAACAAATTCATCTCCCCAGTACAGGGACGAGCCAGCACGGATACCTTTACATGCCGACACACTGAATCCTCAAGATCGAGTGACCAATTAGAAACACACGAGACAAACACCTGATATGTGCCAACACCGACATAAACTGAAGAACAGGAGCTGAGCAAGATTGAGAGGACAGTCATAATCCCTCATATAAGTACAAGGTAACTAGAGATGAGTGTGGAGATTTTTTTGAGTAATACAAATCTGTGCTAGAACATGCACAACCTGTAGGGTCTGAGTGCAAGAAAATCATGACAAGATCCTATGCAGAAGAGTCATTTATGCTCAAAAACACCTATCCATTCATTCAGCACAAGTAAACTCTCTATAAAGGGTATGATCTAAGAGACCCATCTTAACACATATTTCTTTTAGTCTTTAAATGATTACAATACATAGTACGAACTAATAACTCTTGCCACTTTTCAAAGTCCTTGTTGTACAGTGCAGTACAGTGACCCCCTTTCTGTCCTTTATCTAGGCTCCCTCTCCACACAGAATATGGCTTAACCTGACATAGTTGAGAATGCACCAGCATTACTTATGTCACTTAATGATTTGTGTCCTAAATACATATCTGTTTTGTTTTAAGTATATATTCTTGGTATGTCTCTTAGATCAGCAGGAGCTGTTCAGATAATGGTGAACTGGACCAAACTGAAACTAAACATGGTGAGATGGTGCTTAGTCACAATGCAGCCCAATGCTGGAACAAAACCAATCAGTATCAGATCTGTACAAACTGTAACTTTAAAAAGCTGCTAAACTACACTATTCTCCTATGCATTCCTTTAAACATTTGCATTTCAATCGCACTTACAAGTTTTTTGATTCCATGTGTACTTTTATTATTTAATTCTATTTTTGTTAAGCACACTGAATGACCCTTTGGCTATCAATGTGCTATATACATAAACTTTTGTGTTGAGTTCAGCTCATCAAAGTGCAACAGACTCGACTTGACTTCTCAAGTCGTAAACGAATGACAAGTGTAAATGAATGACAAGGTATACGTTGTAAAATCTTTCCTCATTACTGAATTTCATTCACTATTTCCACCAGCTTACAGTTTAAATGTTACTTGACGTTGCTGCGCTTACGCATGCATAAAGGACCTACAGGGGGGGCCTGAAGAGTCGGTCAGTACTGAACACATTCTTTTGTTTTTTATTATTTTTCCTCAGTATTATTAATCGAGAAACATTGATAATACGCACTCATTACGTTACTTTTTATCATAAATGAAAAGCTAGGCTGAACCACGGCTGTTTAACAGCAGTACTATCCGTGACAGTATTTGCAATTGCCATGGTAACAGGACGACTTATTATAAACAGATTAGCCGCTAGCTAACACGCGGAACATACTAACGAGTAAAATTAAGTTAACAGGCGCTTTACAGATTAATACAAGAAGCACTTACCCGTTTGTCGTTACAGAAAGAAATGGAAGGCAACTACGGACACCAAGACATGTCAAGAAATAACATGGACATTTTCACGCGGTTATGTTTCCCAGTCTCTGCACCTGCAGAGACGCAGAGCCGCCCAATCATCTATCGAGCTCATCTACAGGGGCTTCCCGATTGGTTCGACTTTCTTAAGTTCTAAAGCTCGCCCCGCCCCGCCCCGCCTCCCTGCGTGCGTGGGAAACATGGCAAGGTGGATGGCTCCCCTCGTCCACAGTAGTTACTGAGTCCTAAAGTAATCATTTTGGCTCGTTTTCTTTTGTAATGCAGATTTCCGACTTGTAGAACTAATAAAGGGTTATCTTAATGTAAATCGGTACTGTACTGAAACCCCACAGGCATCTCCCTACAGACTTCCAACAGATGTAACAGTCAAGAAATGACAACCTAGGTAATTATATTTTTTGGTCATTTTATTTCAACTGACTTTTGTTGTTTCAATCTTTCAAGTAAAACAATGTGGAATTACAAGGGAACAAAAGGAATGTAACAAATCAGAAGAGACAAAATAAAAATAAAGACCATCACCATGTCCTACCCATACCCCCCAAAACACGTCTCTACCCCTAAAATGGAACAAAGACAGCATCTTACTGCCAAGGGCCAGCTGGAAAAAATAAAGAGTTGAAAAACAAAGTCTCAGAAGGTTCTTGCAGGAGTATTTTCATTGAGTCTTGCCATAAAAGGACCAATTGTAAGGGAAAAAAAAGACAACAGCAATTTACTTTGTAGAGGTGTTTTCAATTTGGTTGCACTTCAACAAAGATGCACCTCTAATGGTTTAGGATGGAAATGTCTTTATTACACTTTAAACACTAAAAAAATTGAAGCCCAGACATCTTTAGTTAACAAGGCATACATCCCTTCCCATGTGGACCAACAGGCATTCTCACTTTCTCACAATGATTTGAAACTGACTAAATTTAATGAGGAGACCATATTTTGACTTAATACTTTGGAAAAGGTGGAAAAACAAATGAGATTGCCTCTCATATCCATATTGCCAGAAAGCAAATGAGAAGCACACTTCAAGGTTCATCACAAGCTCAAGAGCTATACATAAACATTGTGAGGTACCAGTAGAGAAATAATTTGATTGAAAAGGATTAAAAAACTATCACAATGCACTCAAATGCCAGGGACATTATATGAGATGTGCAAATGGAAAATAATGCAGGCTGGACTTAAAAGTAATGGACAGAAAAAAATTACAAGACAAGGAGGTCTGAGCAAAGACTAACTCCAGCATAGTGCAGCAAAATCACATTTACAGACCTGCTCTCTTCTTCATACCCTGGAAGAAACCACAGAATATTCTTAATTTACCAATTGACTTGAAACAAACAATAGTCAACAGCTGGCAAATATCTGTCACAAGCCAGCTGTTTAAAAACGTTATAACAATTGTACAATCCCACTCAATCTGTTGAATGTAGCATAAATGACTTTTTGCTTTCCCCTCTGCAGCACAAGTATACTCTCTATAAAGGGTACAACCTAAGCGACCCATCTTAACACATACTTCTTTTAGTATTCCAGTCTTTAATGATTACAGTACATAGTGTGAACTAATAACTCTTGCCCCTTGCCCAGCTTTCCAAAGTCCTTGTTGTACAGTGAGGTACTGTCCTTTTCACCAGGACTGCAATGCCACATTTTAAGGGGTACCCTTTTGGCCCCTTTTCTGTCCTGTATCTAGGCTCCCTCTCCACACAAAAGATGGCTTAACTTGACATAGTTGAGAATACACCAAAAGCGAGTTCAGCTCATCACAAAGTGCAACAGACACGATTTGACTTCTCCTCGCAGACAGTGTTAAAGAATGGCAAGTTATACGATTGATCCCCATTCGTCAAAACCCGTAAAACCTTTCCTCATCACTGCATTTCATTCAATATTTCCACCAGCTTACAATTCTATCACTTTTTCTCATCATGTCTTGGAGTGCCGTTGTTGAATGGAGGAGCGTGTATTGCTGGCCGGAGTGCGAGCCTGGGCTGCAGCAAGTGCAGCTACACTGCGGAGCACCCTGTCAGGAGTTCCCTCACTAGATCCTGTGCTAAGTTCTGGCTTCTCATGCTTCTGAGAGCGCCTCTCACTCCTGCCTTCACGACCTCTGCTCTCTCCGATCTTTTTCTGCCTGCTTTTGCCTCTCTCTGTGTCACTGCCAGAGGAAGGAGCTCTTGAGTGAGAGTGTGGTGGTCCTGTGCTTCGTGAGCTTAGGCTGCGAGTGCACTGGCTACTGTTGCTGCTGCTGCGACTCCTGCTGCTCCCTGCCCCTCTTTCACTGCTTATGCTACTGCAAGCACTGTGGCCTCTCGAAGACCTCATCTCTCTGGTGTCCTCTTCCAATTTCTTTTCCTCTTTTTTGACCCTCTTGCTGTCAGTTTCTAGAGGAGGCATAAGGTTACCTGGCCGCTGCCGTGTAGAACGTGCCGTAGAGAGATTTGTTGCAGTGGTAGACTGTGAAGAGTCAGATGATAAAGTAGGGGTCTGCTGATCATTACCCGTTTTAGTATTAACTGAATTTGTTTTTGGGGTGTCCTGTGCCAGCTTGGCCTTAGACTTGTTGCTTGTTTCGGAAGATGGTTGCTGCCCGACAGCTTTACCCTTGGTGCTAGGACTTTGGGCATCAGGACCTCTTCCTCTCATAGCCAAAAGCTTGGCAGCAGCATTGAGGGCTGAACAACGTTTGCCCAGTACCTCAGGCTCAGGGGAAGCTGGCGTGGTCAACAGAGAAGCAGGTTGAGGGCCTGTGGATTTACGGGTTACCCTAACAGGAGTTGCTTCTCTAGACTCTCCTTCTACAGTGGTGTGAGGACTATTCTTTTCTGACTGCTTTTTTCTTCTCTTGTCAACCTTGTCATTTTGGGTCTCCTTCTCCAAAATTTTATGTGCTGACCGAGTAAGTCGTCTCTTTGGGCTAGAGGAGTCGTCAGAATCTGAGGAAGAGGAGTTAGAAACCTGTCTTCTGCCAGGTGTTACTGCCTCCTTATCAGTGCCTCTGTCTGTACTCTCGGAGTCAGTTTCTACTCGCGTTCGCTTTGCAGGCCGCCTGCTCTCCTCAGTTTTTTTGGACCGGGATGAGCGAGTCCCAGACGAGGAAATGGAGGATGGTGAGGAGGACCGGACAGATTCTTGACTGCTTTGTCTGCTCATATTTCTTTTCTTGCCCGAGACTCTACTATCTTGGTCCTCCATCTGACTCTCCTCTTCTACTGGTTTATCAACTCCATCACTCTCAGCAGAAGCTTCCATCACTGTTTCTTGAACAAAGGATGCAGGCTGTGGTGCATCAGGCATTTGGGCCTCTGGCAAATTCTCCACTCTCCTTTTGGTGAGAAATTGGGTGTCATCTCGGTGTACTTGTTCTTGATTTACAAAGGACTTAATGTGTACCTCTGTACTTTCAATAACTCCATCTTCCCTTAATATGTTTGAGTCTTCCTGAGTCACTGTTGTAGACTGTTCTGCAGGGGACTGAGGCATGTGCATGGGTCTCTGGCTTAAAGCAACTGAAGGCTGAGATGAATCAGTTGTTTGGTTGGTTGATGCTGGGGAAAGTTCAGTTTGGCTTGAATGTAGAGGTGTCCTTTTAGTTTTTTCAGGTGTAGTCTGAGACTGGGAACACTCAGTTAAGTCACATAATGGTTTAGGAGACCCAGCAGCCACAACTGGCTCAGACAAAAGTTCATTAGATGATGGTGGTGGACGTGAGGACTGTGGAGAAGTTTGAGTTGTAGAGACTTCTTGCGTGCCTGTAGTTGCTACCTTGCTTTCAATAGAAGGCTGTGCCAATAATTCAGTAGATATAGTTTGTGTAGTTGTACTATGATTGGACATCATTGATAGCTGTGAAATATCTTTGTTTGATTTAGCTGACTGCTGAAAAAGAGAAGTGGTTACTTGACTGCTTTGAGTAATAGAAGATGCAGATAAAGGTGAAAGTTGTTGAGTTGGTACTGCAGCAGAGTTATCTGAAGTCACATTTTGGGGAGCAGCAGGATGCAATGAAGAAGATTTTGTGTTGGTCTGACTAACATTTTCTGTTGGAATGGCTTCTATTGTAGTTGATATGGTAAGTAAGTCAGATTGAGGAGTTATGGGCAGGCTGGTGGTGTTTTCATACTTAGTTGAGAGTTCTGACATGGCTGTTGACTTTGTCAGTGTGTCATTCAATGTTGCAGCTGGGGAAACAGATGTAGTTGACCGAGAGTCTGCTTTAGTGGGTGGGGTGAATTCTGATGATTCAGAAGGGCTGTCAGCTGCAGAGCTCAGTTCTGAGCATTCAGGAACAGAGGGCAAAGTTAAAGATTCAAAAGTGGAACCAGGTAAGTTCAGGTTTAGAGAGGAACAGCTTTCCTGTGGCATTGTACAACCCTGTCTCTCTTGTTCTGATTTACCAACATGTGTAGTATTTACAGTGGAATCTTTGCGAGGGCGGCCTCTCTTTCTTTTTGGTGAGAGAGATGGACTATGTTCTTCACTTCTTGATTTCTTGACTGCAAGCATCTCCTGCTCCAAGGGTTCAGGTGGCTTAGGTGCCATCTTGGGAGGTCGACCTCTTTTACGTTTCACGACCATCACACTGGCAGTATCAGGATCAGAAAAAACAACAACAGGGCTTGTAGTGCTTTCCTTAGACAAATTAGGCTCCTGTTTCTTTGGAGACAGAGGAGTACGTCTGTCTAGGCCTCTGCCTCTACCTAGATACTGTTCTCCTAACTGAGCAGCCATACGAGACTCTGTTTCCAGGCGGCGGCGCACAGGTAAGTTGCGAAGAACTGGCATGTCTGGTGAATGTGTGGGTGAGTAAGGCTGGTTTCCTCTCCCTGGACTTGGGAGTGATGAGGGGGAGACCTGATCTTGCCCTTGCTGGATTGGAGAAGGAGGAGATGCAGGAGGTGACTTGGAAAGTGGCTTATCTTTTAGAAGCTGACTTTCATCATGGGGAGAGTGGGAAGTTGAGTCTTGTGCTGACTCAGCATGCTCCATCTCTTCTGATGAACCTTCAGTCTGCAATCCTCCACTTCCACTCGCGCCCCTCCTCCTTCTCCTTGGTTCCTTCTCCTCAACTACAGTAACGAGACGGCCAGGAAGCTTCCTAAGGACCTTAGCAGATGGGGAATCTTCTGGAAGGCCTTTTAGAACCTCTCCATCAGCAGTTTGACGCTTGCGTGGTGAACGAGGGTGCAGAGAAGGACTATCCTGCTCTGGCTGCTGTTCTGGGGAGCAGATAGAATCTGAAGATACAGATGCCCCCTGCTCTCTCTCTCTTACGCCCTTCTGAGGACCATCTGACAGTGGCTCAGCTCCTTGCTCATGACTTAATTCTCTGTGTGCTGTTATAGTAGAAATCTGTCCACTGGAGCTTCTGTCCACTGATGGAGAAGCACCTGTTGAAGGCACTGAATCAGATGCAGAGAGGGTTTGGTGGTGTTGGGTTGGTGACAGTTTTGATTTGGAGATTGGATCTTGTGTTGGAGGAAATTGTGTTTCTGAATCAGAGGGATGTTGATCATTTTGGGATTTTACAGTTTCTGCCTGGGTGGGCACTGAGGAGGCCACATGTTCTTTGGTTGGCGCTCTGCCCCGCAGACCAACACGTAGTCTTTCAGGCACTTCTCGGGGTTGAGGGGATTTGATACCGGAGTTAGAGCCACAGGAACGGCTCCCACTGGAGTCGGAGATCAGTAACTCCCCCCTCCTCCCTGTCTCTCGGTCTGGTGACGGACGTGTTGCTGACACATCATCATCCGTTTTAGCAGGTGTTCCTCTAAGCCTCCCACTGACCCTCGTAGATGGGGCACCTTTCTCTTTGTGTTTGCGTGTGCGGCGAGCTACAGCGTGCTCTTCAGGAGTGGGAGGTGTGGAGTCCTCTTCATCATTATCAGATGACTGGTGCAGTTTCAGACCCTCTTCCTTTGCCTGATCTAATCCTTTCCTTGCAGCTTCAACTTGCTCCTGTTACCATAAAAAAATAATTGTTCTAAACAAATGAATTATTCAATAATCACTGAAATCACAATTATTTACTATTAATTACAGTGATTAGTACAGTTTGCAACATTTCTGTATTGAATTAACAGTGGTTTACCTCTGCCTGTTTCAGTTCTTCTTTGCAAATATCCTCAAGAG
The DNA here is from genome assembly GCA_037577145.1 of Brachypetersius gabonensis. NCBI lineage: Eukaryota > Metazoa > Chordata > Actinopteri > Characiformes > Alestidae > Brachypetersius > Brachypetersius gabonensis. The sequence continues at coordinate 30,364,795 of JBBJLR010000111.1, read as the reverse complement.
ATGCCTCCAGGAAATTCATGGCATATCGTTCTATGGGGGTAAGCTATTGGGAGGAAGAAAAACATGCACAAAGGATTACACACTGCAAAATGCAGAACAAGTCTGATCATGTAATATAGACAAATATTACCTGTTCAACTAAAGCTGCAATTTCCTGCTCAGCCTTGGAAAGTTCCTCTTCCTCTTGGTCTCTGCTCTCGCCATCATCCAGAGGAATATTTTCATTGAATTCTGCTAGTTCAGCTACCTGTTCTGCTTTGGCTTGGGAAGCTGCTACTATGTCCTCCTCATCCTCTGCACGACATAAAACCTGGTAAGAAAAAATAGGTAAGATACCGATTGTTTCATCAAACCTACAAGTAACAGTGTCTTGAGAAAAAGATTCTGACTTACTTGCTCTAAAATATTGGTTTGTTGTTTATTGACTGTCTCCTCATCATCTGATGGCGTTACACTCGATTCAGTCTCCTTCTTCTCACCCTCAGAGACATCAAACAACTCTCGAATAGTTTGCTGTAAAAAAAAAGAAGATACGACTAAGCTATTAACTATGAATCTCTTAATAGGACTTCAAAACAGAACATGGAAAGAACGCTACCTGTTTAAAAAAGGCAGTGGTGAAGTTTCCTCCTTCAATCGCCATATCTCCCAACATCCTCTTCTGATTGGCTTTTTTAAGGATGTTTTCCTCCACAGTACGTTCACTTATAAGCCTAAAGAAATTTGATGGGAGAACGATTCAGTGTTTATTATCCAGTCACTCACAAAAATATTTGCCTTGCTTCAATAAGGAGCCCATAATCGGTGTTGGCTAATGGAAATGAACTTAAAATACAAAAAAAATTTTATTGGCACCTGTATATATGAACATCTCTGGTTTGCCCAATACGATGGCAGCGATCTTGGGCCTGAGCATCCATGGTGGGGTTCCAATCACTATCATAGAATACCACTGTGTCAGCTCCTGTCAAGTTTACCCCCACACCACCACTGCGGGTGGATAAGATGAAACAGAATATGCGGCGGTCTGCATTAAAACGCTCCATTAGGGCCTGAGAGGTAGAGAAAACACCAAAGTATTTATTGAAAGTAAGTATTTAATGAAGCATATAATTAGTTGAAGGTAGCTGAAAAAAACTAATTTAATAGGACACTCCTTTAGTGCTCCAAGATGACATTGCTTACCTGTCTCTGTTCCACTCGTGTGCTACCATCCAGTCGTAAGTAAATGTGTCCATGGTAGTTGAGGAACTGCTCCAGTACATCCAACATGCGAGTCATCTGAGTAAATATGAGGACTCTATGACCTTCAGCCTTCAGTTTCCGCAGCAGGAGGTGGAGAGTCTGTAACTTACCTTTACACATTCAAAAAAGCCAGATCAAAGCAATTCAGCTTATCCTGAGACTCATGCATGACAGCATTAAAAAAAAACACGGACCTGTTATAATATAATTTTCCACAACAGTCACAAAGCCAGTGTCCCAGGCAACATACTGGTAATGATAGCAACTTAAAAATAAACAAGATGGGGCACTCACCACAGTCATACTGGATAAGTCTCAGGTCTGGAAAGTGTGTCCGCATATTGCACTGGATGCGGTGCAGCATATGCATGAGGGGAGAAAAATGAGAGGACAGCAGAGAGGAAAAAATAGCCTGCTGGTGACTGAGAGATGGAGGAGGGTGGCAGCAGTGCATGGTTATGGGCTTGGCCTCCACCGGAGGGATGGCAAACGTGAACCTGTGAGGAGAAGCATTGCTTATAGAATAAACAAGATCAACAAAATCATTCAATATTGTAAAATCACTATACAGCCATGGTTACCAAACCTCCGCCTGGAGATCAATATTCCTGGTGTGTTTAGCTCCAAACTGCCCCTTAAAAAAACTACCCCTTACTCTCCACATAACACTCCAGGCAAATAGGGACTGTCATGCAGGGAGAGTGTTCATTAGCCAGCGGTGTTCTAGGTTGTGCCTGGAACTAGGTTGGTGGCCACTACTGTACAAAATAAAAGGGTTAAAGGGGTGAAACAGTAGGCATACCTGTCTATGACTTCTGACAGTAATTGTAGCCTTTCTTCTGAGCTTTGAATGGATTCCTGGATAGTTTTGCTCTTGTCCAGGTAGTCACACACATAGTTTGACTGAGCAGCAAGACACGAACTGTACCCAGAGTAGTTCCCTCTGTTACCAGGGCAGGCTGGAGTGAGATTGGGGCCTGGGAGGAAGGTGAGGAAGTCCAATACCTCTCTGCCATACACCGGCTTAGCATTGCAGTGCAGTTCATTGACTCGGATAATTTGTGATATACGAGCATCTCTCTGGGCCTTACGCCGATCTGCAAGCCATGACTATGAAAATAGAAGCAGACATCACAATAAATGTATTTATTTACAAAAAAAACCCAATTATAAATGTATAAAAAAGAATAAAACAAAAAACAAAGAAAAAAAAAACAAAGAATGACCTAATCATCTAGTCATCATAATAAGGCCCTTGTCAAAGTCACTCAAATCTTTATGATTTTATTTTGCCTGCTTTAAACACATTTAACAATTGACTGTTCACGTATTGTAATATTTTCTACTCCTGACAGATGCCACTGTAATAAAATAATCAATGCAATTTATTTCTCCTGCCAGTGGTTTTAATGTTTTGGCCGATTGATGTATATAGAATATATATAAGAGTCAAACTGCAGTAGTTTCAATATCATTTTTTGCATGATCAATTTATTCAGCTGTAAAATCATACCATGTGAAAGGGAGATCGTGGTGGAGGTGGCGGCTGAACTCGGGGACGCTGAAATGCAGATGTACTGCTCTGTGATGAAGATGAAGGCTTCAGATTGCCCATTCGCAGGGTAACAACATCACTACTGCTCTCTTCACGTCCTAATGAAGCATTCACCTTAGCTACAGGAAATAGCAAAAAATCAGCACATGATTTTGCTATGAATTACATACACACACATATA
>JBBJLR010000111.1:30309223-30351617 GCA_037577145.1 Brachypetersius gabonensis | reverse complement strand
CTCCTCCACCAAAGCAAACCCTGGGGACCATGTTGACCTCAGCGTATCGCTCACCTCGCCTTCTCCAGCAACGCTGATGACCATCATTTCTGTGCAAGGTGACCCAACACTCATCAGTGAACAGGACGGTAGACCACTGCTGCAAACGTTCACGACGGTGCCTTGGGGTCAGTGGAGTCACCTCCAAGTCCGTTAAGTGACGTCGTGTGTTCATGGGTGTTTGAATGATGAACTTGGAATGACTTACTGACTATACCAGCTTTCTATACCCACAGAAAAAGTCGTCTTTTGGTATTGGACCTAATATAAGGCACACCTGTACACAATGAGACCATTATATGGAAAACACAAAATGAGGTGTGTATCACCCCAATACAATTGCCTCCCTATCCCAAAAATGTCTGAAGTGAAACAAACACCATATGTGTGACATCCACTAAGTCTCTCACGATATCCCTAACTTACTGTGAGTAGTGTAATTTGTTTTTTGATGCTTTTTGATCATACAATCATTGAACATGCAGCTTTAAAGCCTGGGCCTTCCCCAAACACAAAAAGCAATATTTCTTACCTTCTCTGGCCAAGTCATCAAGCTCCTCTGCATGATCTCCACTGCCCTCAATAATCTCCTGGGCTTCAATAGTGTCCTCTACATCTTCCGCTTTGGAAGGGAAGAAAACAATAGATATAAAACACCAAACAATCTTGTCCTAGAAAGGTAAATTTTAGTCTTTACAGAGAAGCATCTGGATAAACATTTGGTCAATTAAGTTATATGAAAATCTCCAGCAACTCACCATCCTCCTCATTTGCTGAGAACTCTTTGTCTTCATCTTCAACAACTGATGATTCATCTGAAGCTTCTTTTTCTGAAGCAGAATCCTGAGAAACAAACAGCTTTCACAGTGAGCCTAGCAAATGCACACCACAAAGGCTAAACAGAAATAACAGAAGACTGTTGACTGGTGTGAACAGTCCTCATAGTACCTGGGGTAGAGTAAGGGTGCTGAGAAGTTGGTCCAGGGGAAGAGTGCTCTCCTGCCTCAGCAACTCAATCTCCCTTCGTTGTGTCTCTTCATCATTTCCCTCCTGCTGCTCTTCCACCTCAATTGTCTCTTCATCATCCTCCTCCTCACATGGAGGCTCAAAGTCTCTATCTACAAAGGAGTAGATTTAGAACTACAACACACTTAATTTGTGCAGCAATTCTAGTGCTTAATAATTCACTTAATCAACATGCAAGTACTTTTGCTCACCATCTTCATCAGTAGCATTGAATTGGGAGAATTTGGTAGGGATATTGGAAGTGGATGCAGGTGTGGCTTGCAGGGACTGACTGAGCAGGTCAGAGTAGCGCTCTGTCTGGCCAACAATGAAATCTAACTGAAGATCCAGGGCCTTCTTGCGTTTCTCCTCCAAGCGAGACTGCTGTTTATACTGGACTACCTATGTCAAAACATATTTCAAATCTGTAAGACCGAAGACAGAGGTATTTGGGGCACCTGGTGTCCTAGTGGTTAGGGAGTAGGCCCTGTGGCCAGAAGGTCATGGGTTAGAATTCCAGGACTGCCAGTTGCACCACTAAAGTATTCTTGAGGGAAAGGTACCTTTCCCACACACTGCTCCCCAGGTATTGCATCACTGACTGCCCACTACTTTACTTGGTGAAGAAGTTAAATGCAGAAAATGCATTTCACATTGTTTACACTGGGAGCTGTGGGGTTTTCACACTCGACTATAAGGACCACTATACTTTTTATTTAAGCAAAAAAGGCAGTTTGTTGTAAGTTGGGAACAGAAATTTGAGTTGGTATATATGCCAAGTACGTCAACCTGGTCACTGGACAGTGCACTGAATGTAAATAACAGCATGTAGTAATACAATTTACAGCTTAGCAAAACCGTCTCACCTTCTCAACACTGCTCCAGAAAGCGCGGACCTCCTTAGCAATGGATGCAGCAACTCTCCTCAGCTTGGCTTGCTCTTCACGCTTTGCTCTCTCCTCTTTCTGTCTAAGCTCTTCATGGTGTCGCATCACCATCCTCACCACCTAGACACACCGTATTTATTCAAAGAAGGGTCTCCACAATTCAATAACAATGATGCAATACATTTAGTAAAAAAATTATTATGAATTCATAATTCACTTTTCTGGCTACGCCTCTCTTCCAGCGCCTCTCCTGTGCAAAGTCAGCAGAAAGCCACTGCATCTCTTCACAGAGATAGTCCCAGTGCACCTTGGGCCGGACTGGCTCTGTCAGTCGTGACAAACGTTTTAGGGACCAGAACCCTTCTCGCTTCAGGGCTAGTGTCCGATGCTCAATCTCAGCTTCCTGTTAAAAACACAGAATACATTATAAATCAGCATGTTTCAGCTTAACACAAGGGCACATAACATGCAAAGCAATGGGTGATCCTGGTAAAAGTTTGGTTACATTAGCCGACAAGTTAAGATCCACAGGATATGGACAGAATACTAAATCACAAAAACATTTGTACACATGGTACCAGGGAAAAACAAATTGGTGAACAATGTATTTTCCTCATTCGGTTTAAGTTTCAAATATTTCACCAGTGGAAAACGGTTTAATCAAGCTACACGCAGGATACTGGTCGGCAACAGTTTATTCGCACGTAACAATACAAAGGCCAGAAAAGCATGAATGTACCACAAAGGAAATGAGCACCGTTATCCTGTTATATACATACATTAACTGCACTTAAGAATTTTGGATATTTAGGCTTATTTATATTCAAAATAACTTTTTACAAAAAAACAATTTTAAGGGACAATATAAAATCTTGTAAACTTTGCCCAGTTTGCCTGACAAGTTGAGGAACAGAGTCATGTTGAACCCAGAGCACATGCTAGATATGATACTGTTAAATGACCATCAAATGATTCAACGAACACCCAAAGAAAAACTCAACTTAGTCTGGGACCTCATAGTGAAACATTCAGGGACTGATTAGACCAGTCCCACATTAATATATAAAGTGCATCCCTTCCTTAATCAAGAAAATGTATATAAATACTTCACTGACATGCTTGGCCAGCTCTGCCATGTCAGTATGCTTCTCTGAGCGAGGTCGCTGTGTGAGCATCTGATCTGATTGAGAAGCTCCGCCAGAGCTATGGGAAGAAGCTGTGTGTTTGCCTTGAGAGCCACAGAGATATGTAGCCCTGTCTGTGTGAAACTGGGCCCAGTCTGATGAGGAGCCTTGAGGCGGAGATGGTGTACGAGAGGTGGAAGGAGTAGACCCTGTTGTGGCTCTGCCTGCTATCCACTGACGAACCTGGAAAGAGAAGAGGAAAGTACACAATTAAAAAGGAAGGAGAAAACAAAGAAAAGGGAAAAAAACAAGATGAAAAGGGCACATAATTTTGCTTAATAAGAGCTACAGTGTGGATTGCACAAACAGTTGGCCTCCAACTAGCAGAAAATTCAAAAACCTTTCCTATCCTTTATATGTAAAACAAGCGATTGTGAGTAGAACTAAACTCTTCTGTAAGCTTTACACTAGGCTTCAGGTTAGAATTAGCAGAGGAATTGTCAGCTTGCGAGTTTAGACCGAGTCCAAGAATGAGAGATGCCGGAAGATGATGCTGACACCTCTTACCTTCAAAAAAAAGGCCTGTCTGTCTGTCCTGCTCTGTCCATGCTGCAAAACACAAATGGCTCAACATGCAGCCAACTAGAGGACCAGAATGGGCTGATGGTATTCACACATCTACAAATTGTGCTTTTGAGCATGACTAGGCAGTCTAAAGCACTGATGATTGATAGATGCATTTCTCTGTGAATTTACAGATGTTGAGTTATTTTGATCCACTTGATATTAGAAACCTAACCTGGCTAGCAACCTAAAACAAATACAAGCAAACACAATAAGCCAGCTATACATGTGGAACAGCATGCTTTACACTGTAATGAATAAAGCATGAACAAATGGCATAAGCTGGTCTAAGGCAAATATATTGGTTATGTTGGCCTTACCTTGTTCTGCGCTGAACTAGGCAAAATGATGCTGTCATCTGTCTGGGCTTCCATTGAACTATCTGCCTCTCCATCACTGCTCTCTACTATAGAGGCATCAAGCTGTCCTGGTGCGTTGTCATGAGCATCTTTTGCGTCTGCCAAATGCTGAACTGGTGAATGTTGTTCAACCACCTCCAACTCCCCCCCCAACAACATGGAATCTTGGCATGGTCGGTTAGTAGGGCATTGTTTAGACTGATCCTGTGCAGTGATGGCACTGCACGTGCTCCTCCAAGCACTGCCTGAAGTTTGAGGCAGAATGGGCAAACTAAGGGACTGAGAGGGAGTAGACGTAGACTTTGAGAGATGCTCACGTTGAGGAATTTGCTCACCGTGTCCAAAAGAATAATCTGATTCGATTAAGGCCTCTTTTTTTGACTCATCCTTCAAGAATGAACTAGTAGTATCAGGAGTAGAATTTGGGTGAGAACTGCTGGGAGGTGCCAGTGCCTCCTTTTCAGGTGGGATAGCCGTTCCTTCATTCACAGAGACATTTTCAAAAAGGCACTCTACAGTGACTGTGTCCAACCTTTCACTGGGGTTGCCAGACTGGACAGGGGGGTCCTGGTTACTGGAAATCTTAGTTAGCATTGAAGGAGGTGGTTTGAGGAGAGGCGTCTCACCTCTCTTCAAGATAAGCAGCTTTGGATCAATAACTCCAGATGGAATAGAACCACAAGACACATCTGGTTTATTTTCTGTCATTTTGATCTGCTCCTTTTGTACAGAGGACACTGTATTTATTAGGCTAGGATCTGCCAAAGTAACCACACTCTCAACACTGGAGCAGACAGTGGGCTTTAGACCCATATTTTGCATGCAACTCTGAGATATTTCTCTCTGACTGGAGGACACAGCAGTTAACTGCACCAAAGGTTTTATAGTTGTTGGGCAAGATGAAGCATTTTGTGAAGCAAAAACATTTTGAGGATGGGTGGATAGAGTTTCAAGCTCTCCTGGTAATGTTTGTGTTAAAGGTTCAAAAGAATGTTTATTTGCATGATCTTCCTCTTCTTTTTCTGGCAAGAGCAGCTTAACACGTTCTGAGGGGAAACAGGGCACTGCACACTCATAGACAGCAACAGATGACTGAGATTCAGAACACTGGACCATTGCCTCTGTGCTTACATCCAACATCTCAGCATCCTCAGTGCTTTCACACTGCTCATCTAACAAAGGAGAAGACTCACTTACAACCAACCATGTGTCCTCCATACCTGGCTGCATTAGGATACCTACATCAATGAAATTCTTCACCTCAACAGTGCTTAGTCCAGACAGAGTCACTGAACTCTCTGTTTGCTTCTCATCCATACTTGTATCACCTGGCACAGAGAAGCCATCATTTACACATATTATCTGAGAGAGCTTACGGTCTGCTGGAATGGATTCTTGTCCTTGCTGGATCAAACAGTCAGTGCTGGCTTGAAAGAGACATGGCTGATCAGTGTCTAGTCCCTCTGAAGTTAAACATCCATCTGTGTGTGATAGACTGCTCCCATCAGGTTGGCGATCTGGGTACAGAGTCACTTGTATATTGTTGGCACAGTCATTCTCTTTAACAATCACATCTGTAGGGCCACAAACCACTACATGGGACCCTTCAGTCACTTTGGAGGCCTGGACATCAAGTGTACACATCCCATCTTCCGGCACCTTTGGTTCTTCAACAGAAATATCATAAAGTACTTCTGTAACAGCCACACTCCCGATCAGATCTCCATCTAAAGACAGATTCTTATTCCCCTGCTCCTCACTTTCACTAGTCTGATTCCCGACTAAAACAGGTTTAGGGGTTCCACTGCAATTTACATGCTCAGGGTTTAGCTGGTTCTCTTTTGTTGCCTGTGCATTATCAGGCTGCTTTGAGGAAATAGATGTTTTGTGAGGGAAGGTAGCATGAGGAATAGTTGTTCTTTGTGTCTCCACTGCTGCAAGGGGAGCTTGTACAAGGCATTTATGGAGGTATCTGCTACCCTCATCAGTGTCATTTGGAGTGTCATTTCCATTGTCTGTGGGAGAGGGCACCTTGTACAGAGGCTCATCTTGTGTGGATAAACCTCCTGAGTTTGAGTGATGCTCACTGTATGCTTTCCCCTCTTTCTCATCTGGGTTTGTACTTGAACGTATGCCCTCCACCTTCGTGCTTCCATCAACAGTATTTGTGACATTTTTAGGCTCACTGAATATCTCGCTGTTTGCCATGATGATTGCTGCTTTAAGCGGTATATTTTGGTACTCCTCCATGTCTCCAGGCTGCTTATGGTCTCTGTCTCTGGTTTTAACTGCGCTGGAAATTGCCAAGATGGACTGACGAAGGGGGATTCGTGTGCTCTCTCCAGCTGTGTCCGGTGTTCCAGATAATTCCTCTGGACCACTCTTTGATTTGATTCCCAGATATGCCTTTTCTGGAACCAGATGTCCCATTTCCATCTCAACAGGAACAGCGGCATCCCCTGCAGCTTCTGTGCTAGGAGTCCAGTCTTGGCAGTGGCCCATGCCAGTGCTCTCTGCCATGTCTGACTCCCTGTGTGCAAGGCTTGTTTTCTCAGTGTTACACCCGTAATGTAAATCCTGCTCTTTTCTGATCTGGTCAGTCTCACAAACTGAAAGTTCGTGTGAGAATTTTTGTGAGTCTCCACTAGCACCTGACACCAGGTGGGTTTGGACAGCTTCAGTACTGAAATCCAAGGACGGTTTCTCCTCAAGCTTCTTTGTGTTGCAGTTTTGCCAAGCCACTGTGGTGCTCTGCTCTTTATTTGCAGCCTCTGCGTCTGCTTTCTGCTGCTCCAACTCAGTGGCAGGGCCAACCAGTGGTGGTGGTAAGAGGGCAGCTGTGACCGGCTGCAGGGCATGCTGGGGTGGCCCGGCCACATTCTGCGTAGTCGCAGGGATGCCACCCAGCACAACCACAGCCGGAGGGGTGCACTGCTGCACCACCTCCTCCCTGAGTCTCCCTTCTTCTGGACTGCCTCTGCTACAGACCTCACCTAAAGGAAAGGAGAAGACAACATATATATATAAACCAAGTTTTTAAAACATGAACATAGCATGCAAAACCACTTTAAAAACTGCAGTAATCGCTGCATTGTCTCAATAAACAGTTCTGATTACCTGTAGGTGGTGTAGGACAAGTCTCTTCTGTACTTTCCACTTCCAGGATGCTGAGATCAAGTAAACCAATGCATCTAAGGAACAAAAGATACCAAAAAGTGAAACTAGATCTAGGGTGGATTTCCCATGGTCAGTAATAAGGTGAAAAACGTGACAAAGTCTGAGTGCAATACTGAAGTTGAGGTGTGCTTTGTGTTGTATACTTCCTCAAAATACTGAGACGGGTCAGGTTCTCAGTAAGGAAAGGTTGGACGACTTCGGAAGACCACAAGGACGTGTTATAAAATACCTTGTGGTCTAGTGACACAAACCGGGCAATATTGGCTCTTCGAGTGGAAAACACGTTTCTTTTGCGGAATGCGTAATACGTGTCATTTGGGAGTCCTGGAAAAAAAACCTAAACGACCTGCCACATAATTTATAGAAATGTCTCAGTAACACACGCTCACACATCGCTCACGGTAGCTAGCCTAATTGTTTGGCTCTAATTACCCACCTAATTAGCCATGTAGGCGACGGGATCACAAAGATAACTCTCAGGCTGCTCTCATATTTAAATCGCCAGAACGTGCAGGGGATCCATTGCGCTGTAACGTTATAAGTCGACAGTGACTTTACTGAGGGGCTGATCCGGCGGGCTGCAGCTCACACGGGCCTGAAAAGGCCGTTTAGGGATCCAAAGAGGCTGGGATCATTTTCACCACCGTCTAAGACTCCCTGCCAGCACTCCGCCACCACAAGTCAACGTCTTTCGTCTTTAGGTGCTTAGTGCTTTGTGGGGCATTGAGAGAAGAAAAACTTGGAAGCCGCTTAGCTTGCTAACGCGTTGGCTAGCCAGCACGCTCTCTCGCTATTTAAGGCTTATGTTTGTTTCGTCAAGTTACATAAGAGTGGCCTTTACAAGCCTGCGTTTATTTTTTTTTCTGTAGTGCTTTGGACATTTTAAAGGTCAATACAGAATAAAACGTAAAAGTAGCCTTCATTCTCTCATACACTGCTAGCTAACATGGCTAATGTTAGCTTTAGGCGGAGGAGGGAGGGGACAATGTGACGTCATTACGAGAGGCCAAAATATGACCGTCAACAAATTCTGCAGTGTATATACTTTTTAGAATAATGATCACTAAACGCAGTTTAATTGAGGATGTAATCTAAATGGTTAATCTGGGAATAGAATACGTGGATACTAGAGGATGAAACAAAATTGCATCCCACCAATGGGAGGATTAAGGAGAGTTGATGCACTGAAAGGAGTGTTGGGATGAATTTAGGAACACAACTGAGTAGAAAATACCAAATAAAACACGCCAGGACCCACTTTGTGACGGATCATAGCTTAAGAGCAGGTTGCGTTTCCAAGTGAACCCAATTCAGTCTGCCCAAACTGATGGTTTGGAGTGAAATACTGCCGACAGAGAGCCTGAACTCTGTCTTCTACCTCAACCAATACAGTCAGCCCAGTCAAATCAGCCATATCAGTTTGTTTATGAAGTGAACGCCTAAGCCAGTCAACTTATCCCGCCATGTCAAAGCGCCCCCAGTGCCTGTAGACACCCCCCTCCCCTTATACCTCCTCCCCCTCATACCACCACCACCACCTCCTCCTCCTCCTCCTCCTCCCCCATCTATCGCCGCCATCTTAAGTTCCCACCTACCTGAAATTTCCGAGCACTTTTCTTTTACTAAATTCTCGCTGAAGGAGTCGCCATCCGTGTCAAATCGCACTCAATCCGTGACGGGACCGTTCCGAACTATCTCCCGGTACCCAACGAGGTACTGGCAGGCCGGTGAGATCACGTTAGAGAGCGCTCCGAACGGAGACTGGGTCCGGCTCTCTGAGTGGAGCGGTCGCGGGGAGGAGACTTTCGACGCAGCGAAATGGAGGCGCAAGCGGCTGGCACTGCGAGAGCTGCCTAAAATCTCGCGAGATTTCACCGTACTGCAGCATGCGAAAACGCGTTCATGCTTTTGGCGATATTTATTACAACTTTAATATTTTGGTCGCAGCATTATCGCTACCATTCCTCCTCTTTCGAAACGCACCCTTTACTCATCGCATAGACTTGAACGTTGGGCAAAAGTGGAAAAGCTGCCCGAGTAATGCTAACTTTTACTTCTACAGAGAGACTAGCGGTGTTAAGACAGGTAAAGTGGTCCTCATAGCCACGTGTGAACACACCATAGCACATCACACAGTGTAAACTCTTTTTTTCTGCATTTAACTATTCACCAAGTGAAGCAGTGAACTGCCACTAGGGAGCACTAGGGAGCAAGGATGGTTCCTTGCCCAATGTACCTCTGGTGCCACCAGTACTCATGAGATTCGAATCCATAACCTCCTGGTTGCATAACGTCCCTTACCACTAGACCTACAAATTATTACTTATCTTTCTTTTCTTTTCATGCCAATTTTTGGAGTTATATAAAGTGTTTTTCCCATTGACCGCTGTAAGAAAAACTCACCTAGCATGGCTAATTCATAGTGTCTGAAATTAATGTGAATTGATACACTATTTGGACAAACATATTAAGATGCCCATTGCACCATTAGGGGCTTTAATGACACTGCATTTCTATACATAGACTTTTAACATGGAGTTGGTCCCCTCCTTCGCAGCTATAACAGCTTCATTTCTTTAAAGGCCTTTCTGCAGGAAAAGGGGGATCTATTAATTCTGTAGATCCATAATGAGGTCAGGTGCTGATGTTGGATGAGAAGGCCAGGCTTGAAGTCATTACAGGTAATTCCAAAGTTGTTGGATGGTGTTGAGGTCAGGTCAAGTATTTTCACACCAAACTCACCCATGTCTTTATGGACCTTGCTTTGTGTACTGGGGTACAGTCACGCTGGAACAGAAAATGGTCTTCCCCAAACCGTGTCCACAAAGTTGGTAGCAAAGTTGTTCAAAATGTTTTGGTATTTCTGAAGCATTAAGACTGCCATTCACTGGAAGTAAGGGGCCACATGAATTCAATAATCAAGGTGTGTCCCGACCCTTTTGTCCATATAGTGGTGTTACCCAAAAGAATGACAGCTCCAAGTATTTTTTTTTTTAAACCGGTGGTCACTAACTTATATCCAACCCTGGGGGTGTCATTCAAAAAGCAGTTTGGTAAGATATGTAACTTAAGCCTAAAGTCGTTTGTTCAAAAGCAGTGAGAGACTCGGCAGTTTGAGGCTGAACTTGGCTGGATGTAAAACACCATAAAATCCCACTAGCCAGGTTTTTAAGAAGGCACTGAATGGCTTAAGGATTTTGGTTCAGATTCCCTGGAGTAATGTAGACCCTTCATGACCATGTCTGCTGACCCCTGTCCTATAGTGACATTTTTATTATTCAGCCTTTAGACTAAGCTTAAGCTGAATCCAAAACATACCATGGCAAAGGATAGTTATTCAGCAAAATAAATCCTTACTTGACCTTAATACACAAACTATAAAGCAACACCAAATATAAACAAAGAAACAGGTATACAATGAATCAATACACCAATGCATGTAAATAACCAACAATTTGTTTAATAATTAATCTTTGTTGCTTTCTTTTCAGGGGGAACATATTTCAAAGGTATAAAATTGTTTTTGCTCAAATAATTAACCCAGAATGTTCTGTACTCATGTTAAAATCCCTTCAATCCTGCTGTTGGTTTGCAAGTACAAAGCACTCCATTTGTCCAGTTGATGCCCCTTATCGGTCAGACGTGCATCTTTTGTGGAAGATGTTGTCCACATGTGGACTTTCAAAGTTCACCTCAATCGCTCACCATCTATAAATATATATATTAGCAACCAACACGAACAGCATAGGGGACAAGCTTTGTGATGGTTACAAACCCAGTTCACTGGCATTTAATATCCATACTTTCTTGTAGAAGTTGTACTGTGCCATATCCTGGATCAAAACAGTAAGTTGTTTTAACAAGGGAGTGCAACTGGTGATACCTGAAACAATGACATTATGACAAACAGTGAATATGTTTATTATATAAGGTAATTAATGTTAACAATAATTATTACAAAAGCAATATCGCTATTCTACTGTATTCTGTCCCAGCTCATGTATTGAGTCAGAGTGAAGGAGAATGAGTTTTCCCATTTAAATTTTAAAATATTATCAAACAAGATGTACAGTTAATAAGTTTTTTAAAGATTAAAATAAAATAACTCTGCAGACGATCATTGTAACGTTCATGGAAGTTGTGCCTCGGATTGCTGTAGACTGATTAAGAAGAACAGGAAGCTGAAGATGTGTTTTCTTTGAATTAATTTTACAATGCTTTTTCTCCTCCCTAGTAATAGACAGAGCACGCACTAGACAATCTGAGGAGCACTACTTCAGCCATTGTTCAACTAATTTTCCCCCACATCTTCATATGCAGATTTCAATCTCTACAGCAGGCCCTTTTTTTTTTTTTTTTTTTTTTACAGCCATGAGTTCATAGAGGGAAACAGATGTCAACCAATGTGTTAAAATGCAAACATTATCTCAGAATTCTGGATCCATCAGCCTGGAGACAGCCCTGCAGGGCTAGGTATGTTTATCTCTTCATATGACAGGTCTTTAGTCCACAGGCCTTTTTGAGAAACAAACCCCTAAATATAAACCAAAAGCACAGGAAGTGGGGGGAGGGGAGTACCTTAAATTGCACCAATATAACCACAGTGGATAAATATACTGAGCAGTCCTGTGAAGTCTCTGTTCTCCACTCAGGTCATCTCAATGTTCATATATGATCATTTTAGCTTCAGCAGGTTGGGCTCCTGCATGTCCTTCCATTAGTAGGAAGAGCAGTTCAAAAGCAGTATCGCTCAACTGCTCCAGTCTCTCCTAGTACTATCTGGACTCGCCATCCTTGTGTGTGCTGAAGAGGGCCAAATCTCCAGCCCCAGCAAGTCTGGAACTACGAGGCGGAGTGGAGGCCCTAGTCACAGATGGAATAAGCGGTGGAGGCGCTCCAACTGACAAGGGCCCTACTAGACCGGGCGTCTTAGCAAGAATTCCATTTGGAATGTGAGAATGTGGATGCAAGGGAGCCAAGCGATGATAGATACTTGGGTGATGTGGTGAAGGTGTAGAAGCTCCAGCAGGATGGAGCGGAGAGTGAGACAGTAAGCCTACATGCAGCTGCTCAAGGTGGGCTGCAGAGGTGGGCAAGTGAGATGCAGAAATATGCGGATGCATTCCAATGAACCGCACCCTCTCATAGTCCTCTCGCAGTATCTGGGCACGCTGGTCCTCATCCAGCAGCCCACCACCAGGAGCACCGCCATGAGGAGGACGGTCAAAATGATGAGCCATCAATCCAAAATCTGGTCGGATCGCTGAGGACGAAGCAGAAGAGGTAGGGGCTTGTGGATGATGTGGGCCAGCTGCCACCGCTGCAGCTACTGCTGCAGCTCTCTCTGCCTCCATGTATCTTGAGTGCTGATGCTGAAGTAGGCGGGACAAGTGTGGGTCAGACCGCAGTGCAAGGTGAGGATCTGGCCGCAGAGCCAAGACACTTTCTCTACGCTGCTGCTGTTGGACAGCAAGATCTCGCCAAGGATCCCAGGGGAAACTGTGAGGAGCCTGTGAGTGAGCTTGGGGTGGTGTATGTGGATGAACTGAAAATCGATCCCCTGGAGGCCCTACAACCAGTCCAGCCGAGCTGCCAGGTCCACTAAGATAAGCCTCGATAGCACGTGAGCGATCCAAGAGAGAGAAATGGTGGGTAGGGTGTGGGGTAGGAGGTGGAAGAGGCACTCCAGGCGTGGGAGTCAACGAGAGGGTTGATGAAGGGGTTGAAGGATGATGAGTGTGCCGACTGTTCGGCCGTTCAAAGCTATGAGGAGGTACAGCTGGATGGGATAAAGAGATGGGCACTTGTTCAGGCTCTTCTTTTCTTTCCTCTTTCACCTTCACTTGAGGACCAGTGGGTGGTTTAGAGACAGGAGTCGTGGTCCGATCAGGCTTCTTGACTGGAAGCGAACTGACGGAGGAGGAGGATGATGATGGACCACTGCTCTCTCTTTGGGATGGATGTGAGGGTTCTGTGTTGAGAGCATGCGGTTGTCTGGGAAAGTGGTCCAGAGGGGAGGGTGCCAAGGAGGTATTTGGAGGAGGAGTTGCAAGAACAGATGACGTAGATGATCGAGGTCTGTCTGGTGCTGAGGAAGCGGATGCTGCTGCCCTAGATGCAGACACTGAATGCTGTCTCTTGTCTGGTTCTCTATCTCTCTCTCTTTCCCTTTCACGATCCCGTTCTCGCTCCCTTTCCCTGTTTTGCCCATCTGACTGTCCACCCAGGGGTCCCAGTCCATTCATATGGGAACTGGGGGTGTTGCTGCGGTGCTTGAGTGATGTGGCACTGGGAGACATTCGCACAGGTGGGCGACCATACATTAGGTTGTCTCTGTAAGAGGTGACGTGAAAAGCAATTAGTACCAGACATTGAGATTTGTGTCACGCACGCACAAAATCGTGTAGTGGTTACTTACCTGTCCTTTTCATCTTTTATATGAGTTAATTCTCTTCTCTCCATGTCTTTCCCTCTATCTCTCTCATCCCTTTTGTCCAGTCCTTTAGCCCAAGAGGGCCCGGAGGGGAAAGAGGGAGGGGCAACATGCAGGCGGTTCCATGGATCATGTGGATTACCCAGTCCTCCTACTGCACTTGCTGAAGATTCTGCCTTATGGCCAAAAACAGAACTAGCAGCTAAACAGACAGAATAAATAAAATGGGTCAATACATGTATTCAGAATACACTGAATGTGACTAGGCAAGTTGTTTTTCCATAGTCAAGTTAACATTTGGACTCACTCAGTGAGGGACTACCAAGTCCTCCAAAAGCACCAGAGCCTAGGGCTCCCAGGGGTGGGAACGGGGGTGAGCGGCCATACGGATCTGAAACAAATTACCCAAAGCATCAGCATTAATGATGCTAGTCTGAGCACAAATTTGAATTAGAAAAAAAAATGAAACATAAGGAAAACATAAACGAGTCTTGCTTTAATGTGTTCCATCATCCATTTTGATGTCTGTTAACATTTAAAAACATGACCACTTTCCATATATTATTACATTTTGAAGATTAGGCTAGGCTACAGCTAATCTCACATTGAGCTCAGTGGTCTAGTTTCTTACCCAGGTGTGTTGCTGGGGTGAGGAAAGAGGAGTGAGGCGTTGATGGAGAGATGAATGGAGTAGAGGATGGATTGACTCCACCTGAGAAGACACAGGGGTCAACTCAAATACTTATTTAACACCCTTTAATGGAGTACCATAGAGTGTCCTCTCCAAGCCATTTAGAAGATCACATAATTTAGCTATTTCAGTGTGTAAGACAGCACAGACCAGCTTATTGATAATTCCTTCTGTGTCTTGTAAATAAAATGATTTTTCACAACTTATAACAGGGGGGTTGCATAAATATCTAACAGCATACATTAATCAGATAAATTCTCTCAGAATTTCTGCCATGGTACATCTGTAGACGAAGAAGAAAAAAAAAAAACAGTACCAGCAGCTGCAAAGAGGCTGCCTGGTCTGGCAAGCTCATGGGCTGGAGGCATGGGACCTCCAAGTGCTCCAAGACCTCCCATTCCTCCCATTCCACCAGGCCCAGGGAGACGTGGCAACAGGTCATTACGGAAGTCTAGCTTTTGAGGATCTGCCTGCATCAACTAAAATAGTGCAAAGTTTTAAATCATTACTTATAAAAGGTAACACAAGCAGCTGAATTCCAGCAATAGGATAAATATAGGATAGTCATTATAAAATATCAGAGTCTTAAATTCAAGATCAACCAGAACAGGGGGAAAAATACAAACCTTAACTTTGTCCTGGTGCCTCAAAATCATCCAGGCCACACGCACATGCATAGCACACCACTTTCCAGGCTTCTGCAGAGTGGTCAAAGAAAGCAAAACAGAATTGTAGTTATCAAAAAGGAAGTAAAATGAAGAGTATTAAGGACAGAAAAAATACTCTTACATTACTGACTTTTAGCGATGGTGCAAATGGGTCTGTAATCTGTGGACACAGAAAAGAGAAAGTGCTGATTATAAATGATGTACAGTAAACCCCCCACTGCCAGAGATGCATCAAAGGGTAGCAGCCAATCGGCAGCAAGGAGAAATAAATAATGTTCTCAGACTGGCTACTTTAAAATCTACCGCCTCTGAGTACAGCGGTATTTCCCCAAGAGGGTGGTTACTGCATTTGCTTTCAACAACTGAGTCTCTATCAAAAACTCTAGTACCTGAATAAATAAAAGTTATGTAATATAGACAAGCCTCCAATGCCAAAGCAGAGAAACATGATATTAGGATCTCCTACCCGAGGGTCTTTAGGTTGCAGGTGGGGAGGCACCACTCCTAGACGAGCAGTCATCTCTGGGGCAGGTCCCTGAAGGGCAACAAGCTGTCAATCACAGGACACTGTTTTAACCCATTACAAATACAGATTTTCTAACAGCATGCATTAGATTTTACATTGGAGAAATTCCCATGTTATTTAAATAAAAATGGTCTATTGTGACATAAACCAGATGTAACCAGATGGAAATCAATCAAAATACTGTGGGAACACTCCTTACTTTGGGCTGAAAAGCTCCTTGCAGGGAACTAAGTGGTCCAGCAGGTGGAATTACAGGCTGAATTCCAGGCACAGGCGGTGGGTACTGAGGGAAAAACTAAAACAAAAAGCAACGTCACTTTACTAGCACATGCAAACTGCCACAAATATTATAAATCACAATTTGAAAGTTACTCGTAAAATCACAGTACGATTATTTCAGCTTTTGTTCAGAAATCATTTCACATATTAGCCTCTAAAGTATAAAACATACCGGGTGTCGAAAAAGTCCCTCAATCTTGCCTGGATATTTCTCATACTACAAGAGAAATAAAGACAATCAATATTTGATAGTAATGTATCAGCACAACTAAAAGTTAAATGTCTAATACCACTTATTTTAAAACTATTCACATTTCATCATCTGTGGCAGTCTTACCATAGGGGGTGCTGCAGCAGGTGGATGAAGGAAGTGTTGGTGGGTGTGGGTGTGTTGGTGCTGATGGTTGTGCTGATGGAACTGATACATTGGTGGAATAGAGGCCTGGGCCTGTGACGCCCTGCTGGATGTGCCAGAGCTGGAGGTAGAGGCAGAGGGTCCTCCTGATGCTGAGCTTGCATTGACTCCAGAACTGCTTCCTGGAGCTCTGTTCTCTCTCTCTTGGTTCTGAGAGTTCAGGAAGTGCGAGTTCAGCTCCTGGCGGTACAGGTCTTGATCTATATACAGGGAAGGAAAGCCAAAGAAGTTATCCAGAAATTTCCATGAGACAACTGGTGGTATGTTTAGATGCATCAGCCAAGATCACAAAGGTAAATCACTACATCAACCAAACAACATGTATGAAGAATTATACTAGCAGTTCACAATAAACCTGTAACATGTTGATCATCAATGAAAACATTCCCATTGGTATATTGGAATAATGTCCATTTTAAAAGATTAAAGATGATCTGTGCAGGCAAATATACCTGTAGCAGGGCGAGGGGATTGCAGGAGAGGAGGAGGTGGAGGGAGGCCAGGGGAAGGGGTGAAGAGAGCACCAGGGCTGGGCCGAGAAGATGGTCGCAGAACTCCTGCCCCAGATGGGCCTCGAACACCAGACACACTAGTTGAGGGTGTGGGCGGTCGTATTGATGATGAAGAGGCAGATGAAGACGGAGGCTTAACGGAGGTACTGTTCCTGATAAACAAATAAACATATAAAGGTTTGTAAAAACGTTTGACTTAAAGTTAGGCAACACTGATAAAAGCATACTAGTATAGATCTACATCGTCCAGCACTAATCTGACTCATTCTAATGTGTGTCCGTCCACCTATTTAAAAAGGTACTACTAGGATGGAATTAACTTTTTAGGGCAAGGTGAGGTAATTGAACCAACATGTAAAAATGGTTTTGTTACTAGTAATTCACTTAACTGTAAATTATTTATATACAGGATTTGTGTCCCAGAATCTGTATTTGTCATATTGAGTATGTTTTCCATAGTTTTTATTTCTTAGCTGTATACCTTATGTAGACTATACTGGCATGACTTGAGCTATAGAGAATACAAGAAAGTATTATTAACAAAAAAATAATTCTTCACATAAAATGTAATATTTTTACAGAGATGCTTATTCGGACACGATTAATATAACCTGTGGTTATTTCCACAGCTATTTTATAGACAGGAAATCTTTATTAAGCATTCAGTCCAAATAACTGGGAAATTACAGTCAGTAAAGGTTGCTTTATCCCACACTCTCATATAAAACTAATTCTATCCAAAAAGTGCAACTGTACTGGCATTGATATTGAACTCGACTGACCTGTTGTTCCCCATACCGAAGACAGGCTGTGACCGACCAGGAAAGGGGAGAAAGGGCTTATGCTTGTGTCTTGGGGGACTGCAATCATGACGGTGATGTGGTCCAACATTTCCATTCTTCTGCTCAGACAGTGGGGTGGCAACAGAGGCAGGGGAGCGGGGCAAAAGGCCAGGAAGAGAGGACGAGGTAGAGGTGGCTTCAGGATAAGGCAGCTCCAGACTCCTCTCCTGACTCCGTTCCAAGCCAGACACTCGAGGCGTCACTGACAGACGGGGCGGTCCACTGTTGGAAGGCAACAGGGTGCAGCCGTTGCTCATTGTAGAGGCCATGCTCACTGGGTTGGATACCACTGATGTGAAGAGAGAAGATTACTTTACCAGAGCAGATAGCTTATAAGACAGCACAAAACATATCTAACAAATATATATCAGTTGTTTTCATCTGTAAATTGACCAAATGTTACTGAATGTTAATCTCATCCCCTCATCTGCTGCTATTTTATTGAATTCAGATTTAATTTTATTTATTTTATAATTTTTAAGTCATTTTTATAAATGATTTGGCACCACTGATCGGCTGGTACAGCTCACTAATTCTTACACACAGCAATGTCAGGGTTAGTTATTTTGTAACAACAATGTTCTTGTAATTGTGTTGCACTATTGTTTATTGACAGACAGATCCGTCCAGAGGATACTACCAGAGCTGGACTGGCTATCGGGTATACAGGGCATTTGTCTGCTGGCCCAGGTGGCGTACCAAATCCACACGTGGACTATGGCTCAAAATGCACGGGCCGATTTTTTGTCCCTGTCCAGCCCTGGGTACTACTGTTCTCCACAGAGAGAGAGAAAGTCAGTCCAAGTGTCACTGAATCGCCTCTGTTTGAAGCCCCACTTCTCTCCTCCTTCTTCTTCTAGACCTTTGCATGATAACAGTAGTGTACAGTGTGTCCGAAAAGTGCACTCGTTTACTATGTAGGGCACAGTGAAAGAAAAGAGCAGTGCATGATGGTATATGCCCTAACTAGTGGGTGAAATTGATGGTTGAAGTTCCAGACACCACTACAAAATGGCTGACTCACTACAAAGTGCCCAACATGGTGAACGACTGCACTTTTTGGACATAGCTTATTTTGTAATGTCTAGTAAATTACTGCTGATTGTGGATTTTGTGCTTTTTTCCCCCCAATCTGTCCTACCCACACTTATGTAGCCCCGTTTATTTTGTTCGTTGTGTTGCACCATGGTCCTAGAAGAATGTTGTTCATCACTGTGCATGTGACTGAAATAATCACCTACTTGATCTTTTTATCGTTAAACATACAGCCAAACATTTGTGACATCACATTACGTCTGATCAAATGTCAAACTAGTTTAGGCAGTTGTTTCCTAAAGATAGGCTTGTCTATCCATGACATAGCAAAGCCAAGGAAAAAGTTCAGCTGTCGTATTTTTCAGTTAATTTGGCTCAAGCTGACTAGTTTTGAAGGAGCAAAGCACAGAAAAATACTGCAGGTGAAAGAAAACTAAAATGGTTCACCATTTCAACTCTTTTTAACCAAAAAAATATGTAATTCATAGCCCCAAGAGGCAAGCGCATACCTACATGTTTTCATGCAACAAAAAGAATCACACACCCACAGCCACCACCGTTCAGCAATTCCCTTTAAATATTTCCTAATCAAATCAAGAATTAAAATTAAGATAACTGTGATTACAAACTGCTCTTAGAGCTGTGTAAAATCTAAAATAAAGGGGAAAGAGGGTTTTCTGAGCTCCTTTTATTTTACTCTGCAAATTTGTAATTTCTGATGCTATGTAAGGCTGCTCACATTTAACTGAAACACCACATCAAAACTCCTGTATGAACTAGAAAATTCATTGTTTTACATAATTGTACTTTCTTACCAATGCAATCTAAATATTATACGTATATGGTAGATCAAAACAAGATTTTTAGAAGTTAATTTTGCTTCCACCACTTGTGCCAAGACAGTTGGTTGTAAGAGTAGGACATGTCTGTAACATCAATAAGTGAAGCACATACTTTATTTGCTGACAATAAGGAAAGATTCTAACCTTCTCTGGTGCTAACGATGAAGGTAGGCTCCATATCATTGTCAGAGGCCTAGGTTTGATGTAATAAAAACAACATCGTCAAAACGAACAACACACCAGCACTATAAAAACATCAATACAAAGAAAATAACCAACCTTATCTCCTGACTCACTCTCCGTATCACACTGACACAAAAACAAAACGTACATCAATGGCATTTTGTACTGGCGAACATAAAGACACTCATGAACTAGCATATGTACAACAATACATTGGCATAGTTATGCAGCAAAAAGCTTTCCAAGAAGACTCACAATGTATCCGGTCTCCATGAGATTTCCTGAGACCTGTAATACAAACCAAACAACTGTTTGTCCCTCAGGAAACTTCTAACAAGTAAACAAAATTAAATAATTTAATTAGTTTAATTAGTAATGGATGTAAAAAAGTAAAGAGGTACGAACATTACAACTGATTTATAATGTATTTAGCACTTTAAGACAAAAATGTGCAGTGTGTTTATAGTTCACTCCAAAAAAAACAATCTATTACATGTATCTGATTTAAAACCCCATTGTGACTTTTTGCACTTGGTTTGTGTAATGCCATTTTAAATTAGTTATGTTTAAAAACAGAATCTAAAGAATTACAGTAAATGCTGAAATGGAATTGAAATGTCCCTCACCTTAGCCTCTCTCTTCCTTTTCTCATTCCTGTGCTTCACCCAGCTGCTGATAGTGTACGTAGCTGGAGCTCTTTCCTCAGGCTCAGTAAGTGGCACATCCATACCTCTCTTCCTTTTGTTCCCTCTCCTCATCAGCATACCAGCTCGTTCTGGCGGCTTCAGAGAACAGTCCATCTATTATAACAATGATGCATACATGCATAGAGATGCAAAAATAACGGGATTAGGCAAAACAGCCTTGCTCCACACACTGTAATAAATATATAGCAAAAATCTAAGCTGCAACTTTACATGACTTTCAGCTTCCCCAACAATCTCTAAATAACAAATCATGCAAAGAAACAGCATAAGGGAACCAATACAATTGAAGCATCATAAAACTGATGCAACATTTATAACTTCTACTGCATTTTGATGCAAACAAACAACACACACCTCCAAGGCTTCTAAGCTTATGAAGCTGGCTATTGCGAACCCATCGATTATGTCTTCCTCGCAGGACACTGATTCTCGCTTCCTCCGGCGAGGAGGCCGGTGTCTGGCACCAGGAAAGAGAGGACGACATTCTCCACCACCCGCGCCAAGGAGGGATTCTCCTCTGCAAAGCTCCTGATCTGAAGCTGAGGAAGGTGATGAGGCCCCGAGGTCTGCTCTCCTCCGCCGTCGCTCTCGGTCGCGCTGGGAACGGGAGCGACGACTCTGTCTTAACCCTCCGCTTCGACTCGGACCGTCCATGTCAAATTATACTGCAAGTCCACACAAAAGGCACTAACACCTTGGTCCGTGGAGCAACCTTATTTTGACTGACGACACCCAAAACCTCTTTCACAAATGTAGGTATCCCAGTTTACTGCACAGTTAACGTTCTTGCCTATAGCTTTGTGTCAGCTGAAGACTGCATGGTGTCAGCACACTGCTGTCTCATGAGAGTCATGCCTGTCCATCTGTGAGCCAGTTTCCATTTAAAAAATTGGTTTCTTTCCGGTTATTTTGAATATTCCCTTCTGTATTATTGGATTTGTGTCAAGCCATTGTCAGTCTCACCTAAGGGGAAAAAAAAGAGAAAAGACAAGACATTAACACCAAAACATGCCTACCCTTACTTCAATCAAACGACGACATATGTGGGAAAACATTGCATCATGCATTTGAGGACATCTACCAGAAAAAAAACGCATCATTGTATAAGTGCATTTTTAGAAAAGATTTGTAAAGTCTACTGAGAGGAAGGAAGCCACTAAAATACATGGACGAGGAGGGTCATCGAACATAAAAAATTGAACAAAATGGCACTATTCAAAGCAAGCTACGAACACGCCAAGCAATCTTTACAAAAATAGATAAACAATGTGTCTATAATTCATCTGACTAACTTTAACCAAGTATTAAAAACACCTAGTTAAAGGCTGGTTAGCTAGTTAGCAAGCTGAAAAGTGACAAGTTCATCTAATCGGCCTGGACATCAAATGTGATCCATTACATCGAAAACGGTTTTTATTCTGAACTAGAAAGACGAATAAACACACAGTATTGCGCATTATAACGGCTTTTTTAAAAAATCACAAAATGCACCGTCTAGTATTTTTTCCGACGGTGACGACGGCTGGCTAGTTAGCTCGCTAGGTTAAGTGGCCTCGCAGGCTAGCATCCTCCATAAATGACGGTAAGGTAATTACCATAATGCTAACCTGCTAGCTGACGCTATTGATAATACTCAGGGTAAACATAAACTAACACTGACTTAATACTCCGTGTGTCTGGCACTTACAGAGAGCAATACAAAAAAGAAAAAACGCAATTTCTCGGCCCTGCGTCTTTTTTTCACACGCATCGAGTGAAACAGCTGGAGGCAACACATTTATAGCCCTTTTTCTGCTAACTGCGATATCCTCCGCTAGCTTCAGTTGTTTGCTAACCCAAGTTAAATAAAAATATTTCCACACACTGCGAGCCCATACCTAACATACCTAATATCATTAAGTGACAAACTGTTTAAACAAAAAAATCTTGGCTAAGCAAAGCTATCGATCTTTTGACGAGCTGAACTGAGGAAGGTGAATGCAAAACAAAATGGTCCCGTTTTGCTAGAAACCGAAGACCAGCTGAAGCTCTCCCTTTCTCCTCCAAACACCATAAAATAGTGCTAGCAGACGATGGTACGCACCGCTCTGGAAGGGGCGAGGTGTCTGATCTCTCTGCCCGTTTCGTTTCCCCATCAGATCACAAGACCCGGAGCAGGCCCCCAGGCCCCGAGCTCGAGTTTCAGCTGCAGGAGATCCGGCCGAGCCCTGGAGAGTAGGCCGGGCAGGGCACCTCCTTCCGCCCGCGGCCCTCCGTCTGATCCGCTCGGTCCGACCAAACCCAACAATCTCCTCTTTCTGTCCCAGTCTGGACGGTCTACTCGTTCGAAGACTTTTTCTAGACGGGTTCCTACAACGACAGAGCGAGCTCCGATCTTCTAAAAAGCAGAAAAACGTTCCCCATTCCTCTGTGAATAGCTGGCAGTCCGCGGATCCTGGGTGGATAAACCCCACAGTCAAACTGCATTGTGTGCCTCGGTCGATTTTTTTCCCTTTCCTCTGCGATTCACGGACAGCCGAGTCGAGCCGAGCACCAAGCAGCACTGCCGCCTGTAGGCTCCAGAGTCAGAAAATCAGAGAACTACACAGTTCCAAGAGGACACTCACAAACAAGGAGTGTGTAAAATATAAAAACCTTGGATTTTTTTTTTTTTGGGGAGGTGTCACTGTGATGTATATATACACACAGGGAGACAGAAAAAGATAAAATACAACGTCCAAAGAAATCCAATAAAAACTTCAAACACAATTCTAAAAATCTACAGAAAAATAATTCAGCCTGAAATACATTGTGCAATATACACAAACGTTGGGTATAAATACTGTAGGTAAGTAACTTAGAGTTAAGTGAATTACTTATGACACAGTCAGAGAACTACACTGATCCAGGAGAAAACCGACACAGAGACAAGAACAGTATAAATATATATAGTCTAAATAAACACAATTTCAAAAATCTGTATACAAAACCTCAATATAAAATACACTATGCCATATACACAAATGCTGGGTATAAATACAATAGATAAATCCCTTACAGTTCAGTGAATTACTAGTACACAGTCAGAAAACAATTACTGGACAGACATACAGCAACAGAACAATATCAAATACAAAGTCTAAATAAATCCAATAAAAATCTGTAGAAAAAAACTCAGTCTGAAATACACTGTGGGATTTACACAAAGGCTGGGTGTAAATATTATTGAGATGTAAATTACAGTAAATTATGACACAGAATGTAGTTATCAGAATAAGAATCAGAATCAGAAAACCTTATTGATCCTGGAGGAAACTGCTTCTGTTACAACTGCAAAGACACACAGAGACAAGAACAATATAAAATATAAAGTCTAAATTAATCCAGTAAAATAAATCTGTAGAAAAGGGTATGAAATACGAAATACACTATACTATATATATGGTGGGTGTAACTACTACAGATGGTGGTTAGGAGTATGTTATTGCAAAGAGTATAGATTAGTAGTATATAAGTAATATTGACATAAGTAGTTAAAAGCACATGGTGAGACTGTATCACATAATGAAATGATTTAGTACCTGATGAACATTGCACAATATTGCACATGGCAGACCACTGCACATCATAGCAAAACAGTGCATATAGTGATACACGTGTGCCTGGAAAAGCTGCAGACGATTTACGACTGCAGTCACTGTGCTGTTTGTTCTCCATGCTTTTACAGTTTTACAGGTTTCACGGCAGGATGTCCTTTTTAATACACGGGTAGATAACATACATCTTCACACACTCTTTCTCAAACACCTGCCTGTGACCTTGAACAGGTGGTCTGTTTACTCTGTGTGTGTGTGTGGGTGTGAGAACACTTAACCCAGTATGATTCATGCACCATATGGACAAAAGGATTAGGGCACACCTCTTAATTACTGAATTTAGATATTTCAATCATACCCATTGCCAAAGGTCTCTAAAATCAAGCATACCAAGACATTCCAGACAATGCCACACAGTTTTGTGATCAGAACCTTTTCTGTTCCAGCATGACTGTGCCCCACTGCACAAATCAAGGTCCATAAAGACATGGTTGGACAAGTTTGGTGTGAAAGAACTTGACTGGCCCACACAGAGCCCTGACCTCAACCGCATCCAACACCTTGGGATGAACTGGAACGAAGATTGCAAGTCAGACCTTCTCATCCAACATCACTGCCTGACCTCACAAATGCTCTACAGAATGAAAGGGCACAAATTCCCACAGAAACTCCAAAATCTCGAGGAAAGCCTTCCAAAAAGAGTGGAAGCTACTACAGCTGCAAAGGGGGAACTAACTCCTTATTAAAGTCTATGTATTTGAATTCAATGTCATTAAAGTACCTCTTTGTGTAATGCTCAGGCATCCCAATGTTTTTGCCCATACGGTACATATATAAAGTTTTTTATTTATTGCCATATATAATATAACATTTCCCCTATGACAATAATACTATAAGATTTTCTGCAGGATTCCTATGAGAGTCTTATAATAAAATCACTTTATATTATAATAAAGTGTGGGCAACTCAGGTCGAATTGTAACAAATTCATCTAACATGTCCTGTGAACAGACTTAAATATGACATTTTGCTTCTAATTTTAGAGCAAAAATGACATTTATTTGCTGAGTTTAACACCCCAGGGGGAGAACACTTACTCAGGTCACATAAAAAATATATAAAAAGTTTTTTTTATCCTCAGTTCAATTCAACAAGTAAACAGTAAGTGTACATTCAAATTAACAGTAAACAACAACTGTACACAAAAATAAACATTAAGCTGCATTTAAATGTGTAGAAGTGTCTTCACCTGTTGATAATAAACATAGCTTGGAAGGGTGAACAAACTTATATTTAAATATAAACGTACACAACTATATAATATTATACAAGTATTATAGATCAAGTTACCGAAATGCAGAACTTTAAGGGTTTTATATTGCTATATTATAGGTGACAAAAGGACAGTTTATCATGGAAAGGTTATACAAAACTATGGTAATGAATACACTATATGTACAAAAGGATTGGTACACCTGGCCATTATTCCAACAGGGAATTTAATGGCATTGCTTTCAAGTACTTAGACTTTAATATGGGGTTTGTTCCCCCTTTGCAGTTGTAACAGTTTCCACTCTTCTTGGAAGGTGTATCACAAGACTTGCTGTGGTCATACTGGAACAGAAAATGGCCTTCCCAAAAATACAGTGTCCACAAAGTTGTAAATATGGCGTTGTCCAGAATGTCTTGGTGTGCTGAAGCATTCAGATTGCCCTTCATTGGAAGTGTGGGATCACCTGAATTCATTAATTACGAGGTGTGTCCCAACACTTTTGCTCACAGAGTGTATAATTTTAGCTGCTGCAGCGGCACTGTATCGTTGTGCTGTACATCGTTTTTGAAAGGGGTTTAGATTAGATTAAACTTTATTGTCATTACACATGTACAAGTACAGGGCAACGAAATGCAGTTTAGGTCTAACCAGAAGTGCAATAAGCAGCAAGTGCAGGATAAAGGTAGATGTTTTAAGTTATATACAGTTATGTACATATAGTGTATTCATTACCATAGTTTTGTATAACCTTTCCATTATAAACTGTCCTGTTGTCACCTATAATATAGCAATATAAAACCCTTAAAGTTCTGCATTTCGGTAACTTGATCTATAATACTTGTATAATATTATACAGTTGTGTATGTTTAAAGTTTTAAAGTCTGATTTGTATATCAATAAAGGTGTGATTGTCTTGCTTCGAGTGTAAAACTGGCTCTAGATTTTTAAATGCCTCCTCTGACGTAATAACTTTCCATAGGAAGCGTTAACATGCGGAAGAGAGAAAACAAAACGAAAAACTAGACGCTGACAGCAGGCCTGAGAAAAACCCCAATTCGGACTCACTGTGTTTGAAGACCGTTTCTTGTTTTCTGGAGGACGCCATCAGCCAAAACACAAGGTAAGTCTTAAATTAAGGTTTTGTTTGAACTCCGCCGAGTTTAAGCTAGCAGTTAGCATTAGCCACCGGCTAGCAGCTTCTGATGTTATTTCATTATTTTTAATATTAAACGGACCGAGTGAAAGCTTGTTTAGCTTCAGATATATAGTATATTCAACATGTTTCCTCCTCACTGTATGAGACACTGACACCCAAGGAGTAAAAGTTCAATTTTTTAGGATTTCAGAACTGCTAGCTAACTAGCTGTTGTTGTTTGGTAGTAACTGTTGGTCATTAAACCTAACTAATTGGTTTGTAACAGCTACTACCTAATGGTTATTTTATTGTTTTAGCTATAAGAGCAGTCACGGAAAGAATTCAAGAATTTAGAAATGCCCCATTATTTTGTGGGACATCTGACACAAGACTTTAAAATTGCCACCTGTGAGTTTGATGTGGAAAAGCCACATTTTAGAAAAACTACTAACTTCTTAACTTCCAAACGTCTGAAGACTACTGTTTATAATATACGTACACAATACTTCTCAAAACAGGAGGCAGGAGAAGTGTGTTAAGGTGTTTTTGTCAAGATGATGTCAGCAGCATTCCCATATCTGAGTCAGTTTTTCACCTAACTTATCATGTGACTGTCCCACAGCACTTCACTCATTCTGTTCCAGATATCTAAGGGCATCCTTTCATTAAAGATTGGAAATGTAATTGAATTTCGTTGATCAGACTGAATAACATCAAGCCACTTTTATATGTTAGATGGAGTTCTTATTTGGGCGGAGGAAAACTCCAGAGGAGATGCTGAGGCAGAACCAGAGAGCCTTGAACAGAGCAATGAGAGACCTAGACAGAGAGCGTCAGAGACTGGAACAACAGGAAAAGAAGATCATAGCTGACATTAAGAAAATGGCCAAACAAGGACAGATGGTGAGAAGACATTACAAACCTTTTAGTTTATTGTTATCATGATAAACAATGAAATGATGTGTGAAAAAATGTTCCTGACTAAATTTGATGTTCTTGTTGTTGCAGGATGCTGTAAAAATCATGGCTAAAGACTTGGTTCGCACCAGACGATATATTAAAAAATTCATCATGATGAGAGCCAATATCCAAGCAGTCAGTCTCAAAATACAAACCTTGAAGTCAAATAATAGCATGGCACAGGCAATGAAAGGAGTCACCAAAGCCATGGCAACCATGAACAGACAGGTTTGTGTGAATGCAGCTTTTTTTATTTTCATACTTGCATGCTTTTAATAAAATCAAGCACATGCAGTATGGAACCCAATGGGCTTGTGAGAAGTGTTTTTAACTCGGACCAAACTGAATCACAAATAGATCTCAAGTGTTCACTAAACCCTTTGACTTTACACAGTTGAAGTTGCCACAAATTCAGAAGATCATGATGGAGTTTGAGCGCCAAAGTGAAATAATGGACATGAAGGAGGAGATGATGAATGATGCAATTGATGATGCGATGGGAGATGAGGATGATGAAGAAGAAAGGTGGAACTACAGATACAAAATTATTCTTTGGCTGAAATGTTCATCTGTGGCTGTTAAGTCATGTTTTCTATTCTTTTTTTTATAGTGATGCTGTGGTTTCCCAAGTGCTAGATGAGCTGGGCCTTAATCTCTCACAGGAACTCTCAAGTATGGCAACTCCATATTTCATATACAGCATAAATCTATAATTACAGTCTATACCAAGCTGCTTCTTGTTGTTTAATCAGACATTTAAACATCTGTATGTTTTCAAACAGATCTACCCACTACTGGGGGGAGTCTTTCTGTCGCCACTGGAAAGAAAGCAGAGCCACAGCCAACTCTGGCAGATGCAGATGCTGACCTGGAGGAAAGACTGAATAACCTCCGGAGAGATTGAGTGACACTGGACTTGGTTAAGGCTTTCGTACAAATGTGTATAAAGTTTCCTAACACCTAACTGAAATGTTGAGCGATTAATGCTGTGGAGGAACATTGCAGAAATGGGATGCAGTGTCTGTTTCTGGTGTAAGACACTCGTGTGAATGTTTGTTGTTTTTTTGTTCATCTGCTTGACACATACTGTTCAATGTTATTCTACCAAACAAATGCTCCAATCAAAGATGTGATCTCTAGTGGTTTCCAGGTCATTCATGCCACTCAGATCATATTGTTTTTAAGAAAAGCTTTTACTGGGAAAAAGCATAAAGGATCTCCGGTACCTTGCTGGATATTGTTGAGGAATAAACACTAAGAAGTACTTTAATTGAAAAATGGGCCTGCAGTCTGTTTAGTCAGGTAAATGTTGATTAAACTATTTTTTTTTAATATATAAGTGGTGCAAAATTGTTGGTACAATGTGTGTAATCTTACAATTCTCAAAACTTTTCCTGGTAAAATGTTCTGGGCAGAAAATGCTTAACTACATTTCTTTACTCATCAAGGTATGTAATGATCTGCTAGATTTGACAGATATAAAAGCAATCTTTCTTCTCTAGTTTGTCTCCATTAAAAGAAAAAAAAAAAAAAAAAAGGGTTCAGAGAAGCAAAATGTTTGATTAGTAGTGTATCATAGCAAAGTATTTATCTAAAACTAAATGAATCTGGGATGTATTTTGCCTGTTTTCTCAATAAATATTTTTCACATTTAGCTAAGATTTAATTGGGTGCTGCAGTTAATCCAATTCCTAGTGCATGTGAGCAGTATAGGTGAATTGTTACGAAGAGGCTGGAATTGTTAAACCCTGTTTAAAATACTTGAAATTAAGCATCACAGTAAATATCAATGTGTTCCGCTTTTTTTTGCTGTCGATGCTGAATGTTTTTAAACCCGTTTTACCAGCAGCACTGTTTTCTAGATGCTTGCTAACGGAATCTGCTTTGCCATATTTAATCAAATGTAACAGTGCGCAAACCAATGCCACTGTATATATACTGCGCTCCAGAACAGTTTCATGCATTATGTTAGTGGAAAAAAGACAAATGCAGAAGTAATAAGATTTGTATTTTTTTGCAAAACAGTTGTCTTCAGTTGTCAACATTCTATCAATATAATATCTATAATGAACAAACACTCAATCATAAATAATAAAAAAATAACATTTTCCCTTATATACATCCTACAAATATGAAGCTACACACAAAAATCTGACAGTCAAAAAAAGGTGTGATGGCAGAATATAATATAACATAAAAAAAAAAATCAGGGTACCTACAAAGTAAGATGAGGCATGGCTTTGGGTTTTCTGTTGAAGTTTTGTTGTATGAGGCACAAAGTATATCATGACCGTTAACAGACCTGACACTTATATGTTCTTTTGGATGCAGATGAAAACTGAGCCAAATGTAATCAATGTAAGTTCCTGATCACAAGGTCAGATCCTGAACATAAACAATGACCAACCAGCTGCTCCCTGTGTACATTAGATGTCCTCTCAGTGGACTTGCATGGCATGTTAAACAACTTCAGAGATGTTATGCTCACAAAGATGAACTACTTGCTATGAAACAAAAACACACTGCTTATGCAACTCTGAATATGTAAAGTTAACAGTTCTCTTTTTTTTTTTTAATAGAATTTCAACTGCACTTACAAAAATGGAAAAAGTTGACTCAAGACAACCATGCATTGTAAAGTAAAAAAATTACGGCTTTAGATTTTTAGCCGTTGTATCTTCAATTAGCGCTGTGATTCACGCTCTTCACTGTACTTCTGTGGTGTTGTGTACAGCACAGCTTGATGTTCAAATGTCCACTGAGGCATTACATGCAAAATATGCATCAGAGAGTCTATATTAAAAAGGTATAGCACATAAAAGTGTTGCTTAAAGCAGTGCCTGCATCTATGTAAAAATAAACAGAGCAGGACCAGAACTATTTTATACGGCAATCAATCAAGCCTCTTCACTAGACGCATTTTGTTTTTTAAAATCACGACATTGTGTGATTAGGATCCCAGAAAGATAAAGAATATAAATACATCTGTAACACTGTAATTTCCTCTCATTGTTAAGTGGTCTTATTGCCATTTAATTATGAAACCACACAAACCCATTTACAAACCCAGAAGCTGATAAAAGTGTCCCGTGGCCTCAAAAAGGGTCGTCACCCTCTGCAGCATTCAGCTTGGATATGTGCTCATTTTTGAGGAGACTGTCTTACTTTCGACAGGTCCTATGAGGAGTTTGTTTTTTCTGATTCTCTATACGACAGCGACTTCTTTCATCTAGCCATGGCAGCTCAAAGTTCCTGTGTAGGTGTGAGGTCAAATAATCAGTCAAAATTGATGAAAAGATTAGATACTTATAAAAGATTTAAGACTCAAAGTCATGCCTTCGAAGGGTGTTTTCACATATAGTCCTCTTTAAAAGGAAGGACAGTCCTCTAGAAGTGGTCCAACAGAAATGTCAGTTCTTTTAATGTTCACAGTGCGAGTTCTTTGAAGGGTACATGGTTCTCTCTCTGGTTCACTTCAGCTCAGACGGGGCCGCAGTTCACATTCCCCATGCTTGGGAATTTCTTACTCTGTAAGAGTAGATGGTTAAAATCTCTACTAAACTTCTATGTTTTCCACAAAGATCTATGCTGCTATTTTTCCTTCAACAACTTGGTAGAGAAACGTGATAAACAAGAATCTCTAGATCATGTATTTATTTGTTTTTAGTATTTACCTTTACTCGTTTGTATTTCTTTATTGTCCGTTTCCTGGGGCTGTACCACATGATCTACCTAAAGTAAGACTAGGGTGAAAACTGTCAACCCTGAGTTAACCAAACTGTGCCACAGACTAAGTGAACCGGACTGAGACTGTTTGGTTTGTTTCAAAGGGGTCGGAGTTCATTTTGTGTGTTCGTATATAATAATTGATTAGGAGTTCGCTTAAAGGACTGAAACAGGACAAGTGTGAAAACACCCTAAATACCACTGTCCTTGAACCAGAAATATACTTACTGTGGAGTAAGTTTGGGCAAAGGTCGGCCAAAGGCCACAACAGGCAGAAAGGGGGTGATGATAATTGACTCCACTGCAAAAACATTAAGTGCATTGGGGATCAGATTAAGAGAAAGTCCAGTTTTTGTTTTTTTTATCCCAAATACTAACAATTTACTGCCATAACGTTTACAATTATAGGAAAAACCTTACCATCATCAATTTCAGGATAAAATGACAACAACTCTGGTTCAATCTCCTGAACATTTATCTTTCTTTTCTCCATGCGCTGCTGCAGCCTCTGGAGCATACGCTGCTCTCGTATCCTCTGAATGTCCCATCTAAAGTGAGACAAAGTAACAAGTTATATAAGCAATAGAGAAAAAAAATTACGTTGTCCTCCAAAACAAATTTCAACCCTTACCTTTTCCTTCTCTTTTCGTCCAGCTCTAGCTTTGCATGGCGTTTCAGAAAGACGCAATCATCAACATTCTACAGTAAGTAGAAAAACAGAATGCATGACAAACTGTGTATGTCAAAGAATTTTGCTGTCCATTGTAATAGCAACAAGGTGGGGAACAAAGATACACATATTAGCCTATGATCTCACCTCAGAGACATCAAACGCATCTTCACTTAAAGGCTCTATGCTGTTTTCCCTCCAGGATGGGACTGTAAAAAAAAAAATTGAAAATTCACATTTCATTACATATATGCCTGAAAAGCTTGAAATTTAAATGAAATCTCAATATTTGAAGCACTTACTGTCAACATCTTCCTCTTTTTTGGGAGACATCTCACGCAGGGGGGAGACAGGAGGTTGGTGCCAACAAGACAAGTACATTTCTGTTGTCAACATGCAAGGCAAGTCTTCATGTTCACAGTTATCTTCTACTTCGGAGTGGGCCTCTATCTGCCCTGAAGAAATCTCTAGTTCAGTCTTCTCTGGAGTCTCGTTGTTTCGCAGGTCCCCCGGACATGGAGAGTCACCAGCAGGGTCTGATTTCTGTGGGGTTAACCTAGAAGCTTTCCCCTGTGACCGCTGAACTTTTGAATCGGCAACGCCACATTTCCTATACAACCCGCACCCCACCCACACACACACAGCAAATTAAACATCAATATAGGAAGACTGAAACATGACTGCTCATACCACAAGATTTGTTACCTTTTTTGAACCTTGCTGCTTCGACTGACTGGAGGGGCTTTAGGTGTCTGGGTCTGATGCTCTCCCACATCTGAATCCCAGAAGTCATCAGTGTCCGGGACCCAGCGCTCTAATGGCTGAAATAGGCGCTTATCGCGTGGTTCTTTACTCATAAGCTGTAACCGCCGTTCCATCCGCTCAATCCTGGCCAGAAGCTAGGTGTCAAAAAGTAAAGAGTGATTTTAAAAGACAAGGGTCACTTCACCAATTACAAGGATGCAACTGGACTTACAGGGATTTTTGAAAAGCCCCAGTACTTCAGCCTTAGTGGCAAGTGCACAATAAAATAAAAAAAGAGTTCATGTTTAATTTATAACCAGTTCACATACCGTGTCCCTGTCTGCTTTTAGATCATCTATTTCCTTGTCCTTGGTTTGCAACTGCTGCTGCTGCTGCTCTATCAGGTCCAGCTGAAGCAGGAGGAGCTGCCGAAGACAACTGGCTTGGGAATTAGGATGGCCTGAGGTTTTCTTTATGTTTTTTCGTTTACTTTCTATGTGTTCATGAGATGCTACACTGTGGGGCCCCATAGTGTCCAGCCCTTTGGTGCTATCCTCCACACCTGAGTCCCTGGAATTGTGCGAATTCATTGAAACAAATTCTGCTTTGTTATCACCAGCGTTGGTCTGTCCGAGGGGAGTTTTGCTTTTAACAGGGGTCCCTTCTCCACCCATTTGTTTGGCTTGAGATGCAAGAGGGTCCGTGCTCTGAGAGCTGGCTCCAGAAAGAACAGCCACCGCTTTGTTCTGTCCTAAAGGCAGTAAGGGTCGAGCAGCAGCCTTTCCACCGAGACCCCTGTCCAGGTTTCTGGATGCAACCAAGTGCTGCCCGGGGTCGTTGAGGGGGGCGCCAAGCGGACTTTGCGTTTCAGACACGAAGGTGTACGAATTCCTCGGGACACCAGCAGTGCCTCCTTTCGACAGGTAAAAATTATTCGACTCTGAACACAGTCCCACGTTAGAAATGGACTCGGAGCGCATATTCATGGCGAGAACAACAAGCTACTGAACAAACCATAGCTCCAATGGGGGAGACAGCAGTTTAGACCCCAGTGAGCAGCCACTGAAGACGAGTCAAGAGACCGGTTAATGCTCCTAACCTGTGATTAGAGCATATTAACATATTAACCAGTGCTATAAAAAGGCAGAGTTTGAAAATGAAAAAAACAGAAAACAACTGAAGAAACAGTGTTGTCTCACCTGGAACAGCCTGGGAGGAAAGTTGCAAGTCCTTCATGATGATGCCTGAAACACCAGCAGCGCCTTTGGAGGCTAGCTAATTAGCCTGCGAAGCTAGCTCCATACTCAACAACGACGCGTTTACAGACGAAATCGGGTGTTCAAAAACAAACAAATAAAACAAACTGTGCACAACTGTGGTATTCCCTAATGCACGAGAAACGCGGAACTATGTTAAATTGTCCAGCGTAGCTACCTACTCAGCAGTCCGCCTCCATTTTGATCCGCAGTGCTGGAAACTGCCGGCTGCACCGAGAAGAAGCACAACAATAAACAAAACCTTTCACACCTACGGTATTCAAACCGTCCGGTTCAGGACGCATGAGATGCGCCCTTGCTGAGCTGTGATGGTCCGTCCCGGACGTGCTCTCGTCGGGCAAGGAGAATAATATGAAAAGTGATACTATACTTTACTTTTATCAGTGTCCCCCATTTTCTTGCAGGATTCTCAGCACCATGTTGAGAGCTCAGTCGTTTTAAAACGGCGCGCACTGCGCATGCGCCAAGGCGAGGCGTGTTTACAAAATTACAGAGGGAGATTATAGCAGAGCTGCTCGCTTACCAAAACATTTTAGCAAAACTGCACTTTATCGCGC
Organism: Brachypetersius gabonensis; assembly: GCA_037577145.1. NCBI lineage: Eukaryota > Metazoa > Chordata > Actinopteri > Characiformes > Alestidae > Brachypetersius > Brachypetersius gabonensis. The sequence goes on along the minus strand of JBBJLR010000111.1, from coordinate 30,317,352 downwards.
TGCACTTTATAAACTATCACTTTATTAAGCTCGTTCGTACTGAACACAAGCTCAGCAACTTGTGACTTGAATGCACAGATCTATTTTCATGCTGGAATGTTATTTGAGACAGTACAATAGTGATTCCGTAATGAATGTTCTTTGTTTATCTTGTTTTCCGTCCTCTGAGGTAGAATGTAACGAAACGATTTTTAAGAAATCGCATAATGTAAAAAAGCAGGAAACGTGTCACGTTGTGGAACATCGAAAAGAAAATTTTCCTCCATTTTGCGTGTGCTGTCAGATAACCACTACAACCACAGCGACCATACGGAAACTATACAGGGTACCTATATTTATACGTTTTAAAAACACGGTTGCACTTCGAATATTGAAACAAAATGTTTAACATGCTATGAAATTCTTGCTTTTAATTGTTTTACATAATTTGGTAACACCAGTTGTGTTTTACGCATGATTAATTTTATGAATAAACTCTCATTTCATGAACTTGCGTGAGGTTGTTAAGAATGTTTATTACCCGTTTAAGAAGGTCCATAAAGACATGGTTGGATGAGTTTGGTGTGGAAGAACTTGACTGTCCCGCACAGAGCCCTGACCTCAACCCCATCCAACACCTTCAGGGTGAACTGGAACGGAGGCTGCGAGCCAGGCCTTCTCATCCAACATCAGTGTCTGACCTCATAAATTGTGGAAATCTTTCCAAGAAAAGAATATTAAATTCTGTGTATTTGAATGCAATGTCATTAAATTCCCTGTTAGTGTAATGTTCAGCTGTCCAAATATTTTTGTCCATATAATGTGTGTGTGTGTCTATATATACTAATTTTCTTCAGTGTGTGATAGTTGTTTTAACATTGGAGAGAATTCAAACAAACAGGAAAACCATTAAAAAGCAGGAAAGCATTATCAATTTTGATTTGTTTGTTAAAAAATTGTTGATTTAATTTAAGGAAGAAGTGATTGAGTCAGACCATGCTTCTGATTGAAGTAATACTGGGCATCACCAATGAACACATGGATAGACTGTACATAAAATCACTATTTGCTGTATAATGTTTTTATCTGTTTATGCTCTTTAGTTGTACTTAGTAAATGTAATGATATTAGTGTGAAAAACAGTGCTCATATAAACAGCTTTTAAATATTATATAGAAATCGAGTGTCCACTATATATTTGGGGTATGTTAGTAAATAGTGTACTGCATTTAGTGCTTCACTTTCTGAAGATATCTATAATCCTCAAAAAAGATCTGAGACTGAGACCAAGGGCCAGTAAACAGTCTGGACCAATACCAGAGAATGAAACTGTTCCACAAACATTACATATTTTCATTTATCAGATAAGTTCTAGGATACAGTTCAAGCTATACAGGCTTAACATCACACACAGAGCTTAATGATCAATTAAGCTTTAAAAGCATTAGACATAATGACTGATTTTTCCAATTCAAACCACGTAGACCCCCTTTAACGGTTCAGCTTTCTAAGAATGTAAGCAGCATAAAGAGACTTGTGAGAAGGAAACCTTATCAGTATGTCCAGCTGCACAATCATTCACATTAGTAATTGCTTTAATGATCTGGAACTAAGTTTTTTTCCAGAGGTTTTTCAGTGTGTAATATATAAAAGGCTACCGTAGTTCACTGTAAAGGACCTGAAACCATCACTCTTAAACCATCACTGCTGCAGCACCAGAGCGAGGTATGCCTTGAGACAACTTCCTTAAGAATTCACTCATTCATTACACCACAGTTAGTCTATCTATCTGAGTACTTAACCTTTGGTGTGAATTTCAGACTGTGAAAGATAAAGATGAAGGTAGAGATGATTGCACTGTGTTTCCTTTGCTTGGGCGGTGTATTGGGAGTTGCTGCAAGAGCTGCTGACAACAGGCAAGATATCACCCTTATTTCCACATTAATGTATTTATTTAACTCTAAATTCTGTCTTTTCTAATAAAATGTGTGTATAGTAGTGATGAGAGGATGGATCCCAAAATACTGATACTGACATTTCTTAATGAAACTTGACTCTCACATGGAAATTCAGATTTGGCATGTTTTGTTTAAGGATTAATATGTATGTCTGCCTTTACATTTAATTGAATGCCTTTGGTATGTCTTTGGTGCTGAAAAATGGAAGATATGTAGCAAATAAATATGTAGGAAAAAGCTATTATTTAATTTAATAGGTTTACTAGTAGCTTAGTGGGTAAAATGCTTGCCTATGAACCTGATTACCTCAAAATTGCAGGTTCAAACCCCCACTTTCTACCACTGTGTCCTTGAGCAAGACACTTAAGGGTAAGGGTCACACTGCCCATTAACGACAGGCAGGCCTTGGCACTCCAACACACTGAGAAGAGAGAAAAAAGAGTTATCAGCTCGATTTGGTCATTTAGTCTTCACTAAACATTTATAATAAAGTTGTAAAATTAGGTATGAAACCACATTATGTTGCCATACACTGAGTACTGCCAACAAGATCACCACATTAAACTTCTCACAATACATGCCATCTGTTGCTCCAGGGAGCCTGCGATCTGGATAACAGCGTCAGCCAAATACCCCTTATATCCTGTTGATATTAGACTGATGTTGATGTTGTCCTGTATGGAATAGATAAGGAATAATATTGCCCACTTCACAGCGCAGCAGATGCTGACCAGCGCTTGGGCCGCCGTTATGCTGAATCGACAATTGCGAGTGATATCAGTAAAATAATGGACTCGATGGTGCAGAAGAACTTTGTGAATTTTCTGCTAAACCAGAGAGAGAAAAAGAGCATGTATGTATGAAGAGGTGGAGCATTATATAACTGTGTTATTGATTTCTTTTTTTGAATGATAGAGAATAAACAACAGTTTTTCCTTTATTTAACCGTATGTTGCTGAAGACCAACAATGATGCCGGAGGATCCAGAAGTTCACATCTTCAATGACCTTCTGAAGAAAGACTTCACCATGTGGGTTCACAGCAAAGGAGAGAAGTCCAAGTAAGAAAGAAAAAGGATCTGTGATTATGATACTACCCTCAAAAGAAATCGATAGAATTAAATGTAAAAAATCCTGTGTCTGATTCTGTTCTGTCCCACAGCAGCCATTAGTGCTCAGTAACAGGCAGTGGAGAGCTGAGACATCCGCTTCTTAACTGACTGAAGACAAATTCCGTGATCTGTCTTTAAAATCTTTCCAAAGGTCTCATACTTAAAAATATATGATAGCCATACTTTCAATAAAAGCATTTCAAAATCAAACCTTATGTGAGTGTGTGCCTTGCATTACAGCCAAACATATTTGCAATTGTCACAACAGCACAATATAAGGTCACTGAACAATTTGAGCAAAATATCTAATAGAGATTTGTCAGACAAAACACATTTCCGATTGAATAATTTGTATTTTTAAAAATAAAATTAGGCCCAGTCTTATGTTTTGGCTAGAAAGACCAACATATATGTTTTTTTTCTAGTCTGAATCCTGGTTAGGTTTTCTGTGGGGTTTGTGTGGGTCCAATTTCCTCCCCAGTGTAGTCATGCCCGCCTCTCCCAGTAACCCCACTATACACGTGACACCACCAAGACTGGGCAGGCGAAGGCATTTAGCATTTTAATTTAGTCCAAGTTAATTTTTTTAAAAGATGAAAAAATTAGTATTTTAAACAAAAGTTTTTTGTTTTCAATAAAATCATTCTGATTATTCTAATTTGTATGTTCTGTGCAGCTTTTTAGGATTATGAAACTATTTTTTGGACAATATTGTTCTGAAAGCTATATAAAAATATACATTTTAGATGTGTACAGACCCTGCGACAATAATATTTAAAAACTGTTTAGATGAGCAGTGACTGAATATTACTAAATATAGTAGTTTCCATCAGAAACCTGGTTTGACACAACCAGTCATTCTTTAAATTAAAGGAGCTGCTGATGAACAATAGATGAACTAGATTCAGATTTAAAAAAATTTTTTTTATTGCATGTACAAGCCAATAGTCAGTCACAGTAGATGTTTTTTTGTTTACCTGAGAAAGTAAACTGTGTCACTTTTTTCGATCAGATCTGAATTCTGTGGATGTTCTTTCTGTTACCTGAACCTGGCATGGATAGGTTATATAGATTTTAAAAGGACAATTTCTAAAGAAGAGCATTTAAAACATGTTTTTATTCTTGAAGTTTAGATAAGTTTAGGTAAACTCTGTTCCAGTGTATCAAACTGATAGCCCTTCGTGTGGCTCAGTATCTGTGAAGTAGCTCTCAGTGTCAAAAAGGTTGGTGACCCCTGATTTAAAGCAAAGCAGGAGAGACTTTTCAATCACTTGCAAAGGAACACAAATAATGTTTTGTTTTCCTCTCAATATATAAGCAAACAAGAACTGCAAGTTTTAAAGTACTGCAATATAAATGGTTAATGTGAACACATGTGACACCAGAGAAATTGCGTTAATTGTACAAAAATACCCCAGACATGCAACTTGTGTAACAACGTGAAAGAAACTTTGCTCCAATATTTCTGGGAGTGCAGAAAAATGAGGATGTGCAGATGGGGAGAATCATCTCTAAACTAAACCAGTTGATCATAAACCAGTTGATCATATTTTTTCTTTCTTGCTTTATGGAGATATGGAGATAGTTGATTCACTGTGGTGATCCCTAATCAGTAGCAGCTGAAAACAGAAGAAGAACAAGAAGTCAAGAATATGGATTTATCAGGAAAAGTTCTTGTTGACTGAATGTATAAAATGCAGTTCACCATCACAGAGACTGATGTATGAGTTAAATACTCTGGGAGGACTTTTCTTTTTTTTATTGTTGTTCTTGTTATGATTGCTGTTATTATTTTTTTTCTTTGTTCCTGTCCATTGTTTGTACAATTTGCAGCAGTGTGTGTGTGTAAAAAGAAGAAATGCCTCCATATGTGTTGTAAGTGCAGTAGTTTGTATATAGCTGCTATTCTATGTGCTGTATTCCAGCAACTTCCCTCCTGATGCAGTTTGACAATGAGATGGAAAAGAGCTCACACATGCACACACTATGCTCTTAACATTACTATTTTAATTGTTGTAAAATCATGTAAGAGTGTTGTGTAATTTAACATTTCCAAGGTATGATACATTATTTGTATGTGTTATTTTCTACTTTTTTCTTCAAAAAGGGTATAAAACAATAGTGACACGCACATTTTATACAGACACACTCGTACAAATTGTATAAGTAATAAGCATAAATATAGATATGTGTAAAGGCGTGAAACCAGTGTGAAAGTGAATGGTTTTAAAGGGAACGCTGTAAAGTCTTTGTATCAGTAGGTGGCAGCGGAGAACATGCAGCTCTTAGATCTCCAAAGAAGAACAAACACTTCTTCCCCCTTCAACGCGGAAAAAACAGTGCCCAGAAAGAAGGGAAATCATCGTTAAATCTGACAACAGGGTGCAGGAGAGGATCTGCTGGTTCATCTTTTCGTTGTTCTGCAGCTTTAGTTTTGGAGGAGAGCAGATGTTTCCTCTTGTTGCTCCTCAGTACTGACTCGGTTGAGGGTAGTTCGCTGATCAGAGCTCTGAAAGCTCCCGAGACCAAGTTCACTTCATGGTCAACAACAGTCTGAACTTTCTTTACTAATCGACCAGAGACTCGTTGTTAATCTCGAGCTGGTATTGTCACTGGTCCTCTGCCTGAAAATCAACATGCACAGGAGAGGAGTGGGAGCAGGGGCCATCGCCAAGAAGAAACTGGCCGAGGTATTTCTCTCTACACGACAAAAAACCGCTGACATGTGACAATCATTTTAGGCTTCAAGCCACCAGTTGAACAATTAACGTTACCAATACTCCTGAACCGACTCTCGTAAGGGCAGGGATTACACACTACTTGGACAAATGTATTGGGACACACCTCTTTTTTATTAAATTCGTTTGGTCCCTTCTATTGAAGCCCAGTCTTAATGTTTCCGCATACCTACACATTTTGGACAACACCATGCTTCCAACTTTGTGGACACAGTTTGGAGAAGATTCTTTTTTATTCCAGCATGGCTGTGTTCCTGTGCATAAAGCAAGCTATAATAAAGACATGGTTGGATGAGTTGGATGTGGAGCCCTGGGCTCAACCCCATCCAACACAATTGAAACGTAGATTGAAAGCCTTCCTGTCCAACATCAGTGCCTGACCTCATAAATGCTCTACAGAATGAATGGGCACAAATTCCCACAGATATCACTCCAGAATCTTAACTTAATCTTATCTAGTACAAAATATTCAGTATAGAGCAACTGCAAACCACTAACTAGTGAAGTACTTTAGCAGTAATTTTATTCATCCACCACATTCTTATATATATATTTATATTTATATATTAGTGTAGTGTATATAGTATAGTACTGGAGAGTTTTATTTTGTTTTGATCTTGTCTTAAAGTCTATGTGCAATCAGAGCATTAGCAGTTTCCTCTGGGATATGTTAAGTTTTTTGGTTTAAGATATACACTTCTTTATATTTAATTTTAAGTATCAGTGAAATGTGGAGTGAATCCTAAAGCAGTATCTTAAAACTGGATGTAGGATGCAATCTCAGATTGGCCTCTTATGCATTTTGTGTTCTAGGCCAAGTACAAAGAAAGAGGGACTGTCCTGGCTGAAGATCAGATTGTACAGGTAAGTGTAGTGTGGACTCTCCAAGAATTTTCAATATGTGAATTTATTTATGAAAGAGTTCCATCAAAAGCTTGATAGGATCACAGGTTATGCTGAATGGGGTGTTTTTTTCTTTGTAGATGTCTAAACAGTTAGAAACATTCAAAACTCATTTGGAGGAGTTTGCCAGCAAGCACAAACAAGAGATTCGCAAGAATTCACAGTTCAGGGTTCAGTTCCAAGAAATGTGTGCTACCATAGGAGTGGATCCACTTGCATGTAAGTACTCATCACCCAAGCTGCTGGGTTAAGTGTAATGGTTAAAAATGGCTTGTGTTCCTCAGTTCCATTTTCATTTGAAGGTTGTCTTAAATTACTGGTAATTGTAAGTCTCTTGTAAGCTTTACATTGATAATGAATTACTTAACATTAAATAATTAATGTTCACTCCTTCAGTATTTAGTATAAATTCAGTATCATTATTATGTTCTTTTTCTGATCTTTTGTCACAAACAGCCGGGAAAGGGTTTTGGTCGGAGATGCTTGGAGTTGGAGATTTCTATTATGAGCTGGGTGTGCAGATAGTTGAAGTCTGTCTAGCACTAAAACACAGAAATGGCGGTGAGTTAAACTTTAGATCCGAACCTTATCTAACCATGCCTGGAAAATTTTATTTTCAACGTATGTTTACATGAACACAATAGAAACATTTGAGAAATGAACCAAGAATCCACCTGTGAGATACCACTAACAAGATTTTGGTTTCAATAGGCCTTATTACACTGGATGAAGTTCATCAGCGCGTGTTAAAGGGAAGAGGAAAGTTTGCTCAGGATGTGAGCCAGTGAGTCCCTCAAAGGTTTTGCCTCAGTGAAGGACTTCATATAAACTGGAAAAGGGAAGGGAAATGCATGTAAAAAATGGCACATTTTTAAAATTTCTCTACAAATCTTGATTTTTTTTTTCCTGCCAGAGACGACTTGGTACGGGCCATCAAAAAACTCAAGGTGATGGGGAGCGGTTTTGGAATGATTCCTGTTGGAGGTTCTTATTTAGTCCAGTCAGTCCCAGCCGAGCTCAATATGGATCACACTGTCGTACTTCAGCTGGCTGAGGTAATCAGTGTTGAAAGCAAAGAGAATGACAACTTTCATTCATGCTTTGTCAAATTTGTGAAAAATACTTTATTTTTCTTGCAGAAAAAGGGTTATGTTACAGTAAGTGAAATCAGAGACAACCTCAAGTGGGAGAAAGAACGAGCATGTCATGTCCTTGTAAGTGTTCAAGAAGCACTTTATTTATGTGACATTATGTATACTATATAGTAGAGCTGCACAATTAATCGTTAAAAGATCGCGATCTCGATTCGAGCCCCCTCACGATCTTAATCCACAATTTATACGATTCTCATTGTCTTCACTGTCCAGGAAATACCTTTGCATTCCTGCAACCAGTTCCCCTTCTGAAAGGGTTTTCAGCACAGGAGGCAACATTGTCTCT
>JBBJLR010000111.1:30279849-30309123 GCA_037577145.1 Brachypetersius gabonensis | reverse complement strand
CTGTTTCATAACCTAATGTTCAGGGGAAAAACTTTAAAATAAAAAAAGTTCACCAGAATCATGAGAGAATCGTGATCATTATAAGCAAAAAAATCGTGATTCTCATTTTATCCAGAATCGTGCAGCTCTACTATATAGACAAAAGTATTGGGACCCCTGATTCTTAATGATATTGCATTCAAATGCATAGACTTTAATATGGAGTTGAACCCCCCTTTTTGCAGCTGTAACAGTTTCCATTCTTCTTGGAAGGCTTTCCACAAGATTTTGGAGTTTCTGTGGAAATTTGTGCCCATTCATTCTATAGAGCATTTATGAGATCAGGTACTGATGTTGGACAAGTAGACCTGGCTCTCAATCTCCATTCCAGTTCATACCAAAGGTGTTGGGTGGGGTTGAGGTCGGGGCCCAGTCAAGTTCTTCCACACCAAACTCATCACCCATGTCTTTTTGGAGTTGCTTTGTGCTGTGGGACACAGGAATAGAAAAGTACCTTTCCCAAACTGTGTATAGTGTTGGCCAAAATTACTTGGTATGCTGAAGCATTAAGATTGCCCTTCACTGGAAGTAGGGGCCCAAACCCTGAAAAAACAGATGTTACCAAACAGTTTTGTCCATACAGTAAGTGTGTATGATACATGTATATAGAATTAGACACCCCAGGAACTTACTAAATCTGTCTTTTTCTAATTTTCAGGACCACCTGCTGAAAGAGGGTTTAGCATGGTTGGATTCTCAAGCTGCAGTTGAGCCAGAGTACTGGCTGCCTGCTCTGTTCTCCGAACTTACTTCTCGTGATGTCACCCCTGAGGAGGCTAACCAAATGACACCATGACAAGAAGTAATGGCTTGTTATGAGCTGAGTAATCAGTTAAAGTAAACTTTTTAAACTAGATCCTTTAATGTAATAAACTCGCATTATGCCATTTTTTTCCTTAATGAAAGGTAACTGAAAGAATAAATGTTGAAATGAATAATAAAAGTATTTATTTTTGTAACAATTTCTTGTAATTTTTGTAAGACTTTTTAGATGATTCCCTAAAAAGATTGCAGTGCCATTTTACGGTTATGTTCAATAATCTTTTTTCCAAAATATTTTAAAACTATAAAAACATACTCTATAATAATAGCAAATATCATTACATCATTTATTATAATAATTTTCTCCCAATTCTACTAAACCTACTGAAACATGGAGATGTAATAAGACATGATGGTTTTGTCTGAGGTCCCAAACATCTATCCATCTGTAAATGTAAAAAAAAAATGGCACACTATTATTGAAATGAGTTAATTTTGAATAATCTTTTTATTAACATCTTTTAATTATAATAAAACCTGGAACATAGGTGTACACACAAACATGTTCACAAAAATAAGACTAATAAGACAAAAAGCTTGGTTCCCTATAACAATCCCCCGTCCCACATAAAGCACGAGCCCCTCCTTTCAACTAGCTCAAACTAATAAAGACAGTCCAGTAAATACACAGAAGATAAAACAAATACATTGGTCAAACAAAAAATGTAAATAAAAATGAAGACACATTAATGAAAAATCTTAGGAGTCAATCTTGGGAGTCATTTTTTTTGGATATGATATATTGAGGATTTTGAGCAAATAGCTTTACATGTCAGAATTTTGAGCTAGAATTTTGGGAAAAAATCTTTACTGATCAAAAATGTGTTACTTGGCAGAAACAAGTTTCTAGACCTGATCAATTTTATATTTATTCTTTTTAAAATCTGTTTACCTACTGGGTTTGATTTACTAGGCGTTGGTTTCTTCTGAATTTCTGTTTATTTTTATAGTAACTATTTCCTGTATGAATTATGAAGTTGTTTTATTTTCTACTTTTACAGTTTGAAATGCAACACAGTTTTGCGAACTTTTTTGTTCAACAGCTTTATGCAGTGCGTTGCAAATAAGAAGAAATAAATATTACAGGAAAACATTAAAGTAAGCAGAAATATCTAGAAATATGTAAATATATAGATATTCATGTTTGTCTTATATGTTTTTAAGAGCATTGGTGGATTGTCTGTTACTCGTGGCCGTAGACGTGATCTTCAAACTCCTGCTGCCCCAGATCATCACAGATTAGGGTACAGAAAGGACACACTTTATGAGATAGCTCATGCATGGCCAGTTCATCTTCACTGATATCAGGAAAACTTTCACGACAATGATGGCACATCTGTTAATAAAGAACATCAAGAATTAGATAACATACTAACGCAGTTCAAGATCTAGTAACGCAGAATGAGATCTGTATGTATCAGTGTAAATTGTTTCACATTACCTTGTTTTCTATGCCAGCAGGATTCCCTAAGAAACAGGAAAAACTATAAAACCTCTAGATTCTTAAATCAGAATCACATCGGTGCTTGCAAAATCTCAAATAAAGTTTAGTTATTTGATCAGAATGTCTATAACTAAACCAGTTACATAGTATAGTTCTACACAAACTAATTTAATGAAGATTGCTAATATTTTATATTTTTGTAATTTGAAATACAGTACAACACAGTTTTGCAAACTTTTTTGTTCAACACCTTTATTCAGTGCATTGCAAATAAGAAGAAATAAATATTACAGGAAAGTATTTAAGTACATATACATACAATGTATATATACACAGTAAAATCCCACTTTAACGTGGATCAGCAGTTGCAGTGTCAGTCAACCACAGATTTTTTTCTGAGAACCAAACTAATAACTGTTTGCTAAAACCTCCGCACTAATGCGGAAATTGCACATATACTCCACCTTTTTTTTGGCTTGCGTGACGGACGAGGCCGCATGGCACAGCTTTTTTCAATATAGAATTTTAGTGCTAAATTATTAAGAAAAATATTTTGTAACAAATATTAATGTAAATTCATAACAAATATTAATGCCAATCCGAGAATGCTGTTTATTTTTTCTTGCTGCTGATTGGCTGCTGCCCTTTGATGCAGCTGCAGTCTAGAGTTTCCCACACTGAGCATGTCAAGTGTTTGTGTTTTTCATTTTATTCTTCTTAAAGCCGTATTTACCATGCTTATACCAAAAATCGGCAGCACATACAAAAGAAAATGTCCATGCCTGTATTACAGTACAGTCGATAAAATATCAGTGCTGTGTGTGTGTGTATACAATATAATACAAAAACCTACCAGTTAGTTCAGTGATGCTGTCATAGTAGTGGGAGGATGACTGTGGCTGAGAGGTGAACGGATCAGTAAATGATGGACTGAGTGGACTGGGCTGTTGTTGAGAAGCTGCAGCTACTGAAGCCACCTCAAGATCATATATTTGTTTTTCTAATTTTGCCATCTTTGTTTTGAGTTCCTGACAAAGAATAAAACCTTTTTAATACATAGTTATTAATACATACATAACGTGAACATTTACATCATCATTCTAAGGAACAACAGGAAATCACCTTGTTTTCTTCAGAAAGATTTTCCTTTTCTACTCGAGCTACTTTAGCCATGCTTGCCTGTTCGTTGATTATCCTCTGTGCTTCTTCAAGCTGCTTCTGAAATGACAGTACAGAACGCAAGGCTTGAGCAGACCAAATTTACATTTGTAGCTTCTATTGCTTTGATCTGGAGGTACAAGGCAATAAAAACGTCTTCTGCATTCCATGTACCTCGAAAGTGGGAAGACATAGTTGATTCACACCCTAGTGATCACATTCCAGTATAAGCTGGAAAGCCAGGTTCTAGCTAGGTTAGCCATTGTTAACCTTTGTTTGTTGATAACGTTTACATTTACATTGACATTTATGGAATTTGGCAGACGACCTTATCCAGAGCAACTTACAGTCATTAGTTACTGGGACAGTCCTGTTGGAGGGCAATTGAGGGTTAAGTGTCTTGCTCGAGTATAGAATGGGGAAAGTTGGGGTTTGTACCTGCAACTTTGTTTTACCCACTAGTCTACTACCACACTTAGTGCATTCAAACATCATAGCAACATGTAAAACAACACTGTCTAATAACAGATTTAATGACACAGAAATAAGAAAAAAGTTTTATAAACAGTATTTACTACAGATTTAATCACTGCTGATGCAGCCATTTTGGAATATGAAGCTGAAGTAGGTGAAGCTCCTCCAACTTTCCCATTAGCATATTTGACTTCAGGGGGAATGCCAGTTAAAACTCCCTTATCGGGTAATTCTCACTTCCCAGTTCAAATGGAACGCACCTTTATGCCCCACCATTATGTGTAAAAAAAACACATAGGTAAGCAATACCTAATGTGGTTTAAGACAGGATTTGTTACTTGTTGGCTGCATTAGACCCAGTGAAAAAATGGAAAGACAGGTCAATCATTCTAAGAGAAGTAAAAGTAAGGAAAAGTTTTAGATAATAAAAACAAAAAAAACCTCAGTGTGGCTACTCTCCTCCTTGGTCGATCTCTTTTGCTCAAGCTCTCTCTTCAACTCTCTGAGCTCCTGCTCAGCTTTATCCGCCCGTTTGTTTGTTTCATTGCTGTTTGAGATCTCTTTGCGCAAAGTCGCCCTGGCTTCTGTCAGCTGATTCAGGAGGGTCTGAATCTGGACCTACAAAAATGTATTTCCTAGGTCACTACTGAGTACATAATATGTTTAGAGAGGTACATTATTTTAACACTCCCTTTAATCTGGAAATCTGCACACCTTTGCATTACTTTTGTCCTCATCTGAAGGTCCTTGTGTTGACATGGTTGCACGTAAGGCCTGGTTCTCTGCCCGCAGTTCCTCAACCTCCCCCTTCATTCCCATCATCTCCTGGATTTCTGCCTTCAACCTTTCATTCTCCTTCTTACTGCTTTGCACGTCAATCTGAGGCAGGAAGAGAGTTACAGTATACCGAAAATGTTTCCATGATTTTGGAAAAAGACATGTTCATCTGTACTGTAACATTATTTAAAAATGCTAAGTAAGCATAACCACCAGACCTGCAACAACTGGACATGATCCTGCAGTCGATTAAAATCCTGCTCAGCTTCTTTAATCTTTGGGCTTAGTCTGCAGGGCAATGGAAGAGAACACATCTCAACAGAGGCCTTAAAAATTAGAAAATAAATTTTGAAAATAAACACTTGTTTGTTTACCCATTGTTATGTTAAATCTTTCATAATTACATCCTTACACTGTAGTTACTAACTAAGTAGTAACTAGATCTTGATTGCTGCATAATAGACCTTAATCAGAATGGAAAAAAAAACTATATAAAGTAAAAAAAACTCTCCTAAGAAAATAATCTGTACTGAACACTGTATGCAGTAAACAGAAAATGCTGTTGTCAGTAAGAAAGATGGATATAAATCACATAGATAAATAAATATTACCCGTAACTCTATCAGACTTATAATATATTCTGTGACTCTGTCCGTTAAAATCTACCCACAGTGATGACAATGTGGTTATGACCACATAGGGCACTAAAATATATCAGCATGTGGTATTAGAGCTGGGTGTGCTGCCTTTATTGTTGGATGTGCTGTGATGGTTGCTGAATCCCATTCATAACATCACAATAAATGAGATATCACTGATTACATTAAACTGCAAAAGTCGCAAATAGCTTACAAACTGCTTTTGTAAGTATCAAAGGGTTAAAGCTTACTGTGAAATCTCAGCTTGTTTGGCTTCCAGCTGTTGTATTAGCAGAATTTTATCCTGCTTCAGTGCGAGGATCTTCTGCACAGCTTTATCATACTTGTCAGAGAGAACAGTAAGTGACTGCAGAGCACATTCAAACAGAGAAAGAGGCCATCATTTATGTACATGTTTACTCTGACCATAAAAGTAGTAACACACCTTTTGCAAATCCAGTGTTGTTGCAGTGGGTACCTCTTGTTCTTGTTTGGTTTCGTTTTCTGCCACAGAGTGGGAGAGAAGCTGTTGCTCTTGGGTAACCTGTTCAAAGATTTCAGCCTTCTGCATTTCAGCGGAACAGCTTGACTTCAGCGTATCTATCTGCATCTACAGGACATGAAACCACAGCTACCTTAGTAACAGTGTCACATGTAGTTATAAAACCTCACAAAAAGCACAAAGAGAGACAGTGAAGAATCCAACCCTGAGATGGAGGATCTCACGCAGTCTGTCAGCAAGCTCTTTTTTCACAATCGCATTTTCTTCTTTTAAGTGTTCCATCTCTGCCAGTATGCTCTTTTTCTCTTTCTCCATCTGTTCTGCTTGTTCCTGTAACCATAACCACACATTATTTTTAACAAATGTTTATCAAGTTATGATTTTGCTCCAGACTCTGAAAAATCAAGGCCCCTAAATGGACGCTAAACCTTTATTCATCCACATATTATGAGGAGGCACTTTCATTTTTAAAAAGTTCTTCATACCAATTTGTTATTTGAAATAATGGTCTTTTAAAGAACCATCCATTGGAAGGTACTTTAGGGAATCAAATGTGGTTCTTCTGGCACCTTTACTTTTTGACTACTGACCAGCATTACAGCCTCTGTTTTGAAAACGAACTGCAAGTCTACATTTTCCCAAACAATGACTAAGCATGTAAAATATGAGAGGCTGTACTTATGGAAAGGTATGGAAATCATAAAACACAATTCACAAAACAAGATGGTATCAGATGACGATTGTAACCTGCTGGCCTTCAGCTGTGTTGGTAAATACCTGTGTTGTGATAACTAAAAGGTCTTTCTCCAGGCTGCATTCTAAGGACTCTGCTGCGGTTTGGAAGCAGAATGGTGTGCTGGCTCCTTTGACCTGACCATAGCTGTCCACATAGCAGAACTGATAGAACTCCCCATCATCTTTAGGAAGGTGGTACTCTAAAGCAAAACACATTAATGAACACTAGAGCCATGGTATCTCTCTGGTGACTGCTGGAGACACTCTGTGGATGAGTCAGCAGTACCATAAGAAGTTCAAAGGCTTACATAACTGCGCAACTATTAGTTATGCTCCACCCTGCCAGTGACTATCCACTGGCTCCAAGCACATCATCAGCTGCCAGGAAGATGGCAAGTGGTGGGAGACTGGATTCTTCTTGAGGTACAAATTACATCACAAGACCCAGTTTAAGATCCCTGAACATGTGACATGATTTGCAAAAGTTCTCTGGCTCTCCTCAGGTTTCGCAGACGCTGTCCTCAATTAGTAGGCTAATATGTAATATTTAAGCACAGTCCTCTTACCTTTAAACACAACCTGTAGTTTAAGGGGCTCAGTCCCCCCATGGTTCAACATAGGCTCCACCCATTCATAGTTGTGGTATTTCTGTGTTGAACTCCAGCCAACCTAGAAGTGAATTAAACCACGTTTTAACAGGTAATGCAGGAAATATAGATGAACATTAGAAGTAGGCAATATGATGACATGTTAGAGGTACTGCAGTAAAAGATAACTCAAAATCTCATCTTTAGACCAAGTCTAGAGAGCCAGTAAAGAACAATGGCAGTGTATAGTAACTGCACAAACTACATAGTAACAAGTAGATAACTCTATGCACAATGTAAATATTGCAGTGTTTAGAAAATCTCAGATTTTATATATATTTTTTTAATTTAAAATTTTACTTACATTTATACTTCTAATTTCCAGATATTTTAATTAAAAATTTTCTTATAGTTTATAATGTTTGCACAGCCAGTAAGGAGCGGTTCAGGATACATTTCACTGCGTGTTGTACTTGTATGACTATGCATGTGACGAATAAAGAATCTTGAATCTATGCCCACTATGCCATTTCATTCATCCAAACTGTCTAATTGTATTTTTTGATTAGATTTTTAATGAGAAACAAACTAACAATTGTTTGCGGAAACTCAAGCAAATTCACGAAAATCACAGATATCTTCTGCAAGGCAATCAGACGCAGCTGAAAGTAATGAGCCTCTGCTGCTGATTGCCTTGCTAACCTCTGCACCCAAACATAAACAACCCAGCACAAGGATGAGTGAGCATGCTGGATGAGGCCCGGACGTGTCAGCTTTTTACATGGCAATATATAATTTTTCATGCATTTAATGCTAAATTATTATGAAAAATATAATTTAACATAAATAACATAACTATGTTAACAAATAACAAATATGTTACAAAATTGGGGAGTGTATTGAGTGTATTTTCCCCACACTGCCCACCTCTAGTGGATACACTGGTATAAACTGGTAAAAGGTATGTAGCAGGGGGTGGGTCAGGAAAGAAATGCTACATATAAATAGTAAAACCACAGAAAAGTGCCCCACCTTAAATACTCCAATCCAGTCTTTGGAGCTGGGCTCTAGCCCCCCGTTCACTGTGAAGGTGCATAACACTGAGGTGTTCGGAGGGAACGAGGGTGGCACATCCATGAAGACCACCTGGGAGAAACAGGAGGACTCCATTGCCTGAGTAGTCATCTCCTCTTCAGCGTCGTCATTCATCTACAGTCCGGAACAACACGAAATAACCTGTAAAACGACAAAAACACCTGTCACAACCCAGAGGTCAACTTAACACCGCTGTTCTGAGTGAAGTGATTTAAAGGCACCTGAATAATTCAGATAAAACTGAGAACCTAACTTTCACTCTGAGCCCCAACACGGAAAGCACGCATCAACTATCCAAACACTTTCACTTTCACTTACTCACCTATTGTAAAGAGAAAAAAAAACACCGAATAAGTGTGTTCCTCTGAAAACACTGTTTTGTACGCAGAGTTGGTCTGTTACTCTCTTAGACAACTGACGGGAGTTTACAAACACAAACTGTAGCGTGAGTTCAACCCTCGTAAACTTAAAAAAGAAATAAAAACAAATCAGTCTTAAATAATCTGTTGTGGCACATCACGTCTTACACTCACATAAACTTCCAGAAATAAACAGTGTTACCTGAACCCGCGCTGCCGCAGCCCCGTCCGTCTGAAGCTTTTAACCGGACACATGGCATGCTGGGTAATGTAGTTCAGCCTGGCAGACACGCAGACCACTCCCTCGATTGGGCACAAAATAAGAATCTATTGCTATTAATACGCTTTTTGTTCAGACACACTACTAACTCCTACTGAGTTAGTTAAAAAATGCCTAAAAATGCCTATTTTTATAGTGTAAACCCTGAATATGCCCCCCAAATCTGCACCCAGAACACATTAATATCGAGTTAAAATGCATTTAAGTTTAATGCAATACCCATAAAGAAAATGTAAAGGTAAATAAATAATCAGAATCAGAAAACATTGCCTTTTTAACTATTGGTTACATTGTAGATTAATATTGAAAACATCACATATTGCTCTGATGACAGCTTTGCACAATCTTGGCATTTTCTCAATCAGATTCATGACGTATCCACCTGGAATAGTTTTAAAAACGTGTTTTTCATTGAGTTAGTTAGAGGAATTTCTTGCCATCGGATGTTTTGGTAGCATTGGGACACATTTGGCAGTCATATTCAACTACAGTTTTACTCTGTATTATGGCAAGTAAAAAGAAATCTTAATTACCTAATTACAAAACAAATTCTGGTTTGTTTAAACTTTTTTTGTTTACTGCATACTTTCACATGTTCCTCATTTTGTTTGTTTTCAATATTAATGTACAATGTAGAAAACACTAAAAACAACAAAAAATATTGAATGAGAACGTGTCCAAACTTTTGACTGGTAGTGTTTATACACATACATATACAAATGTATAATCTACCAGAAGTTAGTATGCACTAGTATGCATGTTTCAGTTCTACCAAATAGGAATTTATGGCAATTCACTTAAATGGGTGCAACAACACAAAATAATTAAATCTTAGGACAAACTATAATCTTTTAAACTGAATTACTAGTAAGCAGTAATTCATTCAAACAAAAATTCCTTCTTTTATAGTGAAACGGGAAAAGCCAGGAATTTTGTTTCATCTTACATTCAAATAAAAAATAGTTTAACATGAAAGAACTTGACTTTTTGCTAGTTAAAAACTTCATTTTAAAGCTAGAACCATCCTATTAACTTTTGACACTTTTCTATTATCATTAAAAGTTGATCATTTATGACATACAATCATTTAGTACAAGATGCATTTTATTTAAAAACAATAGTTCTACATTAAAATAACTGATCAGATAGTTCAGTGCATAATTACATGCCCCACAAATACTGTACTTGCTATTACCCTCCACTAAATACACTTTGAAAACACATGAAATAGCTCTCGGGTTAAAGCACTGAGACAGAGGCACTTAAAGGTAAGTAACTGTACATACAAAAAGTTGCTGAAGCACAAATGAGTCACATAAAGCACCTTTTCAGCATCTCTTACAGTTCAATCATCAACAATTTCAACTGCCTAGCAGGCAATTCTAAGTAGCAGTTTACCCTATAGAACTAAATGTTGATCAATGAAGTTAGGTGAAAATAAATCCCTTATATATTGTATTTTATGACAGTGCAGATAATGCAATGTAAAAAGCAATAAAAAGTTAGCATGTATATACAGAGGTGTGGAGGATGGCCATCTTGAGAAGTTTCAAGTTTTGAAATAGAACAGAAATAGAATGGCTCACAAAAAAAAAAAAAAAATCCATCACCACCAGATCATTTAACTCTTACAGTTGATTTCTGTGATGGAATAAGTATTCATAAATTAAGAATTCACTTTTATTTTGGGGCTTCCTGAGAACTCATTTGCTTTTCTTGAGTCAATGTAATTTGATAAATACAGGTTCCAAAAAGATAACCATTCTAGACAATCCAAATTCATCATTAGAGCAGCACAATTCTTAAGTTAAAAACATTTAAATAAATGTGTCTGCATTTTAATATACAGAAAAGGCCAAATGTATTATTACAAACTGCTGGATTATTAACACTTTCTATAGATATGAATAATTTTCTCAGTTCCAACAGCAGATGAGGACAGGATCTAAAAGCACTGAATAAACTGGGCATATGAGGGCATTAGTGTAAAAGATGTTTGTAAATTCATTTACATAGTAAGAATGTTTTTGAAATATAAGGCAGGAAACACCATCAGCAAGAAAACACTGGAAAGAGAAGAAATAAAACAAAAAGTTATTATAAACACTCACATGGAAATTGCATTCATTACATTAAATTTGAGCTGCAAAATTCTAACAAATGACGACAAATAATTTTAAGCAACATTGTAATTAATCATATATTACTATAGAGAAAATTGGGAATACTTAATTTTCAAGCCTGCATCTAAAGTACATTCCTAAAACACATACTGCTTTGAGATATAAATAAGTATTAGGTTCATCAGGCTAAGACAACTGCACAGAAGAAAAGACATACTGAATAAGCAACACTGCACTGTCATTTTCGGGAAGCAGAAAAACGAGAAAATGTAGAGAAAAAGGTAGAGCAAATTATTTAGGATTCAGCTCACCTCAGCTAAAACTAGCAGCCAAGGCAATGACTATTATCAAAATTAATATTGAACAAAATACTGCAATCCATATCTTCTTCTGTAAAAACAAACACAGGAAAGGAGTGATGAACGTCGAGTTAGGAAATGCTCATTATTTATATAGACTCAAACATTACAGCAACAAATTGTGAAAACAAACCTTCCGAGCTTTCCTTTGAGAAGTAACAGCTTCTGCAGTTTCTGCCACGGCCTTCTCCACATAGTTAGTAGAGGTAATGATGTTGTTCTCAATACGATTAACCATTTCCCCCTAAAACATTCTTTGATTATTTAGGTGCTATGAAGTGGAGCCTCTTTAATCTTCTTCTCAATACAACCAAGTTCTCACGATTTTGAGACCATTTTTTGAATATATACGCACTGTAAACTGTTACACTATCATAATGTGCATTTCTCAGAAATGTATGACACTTTTTACTTAACTCACCTGTGCCTCCACCTCCATGGCCAGGTACTGGAACATGTCATGAAGGTCTCTTATACTTCTTTCCAGTTTGAGGATCTCATCATGCCTTGACTCAATTTCATTCAGTGCCTGCCTGGTAGCTTTAGCATCTGTTAAAATCTGTAGAACAATTCCAGTAATTGGTGTTAAGAAGCATAACATGTAGACACTTTCTGTATTGACCACCACAATACAAATGATAGAGAGCCCATATTCTCATTTTATCCCCCCCCACCACCAAGGTCCACTACTGTAAAATGAGTGATTTTATGTAAAAATAAATAAATAAACGGCATCATTGTGTATCATTAAATAAAAAGTCCAATCCAGACTGACACTCTCAATTTCAACATTAACAGATGGGACTAAAATATTGTTGGATACACATGCGGAAGAGACAACAAAACTATTCAAAATAGTCCATTATATGGGCCCTTCAATTTGTCCTGGGGATCATGCTGTTTGATATACATATACATACATGTAAGTATCAAAAGACAATACATAATGACAGAAAAAAAATAATACAAAAGAGTTCTCACAGTTGCCATGCAAGCTAGCAATAAGCTATGAAACTCCTAGCAGGATGTCAAGCTAAGCACAACTACGAACATTTTTAAAGAGAAAACATCTTTCGTCACGTAAATGATCTTACCACATCAACTCTTACTCCAAAGCAAGAAAGCAAGAAAGAGCACACACAATTAACTGGACATAGGGAAGGCAGAACATTAAAGCTCCAACAGGAATTATCTTTATAATTAACATACAGTGTAGAAGGTGGTTTCATAATGCAGGATTTCTGAGTTAGATACCGATTAACATATGCCAAAAAGAGGCAAGAATTTCTATTGAAAAATGCTCAGTTTCAGCATAAAATATTCATACTTACTGAGGAATCCTGCTTCGCAAAATACCTTATCGATGTACTCACAACTGTTATTTTACCTAATCTATTGGTATAAAAACAGATCTAATGCGCAAGATAATGGGTTTTAGGTAACTCCGGCATAACCAATAAGAGAAATACTAATCTAATGCACTCACATTTTGCGTGAACACATCAGTCTGTCCACTCTCAAGCATCGACTCTAGCTGATCATCTGTCACATTGTTGCCAGCTGTAATGAAAACAAAATAATCACAATCTTCCATTTTTAATTCACGTTGATTCAGTTTGCTTTTCATGCAACAAAGACAAGATTTTAAGCTTAAATAAACCACATGCCAGAAACTACCAAATAAATATATATAAGCTAACTGTCACCCACTAACAACTCTGCATTATAAATAATCACTCAAAATTCTTCTTACTGAATGATGCAATACTGAAGTACAATGACTATGATTTGCGTAGCTTACATGAGTTTGTGTTCTCGTCAACAAGAAGACGGCTTGACAATTTAGTGTTTAACTGAGCTGCAAATCAGCACAACCTGTTAAATACTCATTCTTAAATGTGAAATGGACTGTGTCTATCTGAAATATCAGGAAACATAAGTAATTCACCAATAAAAGCTTCTGCAGAAATGCTGTACATCATGGGTGTCAAACTCCGGTCCTGGAGGGTCGGTGTACTGGACAGTTTTGTGGTTCTTCTCTTCAAACACATTCACTAAACCTGGTAATTAACTGGTGAACCAGGTGTTTCTGAGCAGAAAAATCACGAAAACATGCTGGACCACGACCATCCAGGACTGGAGTTCCAAACCCCTGCTATACATGCTCCAATTCCACACCGAGACCAGTGAAAGGTTAAGTGATAATTTACTAATAGAAAAAAATAAATACATTAAACTGCATGCGTACAAACACAGGCATTAACAAGTACAGTTTTTTTCTAAAAAAAACTAGAAAAAAAACCCCAAAAAAACTAGTGGACTAGACGGTTAGCAAAGTCAAGTCGACTAGTCGTTTGACGGCGTCATCACACACACAGCGGAGGAACACGGGCATCCAACATTGAGCAACTTTTATTAAAGGTTCTCTGTAACATTAACAGTCAACAATTAAACATGACAATTAAAACAAAACAAAGGCTGATACCTTGCATTTTTTTGATAAAAGTGTACAGCTGAGAGTGGGAACAGTTTAAGGTGCGGCAGGACCCTGCAGTGCTAGCGTTAGCCATATAAGGCAGTGGCGCGTTTCAGATGCAGAGCGCTGATACTGTTACTGTACTTTAACACCGACTTGCAGGTTCTGCAGGTCACCATGCTGTTTGTGTGTCTAGAGTAAAGGATCTCCACACATGTGATATGTGTCTGTCTTCTCTGCAGCACGTCTCTCGTCTTGTTGTGGTCTCGTGTTTAGATTCCCCTTGCGCCAACGGTAGCGCCCCTTTCATGAAGGGACTATAATAATTGATTAAAACAATGAACGCGTGTAGGCGTAAACCAATCAGAGGCAGAGATAACATTGTATACACAAATGAGGGCAGAGAGAGGAAAAAAAAAACCCCAAAAAAACCACACGACTAGTCGACTTTTCTCAGTGGGCGTCGACTCATGCCTCTAAAGTCGATTTTGTGTTGATGCCGTAGGACAAACCACACTATAACCATTGTTCAAGGACACTTCTTAATAGAAAGTGAGCCCACAATACTCACTGATTTTGAGCTGCCTCTGTATCCTCTCCACATTTCTATCTCTGTACCAGGCCTGTGCGGTGTTACAGTTAGCCATCACCTCCACAAAGCTACGGGACAAGACAGCATGCTGTAAAATAGAAAAAAAAGTGTTCAGAGAAGTATATACTAAAAGATGACAGAAACCTAAAGAATACAAATTTAAACTGAACGCATTACAAGTTCCTTCTCACATAACCTACCTGTGTTCTGTGCATTCTTATGTTTATTGGAATATATTTCCCATCTTCGTCTGTTTTCTTGGGTTCAAGATCTATAAGAAAGAGAAGTCATTTAAACTTGCCAAATGGTGCATGTTCAATTGTAACATTTCAAATCTCATTCTTACTCTTCAGTTTCTTGTGGATCTGGCTTGCCAATACTTTGATTTCATCCCGATGGACCTGAAGTTCCTTTTTCATATCTAAAGCAAAAAGAACAAAGTATAAAGTCACATCATTTTAACTAATTTCCCAAGATGATTGTTATATATTTTACACTGACATGTATTCACACACACTGATGAGCTTCTTTATTAAGCACACCTGTCTATCTACACTATACTTACAGTACATTTTCTCAACTTCTGTCATCATA
The DNA here is from genome assembly GCA_037577145.1 of Brachypetersius gabonensis. Lineage (NCBI taxonomy): Eukaryota > Metazoa > Chordata > Actinopteri > Characiformes > Alestidae > Brachypetersius > Brachypetersius gabonensis. Next base: position 30,294,069 of record JBBJLR010000111.1, on the reverse strand, counting down.
CAGGTGCACCTTGTACTTTACAATTACAGATTGTGAAAAAGACATTCCACTACCATGTCAGAGTTACTGATGTGCTGAGAATGATCCTCCACCCAAATAATACCTTCTCACTGGTGGTCCTGTGAGCACCCTGACCCCAGATTAATGAGGTAAAATCTGCACAGAAACAGATGGACTACAGTCTGTAATTGTGAACTATAAAGTGCACCTACATATAGAAGCCACACTACACACTTCACCTTCTTTTACATTTAGCAGACATTTTTATTCAAAATGACTTCCACTCCCCAACTACAGTGGACAGTCTCCCTGGAGCAACTTGGGGTAAAGGAACCCTGTGATGGGATGCTGAAGGTAGGATTCAAACCCATGACCTCGGTCCAGAGTCAAGTATTCTACCTGCTAGGCCACCACCACCATATTCAAAAGATATTTATTTTAAATCCCAGTATGCCTGCTGCACATTCAATGTCTTGTATTATTTTTCAATGTATCCTTTTGTGTATCATAATACGCTATATAAACTTGACTTTACTATGGTAAGATGAATTGATGTAACGAACAATGCAAAAATTAATCTGCCAAAGAAGAAGAAATATCAGTTATTAACTGTCATCAGGGAGTGCCACCCCTAAAACTGTCTTCTGTTTGTTCTCCAGTTCAGACACTTTCTTCTGAAGGGTTTCAAGGCCTTCTCGAATGTCTTGAACCTGTAGGGCAAGGCAAAAATACAATGTAATACAGGGTAGAATTTTGAGAGAGAGAGAGAAAGACAGAGAAATGCATTTAGAACTGCTTGTAGGTCAGAAGTTATCATTTCACCTTTCTAAAGAAAACCTCATTTTCTTTGTCCTCCTTCCCTGAGGTCCCTGTGCCAGGTTTAATCATGAGAGCTGTGCCCTCATCATCTTCCTCTGAACCTTCTGCAGGCTGGATGTGGGAACACATGGGACGCAATTCCACATTTAATATGAAATCCACAAACGTACTGCAGTACATACAAACGTGTTACAGAGCGTTTTACAACATAAATGGACCAAAACATTAAAAAGAGACTATTTAACTGTCTCAGACGGATGTGCTAAATTAGCTTTCCCCTTTTACAAAAAAAACCAAAACAAAACAGTATGTCATGACTCTGAAAGCCCAATTGCAGACAGTATACAACTGCTACAACCTACAAGCAGAAAGAAGGCTATTTAGTCATTGCGAGGTCAGAAATGTCTCCTTCAGTTATATAAGTAAACATAGCCTGCTAGCTTAACTAGCTTGGCACATTTCAAGAAAAAAATCACTCTCCAGTCATCGTCTTTTGAACAGATTTACGTGCCAGCTGAATAATTTACGAAAATAAGAGCAACAAATCGTCCAGCACACTCATATTAGCACCACGTTGACGTCCTATCTGGCAAACGTAGCTCCAGGCTAACCTGCTAAACCCACTGACTTTAGCTTTAGCGCGCTAACAGGCTACATCAAATGTGGACAGTGATGATAAACAGTAAATCTGTAACTGAACGTACATTTCCCAGTTCTTTGGTTCGGTCTCGCATTTTGTTCCGTTTATAACCGCTTTCTGGACCTCGGTTACTTCATCTAGAACATGACAACAACAACAGTAGAAGGGAGTTTCCATTCAAAGTCGGTCAGAGCTGATCTTCCTCAGGGCTCGGCTTATCCACCATGAAAGGAAGGCGTCTCCACCTACTGAGCCTCCCATCCACTTGCGCTCCAGAATGTATATGTATATACAATAAACCCCCAAATATCGCGTTCCTACATTCCAAGAGCACCCAGGTATAAAACACTACAAAGTACTACAGCTTCCCCACGTGTGTGTGTGTGTATGTATGTATGTGTATGTATGTATGTGTATGTGTATGTGTATGTGTGTGTGTGTGTGTGTGTGTATGTATGTATGTATGTATGTATGTGTATGTGTGTGTGTGTGTGAATGTGTATGTATCTATCGATCTATACACACACACACACACACACACACACATTTATCTTCCTGAAAAAATGTTTTGATATTTAGATATTTTTTTAGATAAGTTATGTGCTGTGAACAAAAAAAACATGTTGCAGCACTTTAAAAAAATTGTTTAGTTTTTACCATATGTGGACAGCAGGACTTGTTAAATCACATTTTATCATGGATTCATTTAATAGTGTCATATGGACAATTAATATAATTACAAAAAATAAAACTTTTAAACATGGAAAAAGTCTGTACAATGTAGCAATTTAACTTTTGATTACTAATGCAGGTCATGGAAAACGTGAAATGGCAATTCATGCCTTCAGAAAGCATAGCAAGGTAAAAGTAAGGCAACTTGGGAAATGATTTTTAAAAACTTTTAATAATTATTTAAAAACATCAGGGTTTCTGAATTGGGAATGGTATGCCATAAAACTGTTTTTTCCTTTGGTAATGCACAGAAACATGCTGCATTTGGTGCGTTTCACAGGAGTTTTGCCATTACATTTTAATTTATGGCATTTATCAGACGCTTTTATCCAGAGCGACTTCCAATCCCTAACTACAGGGGGCAGTCTCCCTGGAGCAAGTTGGGGTTCTGGGTCTTGCTCAGGAACCCAGTGGTGGTGTGATAAAGGTAGGATTCGAACCCATGACCGCTTAGTCCAGAGGCAAGCAACCTACCCACTACCCACCATCACCACCCGTAATGCAGGTGTTATCATTTGACGTTTTTGATTTGCCTGATTTTGGGATACTGTTTTTGATGATGATTCCTATTCCCTGGAGACCACTGACTTTCAGCGCATCTAGCAGTTTGACAGAGGTGAAAAATCTGTCAAAGTATAGGTATGTTCCTCGTGGAAGAGTCTGTGCCATCCAAATGACAGCATTCCCCTGGTGATGGTCAGTGAATGTATTCTTGCCCTTATAAACCTCAGACCAGCACCAGACCACTTGGACTGGCAAGCACAAAGGCTTTCAGGCCTGTGGGGTTTGGTTTCCTGGGCAAAAGCTGCCGCACAGGACACCTGCCTGCGTTTCTGTTTAGTAAACAATGGTCAATTTGAGATTTACTAAGTCCTGATGTCCTCTACAGAGGACATTGTAAACAAGTTGTGTTTTCAAAGGGTTATATTTACTGCCCATGTTTGAAATCTTATTAAAATTAAGTTAAGACTATCAAAATAAAGAAGCAATTTGATTTTTGACAGCGCAGACATATTTTCTATGAAATAATTAACACTTGGTTGGTGCAATGTCGGCCATTTTGAAAAGGCAGTACATGTGCTCAGTGAGCCTCACCCCCTTCCTAGTGACATCATTAGAAATCCCAGGATGCCTCCTAGGCAGTACAGTAGAAATTAATTTGGTTGGTCAAATGCCATTTAAAATAAAATGACCATAATCATGTCCCCTACAGAGCACAAAAATGAATTGCCAGGACTCAGGAGGATATAGTGAAAAACAGCGATGTTGTATATTTTTATAGTTTAAACCCTAAACATGCCCCCAAATATGCCCACAGAACAGTTTCATTTAATTTTTAAAAGTTCAATGCATTACCCTTAAAGAAAACAAAGTTAAGTCAATATTCACCTCATTTAATTTAATTTACAATAATAAAAACACAGGGCTTTAAGAAGGACAAAACAAAAAACAAGAGAAACACTGAGATGATCCACGGGGGATATTCTGGTCTGCAGCGGCCACAAAGGCTACAAAGGCAGAGGCGAGGAAAAAGAAATAATTAGAAAACTTTATTGACCTCGGAGAAAATTGCTTAAAAACTGAGTCGCTACGCTAGCTGTTAGCTTTAATAGCGTGCAGTGAGCCTTAACAAAGACTCGTACACAAAAGAAATGCCGAAAAAACTCTCGACCCACATGTTTAGACAGGGCACAGTTTACTTATATTAAATAAACTCAGATAACTGTTGAAAATTGGGGGAAAATGTTTAAAACATAACATGCTGAAGCAGGCTCATGTTCTCAGATTGGCTACTTAGTACAGCGTATTTTACCATTTCAAGAACCACGTTCTATATTTATAACGTTATATTTTTTATGGAAATGTAGCTGAATTAGTAAATTATATTTAAAATCGTTAAATCTAGATGAATCTCACTGTAATCTTGGAATTAATCTAGATTAATCTAGATTAAAATTGCTAATTTGAATTGTGCCAAAGGCATTCAGAATATGTGTGCTACCCAAATAATGACTAAAAGCTTCTTAAAAATACATTTTCCCTGAAGCAAACCCAGCGGATTCATAGCTGCATCCATGTTAGCGCATCATGTTTGATGTGGTAATTTCACAGCATGGGCATCATTAGGTCTATTTAGGGGGGGTCTGTAGCCCCCCCTCCCAATATTCTACTATTTTTAAATTATATTTCCAAACATTTAAAGATATCACTGAGCGCAGATACACACTTTACAAATAGAGACAAGACTATGAATTGAAATAAAACAATAAGTCTAGCTATCATTATTGAATTAAAATGATGTAGTGGCTGCTGAAGCTGCTGTAGGTAGCAGGCAGGCATTAGGACCCAGGCGGAGCTACACGGCACTGCTTGTTAGCGAGTAGCAACCGGAGCCCATTAAGTAATATTTCTCTGGTAGCGCCGTTTGACTTTTCTTGTTTCCTTAAGTGAAAGGAAAGATTTGGTGAAAAGTTTTCAGCCCTCTATACTTGCTAATTCCTTCCTACAACCCTGGGGGCTAAGCCCCCCTTGTCTTTCCGTCCTAGTGACGTCCCTGTTTCACAGTAGGCATTCATACAGGTTCGAAGACTCGTTCTCGCCCCCTACAGTGCAATTCGGGTAGGTATACATCTAAAATATCAAGGTGAACGTCATTATAGCTTGCGTAGTATAGACCCAGCTCCCAACCCAACTGTGAATAGATTAACAGCGCTATTTTTTTAATCGCCCGATAAGAGTCTCACGTTAACGCAGCACGTTAACGCCGGAACGGACCACCACTAATTTAAAATGATTTTTAATTTAAAAAAATTTAAATCATGTGTACCCAACTCACTGTTATCAAGTCGACTAGTTGGTCAGCAAAGTCGAAGTCGAGTCGACTAGTCGTTTGACACACACGCAATGGAGAAAAACATTGAGCAACTTTTATTAAAGTTATCTGTGAAATTAACAGTCAACAAGACAATTAAATAAAACAAAACAAAGGCTGATGCCACAGGATGTCATTTATCATATTCACAAATTACAGACAACAATAAGTAACTGTTAAATTTGTTTTCTTTATTGCTGTGAAAATGCTTGAAAATTGAATTTCCCAATAGGCCACAGGTCACCAGAAATAGTACAAACTAGTACTTTACAAAGAAAAAGAAAAAGTACACTCATACTCGTATTTTTTAAAGCTGTCGGTTCATTCACAAGCCAGTTTCCCATCAAAGGAGGACAGAGTGATGGCAAATGCTTGCAGTGCACACATGGGGAAGCTGTAGTCCATGGAGAACACATCCTCCGCCACCCTCCCAAACTGCATTACAATGTAGTCCTCTGAACACAAGAGAAAAACTAAATTACAGGTTAATTTACACAGAGTGAACAGTCACCTGCATTCCTGAAGGGAAAGCGCAATCATGTGTACAAAACTCACCGTTATCAGGATGAACAATTTGGAAGTTCTTCACAGATGCCTGTGTAACTCGGCCATGAAAGTTGAGCACATAAGACTGAGTCTGCTCATTCCAGCTGGGTGATTTATTCACAAGACACACCAGATTTTCCTTGTTTCCATTTTCAAAACGAGTAAGTAGAGATTCAAGCTCCTGAAAATGAAGAAAGTGTATGAATAACAATAAGGAGGAGTGAAGTAGTGAGTTACACAACTGTTACACAAGGAGATACACAACTGTCTTCAAAGGCCTTATACACAGTGCAAAAACAACGTTCCTCCAGGACCAAGGTGCAACACGAGAACAAAAACAGAAACACAGCAGCTGGTGGCCTAGTGGTTAGGGCTCTGTTCAGAAGGTTGTGGATTTGAATCCCAGGACTGGTAGTGGTACCACTGAGGTACCCTTGAGCAAGGTACCGTCTCCACACACTAGCCCCCGGGTGCTGTGTTCCTTGCTGCCCACTGCTTCACTTGGCGAATTGGTTAAATGCAGAGAAAAAAATTCACATTGTTCACACTGTGTGCTGTATTCACAAATGACAAATGGACACTTTACACTTTTTACACTACACAAATTAACACTGGACAAAGTGCAAAGAGAGCAGAAGAGAAAGTGCAAGAAAAATACGAGCTCGCTGCTTCACCTGGTGAATGGGTTAAATGCAGAGGAAGAATTTCATGCTGTTTACATTGTGTGCTGTGGTGTGTTCACGTATGACAGAATGATCACTTTCACTTCATATATCCACAGTAATCTTATATTTATTTATATATCCACTCTGTACATATATATAAGTTTACATATAGTTTACATATACATAAATAACCCTTTATATTTTTCTCTATATAAGTCCATGTTTTCTATTTCTAGATTGTGTAGTGTACAATTTAGAAAGTACTTATCTTAATATAGGCTGTTCAGGTCGGCCCATTATTGAGCACTGAATAGGTTTTCTTGGTTTATTGTCTGGACTTGTGGGTCAAATCATCTGTTTGCTTTGTTATAATTTTGATACTGATCAAATTCAGAAAGGTTTGACAGGTCCACCAGTCTGTTTGTCTTTCAGTCTTATATGTCTTTTATGTCTTGTTTTGATTCATTTGAATAAAATGTAAAATTTTACATAATCTTGTCTCAGTGGTTCCCTTCATGACAGCTGTGCCACACATGGTGGTGTAAAATACTGTGAGAATAAGCAATTCTTTCTTTAAGCTTGATAAACAATTATAAATAGCTTTTATAATTCCATTATTATAAGGAGTTTTTATTTATTTTATTTTATTTTAAATGTGTGTAAGACAGGACTAATACAGAAGAATTTGTGCGCAAAATATTGAAACACTTACACTTTTTGGACAAATCCTGACTCTTTCATCATTCTCATGCATGCCAGGAATGATCACTGTCATTTTTCTGGGGCCTTTGAAGCCCAGGATATTTTTCTCCTGCAACAAATGACAATTACAAGTTATTCAGTGAAATGAGAAACCACTGCACTGACCAAGTGTTGTACTGTAATTCTTGATAATGTTTTAACATAATGCAATGAAACCTTTATGAAGATTCTCAGTATCATTTTTGACTTACGTAACATATTGCTGCAAGCTCTTGTCTAAGTGATTCAGATTCTTTTATGAATGACTTCCTTTCTGGGTTCTCTCCATTATCATAAACAGTGAATTTAGTCCCTAAAACATTTGACCTGAAATGGAAAATCAAACATGAACAAATATTTCCAGGCATTTGCTGAGTGAGAGCAAGATAAAGCTGGAAAAACAGATATTGAGTCTCAGGGTAATCACCTTAGTTTGCCTATATAGCTGCTTGTGTCTCTGGATAAATCAATGGGATCTATGGAGATCAGATAATTAGATGTTGTGCTTTTCTTCCTTTTTCTGCCAGCCATGAGAAACACCTGAGAATGGAGGAAAGAAAATGCAACCGTATGTATTATTTACCGTAATACATATATACAAAGTAATACAATATGGAAAACATGGAATTTATTTGGTGGTATATGCTGGCTATATTTTTTTGTTGCAAGTAGAGGTCCTTTGGTACAAGCTCTTCTCACCCTCTTCCCATCCTCCTTCTCCATGTGGAGGTAGTATGTGGGGTAGATTCCTTTCTCCATTCCTCTCCTGTCTCTAGTGATCCGACACTGGATAGTGACATCCCTTGGAGCGGGACGAAGAGCAAACTGTTCCAGATCCTCCAGAGAGACTGGAGAACACTGAAAAAAAGAGAAGAAACAAGTGATCTTATCAGCTCTAAAAGTACAGGCACAAAGAACGTAGCAATAAGCCATACTTACAGCACAATTAAATAATTACATTTATAATTCATTTTCTGGTAAGCAATGTTGTTTGTAAACAGCCAATCAACCTAACCATCCAAGACTATTCCATAGACAGTATTTTTGTGCATTAATACGATTTTAGCTGATATATGTGGCCATATGTGTGTATACCAAAGACTTACACTAAAGTAGGTTTTGAAACAGACACTAACAGTTGCATGATATAAAACAATAAATAAATAATAATATAAATCATTTCAATCATCAGTTTGAATTATCTATTGAACTGAGCTTTAAAATTCAGCTTTAAGATTCATGATCCATATAAAGTCTTACTTTGCCTATGTCTGAGGAGTCACTTTCTGATGAGGACAACCTGTAGTTAGAGTTCAGTGAGGCAAGGTTTTTGGTCTTCTTCTGTTTTTGTATGATTTTCCTCCCATCCTCCTCAGCCTCATTTTCATCCGCGCTGTCGCTTAGGTGGCATCTTGCTATGGCAATAACACACACGCTCACACACTATTTCAACGTTTACATAAAACAGAGAGAGTGGATAACGAAAGTGTAGCTATCTGTCATCTTGCATTTTTATCTGCTGCGCATGTACACAATATTGATAATAGACCGTAGGCGGGCATCCACCTGCCCACTGGATCTTAGGGGGACCTTTTGGGTCAATATGTTCTTTGTTCTTTTAATAATTTATCTTAATTAATTTTTATATGGATTTTTCCTGAATGAGACGCTGGGACTGAAACACTAAAACGTTTAACTCACAGGCAGAGAAATGTAGCTTTTTCTTTGGAGTTGGAGGCAATGGGATCTTTGACCAGTCTTTCCTTTCTTCCTCATCACTCTCTTCATTGACTTTCTTTTCCTCTGTGATGTTGAACTCCACCACTGACTCGGTCTGAATAGCTGAAATCAATGTAAAAACTGATTCTGTCTACATTTCAAATCATACAAAAAGCATAATGTACTGTAATGTAAATATGCTGTTTAGACTTACTTTGCTCTTCCTTTGTTTTCTTCACTTTCTCTTTTGAGTCATTCTTCTTTTCTTTTTTCTTCACTGTTTTCTTCTCTTTCCTTTCCTCTCCTTCCGCATCATCAACATCAAGCACTTAAGTAAAACAGAAAATAGTTTAGAACACTAAATTGGGTGACTACAGAATGTACTGATAAATTACTTGCCAAATTAATATGTCAAATACACCTACACTTGGCTTGAGTCTTTTTCACACCCTTTTTCTTATTTTTCTTCCCCTGTGCTTGGCTTTGAGTGTCCGCTGGGTCTGTAGGGCTGGTCTGATAGTCCGTATTCAGGTCAATTGTCTTAAAGACGGGTGGAATAAGTGGAGGTGTTTCTTCTGATATCACTGCAGTCTGGGGTGAGATGTTCATTTCACCCAGATTAATCTCCTCCAGCATGTTATCATGACCCTGCTCCAGCAGCGGATCTGACAGGAGACAGACAACATGTTTACAAACAAGGTTCCCAAATGGCTAAATGGCTCAAAGTAGAGGTTCTCAAACTGCAAATCTCCACTAAAGCCTAAACGTGCCCCAAATATGCTCTCAAAACACTTTAATTTCATTTTAAGCGAACTTAAGACTTTACCCTTGTAAAGGTAATGTGAAGGTAAACCTGTTTCCGTACTGTACAGTTTACACTGAAAGGCTGTCTCCCCTCTCACAGTGCTCGAATGTAGAATACCAATGTTACCCCTGTATGGACTGTACTGTAATTCACGCACGCGTGATTTCTTTGGTATGTGCTGTCATTTTCTTTGGTACAAGCACGGTAAATACAGTAATAAATCAATGTGATTGACAGAAATAAAAATACAGGGCTTTAAGCTTGAAATGAAAACCACGAGAACACTTGAGACGCTCCATGGCTCTTTCACTTCTGGTTCCCTACATAACCTTGGTATGGTTGGTATGAGACAGAAATTATTACACATTTCCCTTCTATATCAGATCCATGGAGTCCACCTTGGCATCTAACTGTGTCTCTTATTCTACTGATTACTTAAAAAAACAAAACAAAACAAAACCTCTTCCTTTATCTTCTCTTGACTTCTCTAGGGCTGATGTTGTTCTGGTATTGTTTGGCAGGTGTTGGCTAATTATTATTTGACAGATTGACAGGTTTAGGTGCACCGAACATGCAGTATCTCGGTTAAATAGTTGACGTGGATTTTAAGCTGTTCACAGGTTTAAGAAACAGTTGTGGACTACTTGAGCAGTGATGTACGTCGCTCTGGATAAGAGAGTCAGCTAAATGCTGTAAATGTAAATGTAAATCTTCCTTTTTCTGCCAGCCATGAGAAACACCTGAGAATGGAGGAATATCAGCTCTTGTGTTTTTTACTGCAGTTATCAGCACTGCTGTTTGTGATTGTGGACTCTAAGCTATACAAAAAATCAAAGGACAAATTCTCTGAAATAGACAACAAAGCACTTTTGAAGTTTGCTTCAGATAAGAGTGTTAGCTAAATTATGTAATGGCGTAAACATGATCGGAGACATGCTACCAAGGGAAAAGGTTATGTTTTGATTCCAGACTGGTTGAAATCTTTCTTTGTAATTAACCTGATTTTTAAAATGTGAACACATATTTTGAAACGTGCCAAATAAAAAAAAACAGCACCATGACTGTGCATAGAGGGGTATGAGGGAAGAAGAATGTGAGTTTAAGTGTGTTTATGTGGTTTTATATTTGGGTCTTTGTGGGTTAGGGTCAGAGCTAGGGTTAAAGTCCCCATAATGTTAGGAAGAGATTTTGCTGACCCTCGCAAGGAAACATGTTTTTGCCACAAATGGAAAAAAGCACAGAAAGAGGCTTTTGTTTACTAAGGCTGGTGTACAGTCTGGGGCATAGGCATAGTATGACTCAGCTATAGTACACCACAAGTCATCACAAATATAACGTGTGCACGTGTGTGTGTGTGTTTTTTTACCGCTTAGAGAGGTGTTACTCTGAGACTGGCTGATTAGCAGTGTTGTGTCTTCAGCCCCAGCTTTCTGCTTGCGACTCTTGGGTCGAGCTTCATGATTGGCTGTCATCATCTGAGCGTTGGCTCGTCTTTTCTGCTGCTTCTTGATTAAGAGCATTCGCTGTTTATAAATGCAAAAATTTCAGGTAATATTTCAAAAGTAAATATAATGGCAAATTGTGAATGACAAGAATTGAGACGAAAATACAGGTTAGTCTTCCATATGTACAACTAGCCACAACAAGTCTGATTCACGTTGCAAATAAATAAATGAATAAATAGATGGATAGATGCCAGGGAAGTGCACAGTCTTTACTCACCTGCTTGTCAAGCTTCTGCTGGCGGATATCTTGATCCTCCATTTCTTTGGTTTGGCAGGTAAAGTGGTTTTGTTAAAATTCTTACTGCTATGGCACATATAAGTCACGCCTGACAGCAATGACACCTTTATGTGAGCTCCTGTGCAGCTAAATTAAAACGTATGTTTCATTATGTCTCTCCAGTTCCATCTGACTTCTCCACCTGTATCTAACAGAAGGGAAAGAAGATTAGTGGAGATAATGTTCTTACACTCCACGCAGTCCTGAGACGCCATGCTGAGTCTTATGGTCATCACTGACATCAGAGGCCATTCTGTTACTCTGCTCTGTTACCACATTCTTAGTGCTGATAAATTAAAACATACAAATATCTTATAGTATACGATATAAAAAAATGCATTTAAATTAATTACCTTCTATCATGTAATTCTTTGAATGCTCAATGCCATTGGTGGGTCCAGGCTTCCATATATACTGTATCTCATTCCATTTCAAACTGGTTTTGATGTAGCTACTGGAGCATCAAGCTGTAATTTAAGGCATTAAACTGTTTTTTCAAGTATTATTGGCCCTAGGGTTAGCAACTCCAGTCAAATTAAGTAAAAAAGGAGTTTTTCTAAATAGCATTCAAATTAAAGCTACGTCAAATTAAAATATTTCAAGACAGATGCATTTTCTAACGCGTTTGGTTGGCCAGATCCAAATGAGGATAGTGACATCCTGTGTGTTCTCTGTTCATGGATCTCCGAACAAGAGATTCAACATAGAAACAGTGACATCCTGATGAAGGAGTATTAAAGTAAAGTGGCCCCTTATAGTCACTTGTGAACACACCACAGAACACAGTGTGAACAATGTGAAATTCTTTCTCTGCATTTAACCCATTCACTAAGTGAAGTACTGCAGGAGCAAGCCCCTAACCACTATACTTTTATGCAGAAACGCATATGTTCCAAGAGTATCTGATCTGCAGTGACACTGCTTATCTGAAGTCCCTTTTTTACATTAACAATATAATGAATAGGCACATGCAGGATTAGACTGGACCAGTTATTTAAAGTAAAAAAATTTACCTTTTTTGCTTTGTTGCTTCATGTCCTTGATTATAATAAGTACACGGTTTTGTCTAGTTTCATTCAAAAGACAAAATTATAGCTTCTCCATAAACTTTGAATGGTGTGTATTGTTTCATACGAGGGCATTTTATCTATGAAATCATAGCATTATTTCCCATCTCCTCTCCCACTTGTCATCTTCCGCTGCCCATGTCTTCAGTCATGAGAGACCTAGAACAGCAGTAGATTGACCAGCTGCCACTTATTTTGTTATTTACAGTGACAAAATAGGCCGGTGGTCTATTTTATGTAAATACTGAACATGTGACACACGCTGCTGAAACAAATGATCCACAACTTTGTTTCTGGGTCAAAAATAAAGAAAAGCTGATTGTTGCAGCAACTGTATGATTTACCTTGAGGTAAGTATAGAGGTAGCTATATACAAAAAAAATCGCAGTGATGACTGGTATGCAAACTCACATTGTAAGGCCTGGAACGGGATGTGAAGTGGAGTTCCAATCAAGATCTACTGAACAGCCCAATCCGGCTCACAACTCCAGGTTTTCATTCAGACCAATGAGGCCGAGATCAGGATCACCTAAGCACTAGACACGGGAAGTCATCTCAATGGTGCGAAGTATGCTAGATACAAGCCTTACTTATTGAGATTCGCTTACTTGTTATCGACCTGTTTCTGTTTCTTGGATTTTCCCTTTTTGATCAACGAACTCACTTTTTTTACTTTTTGCTCTGGTTTTACCCCTTTTGCCTTACGGACTTTGTGTGTGTGGAATAAAACTTTGTATTTTTATACTCTGCAGTTGGATTCCTTCCAGTATTCATCACACACATGTTATTTTTTTTGTTTGTTTTAACATCCACGCATCTAACTAGCTAGCTAAACTTAAGAGCAGCACTTGCTCAGGAAGGTAAAATATGTTCATTTCTTTCATATGGAAACCACAAGCCAGAAGAGGGAGGGAGAGAGTGGGGGTGGGGGGTGGAAGCTGCAAAGGCAACAGGAGCAGCCCCGCTGTATCTTGCTACAAAATCTTTTTTTACGTCATGAACTATTGTGATTTTTTATGTAATCTAGACTACATTACATGCATAATAAAAATTACTTAGGGGTGGCAACTGTGTTGGCAAATGATGATTTTTGAAGATATACATCAAGTAATTTCATTTTATGAAATATCTTTACATTTTCCTAAAAAATGAAATCTAGTTAGAAAGTCTAAATACAGCAGTTAGAGCACATAGACCCGTAACAGTATCTTTAACCTAAAGGTTGATACACTAACTACCCTAATCCTAACCATCTGAATTCAATGGTTACAGGTGACACATTATACCTCTTTTTAAAGTTATAATAGGTCTATGGGCTATACAAAACATGTTCATGAAGTTCTTTGCACAACATCACTCTCACATAAAGAGTTCTATTCTTTAGGACCAGCTCTATTCTTGACAGTTTCAGCCTCTGGCCATGTGTGTATATCTGTACTATCATCATTCACAGCCTTTAAAAAAAAAAAAAAAAAATTATATTAGTCGTAGTGGCCTACGACTAGCTTTTTCAATTTAAATATGTGGCTAACCAGGGCTTATTCATGTCCACAAAATTATGATAATATTTTATACTGTTGTTGCCTTCTCTACCTAGGCTATATCGGCTGCTAGCCAGGCGTCTTTGGCTCATTACTCTCGGCCACAGAGCGGGTCCAAATATAAAACAGTTACAGGGAACAGGGTCTGTTCTTTCCTCGCTTGGAAAGGAAGCAATTATTTACTTTCTCCAAAAAAAAAACAACCCAGAGTGACGTCACTCACAGGACGGCCATGTAAAACTCCAAACACTCCCGCGCTACCACACACTGAAACACTACATCTCCCAGCCT
>JBBJLR010000111.1:30268968-30279749 GCA_037577145.1 Brachypetersius gabonensis | reverse complement strand
TCAATAATGATAGCTAGATGTATTATTTTTCATTTCAATTCATAGTCTTTTTGTTTGGATATATAATTGTTTGGATAAATAATAACACACGGCACTAAAACCAGTAGACAAAAATGGTGAATCTTCAACTAATCTAGTGGGTAGGGGCTCGGCAGATTAAGGGTGGTTCTATGCAAATTTTCGTATCCTGACCTCAGGATAAGGGAGCAATTCAAATGGTTCAAAGAAGCATATGATTCCTGACACCAAATCTCTCAGTTGACTCACAGAAAACATGTGGATGTTTTTTTCGCCCTTGGAGTGTTTATAGGAGCAGTAGATACCCAAATGGAAACACAAAAGGATGCTAAAAGTGAGTTTTGGATAATATGTCCCCTTTAACAGGTGTGTCCCAATACTTTTGTCCATATAGTGTATCTCCCTCTACACACAGGCGCAGCAGCCTCCCTACACTGGGGGGCGGGCTGCTCCTCTAACTGACGCTGTTTGTTGTTGATGGCGAGATTGGGAATTTTATGAGTCTAAACCGGTTGAGGTTCTTCGGGTTTATCTGGCGATAAAGTTAGTTTTATTCTTCTCCACAAGTCCTCCGCAGTGCTGCCTCGTCCCAGTTTGGTGGCTGTTTAATCCAGGGAGCCAGGATGTTGAACATATGTCCTTATAAGCCTCTGCTTTATTGACCAAGGTAATGTTTTCATTCATGTCAGACATTCTTTTCATAGTTGTCTTCTCAACTCACAACTGGTTTGTGTTCTCTGTTTTGTCCAGACTCGCAGAATTATCGTGCTAAAGAGGTTAAAGCCTAACAGAAAGTAATGCTGAAGTCAGTATTTTGTAATGTTACTGACTTTCAGTTTAATGTAGTTACACTATATGAACAAAAGTATTGGGACACACCTCTTAATGATTGAATTCAGGTGAATCCAACTCCATATTTAAGTCTGTGTATTTGACTGCAGTGGCATTAAAGTCCCTGTTGGTATAATAGTCAGGCGTCCCAATACTATTGTTCATTTAGTACGTTTGGTTGTGGGCATTCTTTTATGAGGTGTGGTAAGAGGACGCCTACTCATCTTAAGGTTTATAAAACATAAACAATTGGATTGACACTCCTCATCTGCAGAGACAGCAGTGCTGCTAATGCTGGATAAGTTACAAAGTACAAGAAGTTAGTGTATGATTAGGTGGGCAGGCCACTTTTTCTTTCACAGGGACCATTCTTAATCTCATCAGTCAAAATAAGACAGGGCAGACCATTAATCAGTGTAGTTGTCTACTTATATTGACCCATTGTTGTCCACGTCTGGAGTAAATTTACTTTGGTTCAAATCTTCTTTGGAGCAATCTACCATATAAAGCTCCTTCATTTTAGACAAATCAGAACAAATTTGGTGGCGGTTTTTGCTGTTGAACATGGGTGAGCTGAGAAAGAGGAGATGATTAGGGTTTGAGGCAAGGTCTGGACGAAAGATCTGAAAAGATCTTTGGTTCAGATCTTTTTTTGGGGTCATTTAAGGTCAAATTTGCAGAATTTTCTCAGATGGTGTGTGTTGGCTGTTCATCTACAATCTAATGATACACAGTTCCTTCACTTAAGACAAATCAGAACAATTTCAGTGGCAGTGTTTGCTTAGAATGCTGAATGTAGCAGTTGAATATGGGGGGTAGAGGAGGAGGAGGAGGGGTTGGGGCCTTGGGGCAAAGGTTAATGAGCAAGCAGAAGATTTTCTTCATTTCTAGTCTGAATAGGCAAGATTCACACACATGTTTTCTCGTGTAGACCTCGAGAGGGACTTTTCCCCTAAAGGACTTCTTAGCGAATTTTTCAGTCTTCTCCAATTTTGGCAAACTCAAGACCCAAATGAAAAACGCACGTGAGTAAATGTGCCCCGACTCTACTGCACATTTCTGATAGAAGAATGTTTAGCCCACTCCTCTCATTTCTTCTTTTTTCATTCCATAGATGTTCTGCATGCTGGTTCACCTTCGGAAGGATGATCAAAAGTCAAGAAGATGTAAGACTTGAACTGTTAGAAATAGAGAACCCAGAGAAGCTTTTTCAGATGTGTTATCTTTTCAGAGACTTCAGGGTTTCTTTGCGATAGCCATGATTACTATATTTGAATAGTACTCATTCAAGGATGTTCAAAGGTTCTGAAACCAACATTACTGATAATGTTTAGAAAAGTTGAATGTTTATTCTCAAATTTCAGTACAATGTGGATGTTTTTTGAAAAAGAATTTAAAAAAATCTGGTTTGGGCCCTTCTTAGATTGGATAATATGTCTAAATTGGATGTTTCTAAGCTCATCTAAATTCAGCTTGAATCATCCAATTTTACCTCAGAAGGATTAGATTAGCATATATAGTTATAGTTCAGCAGAAATGTTTGTTTTAAACAGGAATTTGTTGCCGTGAGGGTTCAGGATCCTCGGGTAGTGAATGAAGGATCATGGAACTCCTATGTGGACTTCAAGATATTCCTTCATGTAAGTATTCTAGAAGCATTTGCTGTTGACATTTGATGATTCTTTGCAATGTAGAGGTGAAATGGGGAGTTATCCTTTTTTTAACATTTTAAAACATGCATTCATTTTATTTCTTTACTTTTTTAGTTTTGTTTTCTTTTGTGTGATTTGAACATGGTTCTCTGCCTCGGTCCTTAGACTAACAGCAAGGCGTTCACTGCTAAAACCTCCTGTGTGCGTCGCAGATACAGTGAATTTGTTTGGCTGAAGAGGAAACTGCAAAAGAATGCTGGCCTTGTGTAAGTTATCCTGCGTGGGAAGTGAGAACTGATGTTATTTAACTTTTCAAAATAATAACAATCTAAAATATAACAGTCTAAAAAATATTAACAGTAACAGTGTATCTAAAATAGATTGTGTAACTGGTCAAAAGTAATAAGTTATGCATATTCATATGAAAACTTTCTTTGTCACACAGACCTGTTCCTGATCTGCCTGGAAAGTCATTCTTCTCATTTAACAACACAGATTTCATTGAAAAAAGGAGAAAGGGTCTACAGCACTTTCTGGACAAGTCAGTATCATCTTAATCTGTGTTGTGGTAGAATAAACTGTTTTTATGGAGGTTGCTAAGGGAAAGAAATCAGGACTATTGGATCATTTCAAATTCTGTTCTGTTTTTTGTTTTTGTTTATCACAGCAACCTCTCATGAGTCAGGCTTTTGAAAAATACCAGTTCAGAGGCAGACTAAGCATGGGGGGGGGTAAATAATGAAATTATTTGTGTGTTAAATTGATGATGTCAGCAAAATTGTTGCAAAACAGCCTATTTCCTTGTTTTGAAGTCACAGCTTGTGATTATGGCATCATTGCATCTGATGTTGTCTTTGCAAAACAGGGTGGTGCACATGACCGTGTGTCTGTCAGACAGCCAGCTTCATCTATTCCTGCAGACTCAGCTTCCTGTAGGCCACATTGAGGACTGCGTACAGGGCCTCACTCCATACAGCGTGACTGACGCCATTCTTACTTACGCCTCCTCCAACCGTGGCTGGGCTCAGGAAGAAGAGGACGGGTCGCTGGAGCCATGCCCAACACGCACAATTTCATATGAATCAATGGAAAGGTAGGAACGGAAATGGAACAAATCATACTAGCAATGCACGAAACATGCGAAATGAAAAATTATTTCAAAGCACATAGGAATGTTCTATTGGTAGTATTGGAATTACAGTCTCCAATTTTAATATTTTGACACTGGGTTTGTTCATTCATGCATTGATGTTTGACAGTCATTTCAAATTCACCACAGTTCACTTATGGAAAATCAGAGATTTGACCACTTACTGCTTTAATAACAGGGGGTCCCTGTTTATTATTTTTTTCAAGTTTTTTTTTTTCTCCCTGTCCAATCAGGCATTAAAACTAATATAACTATATAAACACCTACACTCTGCTATCCCAAGGAGAGCCCTTATGTTACATTCATCTACCATTGTTGAGCATCTGCTACATTTGTGGATATTTCAGTAGTTGTCATCCGATTTAGCAATAGCTTTGTAATCAGTGTTTTAACTTGTTTTGCACTTGTTCTTATTTAATAGGTCGATTAGAATGTTAAATTATTTTAAAAAAACCTGTAATTGCTCTAATGCATAAGAAGACGATAAATGTATTCATTTTTATCACTTATAAATCTGACTACTGATGCTGAAAGGTATATATTTTTTTGTCAAGTCAGTGACCTTTTGTTATTATTCTCAGCAGCCCTTCTCACCAAGTCCCTGCTTTACAACATGATGAACCTACAAATGAGCTCATAACAGATGCCACAGACTTCGACACTGTAGAGCTAAGATTACATGAAGCAAACACGGCTAAACCTAATGGAGCTCATAGAGACGAGCAGGAGGAAAGAAAAAAGGAATGGAGGAACTGTGATGACTTGGCAGTGGAGGTCCATCACCATCAGGTTCTGCTTTTAGAAGACACTAAAGAAGAAGTTTATTTGAGCGTGCCGGAGGAGATAACGCAAACACAAGACCACAGAGAGGACAGCAGTGCAGACACAGAATCTCAGGTACACAGTGCAGTGGTCAAGTCACAGCCAAAACATGTAGTTAATAATGATACGTGCGGCAGCTTTTTTTTCTGACCACACTCAGCTGCAGTCAGCGATCAACCTCACAACAAACACGTTAAAAACAATAAAGAAAG
Organism: Brachypetersius gabonensis; assembly: GCA_037577145.1. Lineage (NCBI taxonomy): Eukaryota > Metazoa > Chordata > Actinopteri > Characiformes > Alestidae > Brachypetersius > Brachypetersius gabonensis. The sequence goes on along the minus strand of JBBJLR010000111.1, from coordinate 30,275,064 downwards.
AAGCAGAACCTAACCCAAAGTGCTCTTTAAATCTGATTACAATGCAATGTTTGTTTTTATTTTGGTCATATACAGTGCTGTGTAAAATTCTCCTTGAGGAACACCATTATTTACAGTTACTATCTAGTACCTGCTTCAGATAAACAGTCTGCACAATTTAAATGCAGCTGATGTGACCATGTTTTGTATTATTTAGTAGCGACTGTTGCTGGTTGGATGAAATTTTTTACAGAACACTAGCAAAAATTCAACCTAACAAAGTTGTGAAATGCCTGTTCAGAGTGTGTGATTCAACTGAAATGACATTTGTGTTACTTGAGTATGAAAGGTCACATTTAATAGATTTTGAGTGATATTTTTACATTTTTTTATTTTATTTTTATATTTGTTTTATGGTTTGTGGGTAAATTATAAAAATGACACCTGAGCTATTCTAACAGTGACCCTTTTCAAATAATAAAAACCCCACTAAATTAGGGTATTTTGATGAAAGCCTTGTGCCCTAATATGGTCATTAGATTATAGGCTATGAAATTTTGCCTAAAGCTTGTATGACTTTGCAGCAGTAGCTATGATGGAATACATTTGAAGTTGGAGTGTGGCTAGGTCAGCTTATGATGTATTTGTTATACCATGATAATTGCACATATATTGCAATATTTGGACCAAAATAATTGTATTGGATTGCACAAATACCTTGATTTAATACTGATAATGAAAAGTTAATCATAAATACAACATTGAAGAGAAAGTGGGCAGAAAAATTCAAACTGCCCCTAAGGAGTCTTAGTGTTGAGACGTGCATCACAGATGCAAATACTACTGACAAATACTAAAAAAAAATTTCACTTTGATGAACAAGTGTGAGGAGAAACTGAGAAGTGGATGCTACTGAGCAAACAAGTTCCAAAGGTCAACCCTAAACCAGCTTACAACTGGGCTGAAAGAGCGCACAGTCACTTACACAGACTCTTATTGTGCAAAGGTTGTGCTTCTGTTCATTTGTAAGCTCATTTACCACTTTGGCTACTGATTTTTGCACAAAAATCTGACCGCACAAAATGTTGTGGACAAATGTATCCAGATGAAATCTGTTCAATCGGCTTCAGTCTGTGTACATGAAGGGAACTTGACCTAAAAGAGGTCTATACACAGCTGAAGTGTGTATTTGGGAGGTAAGCGATGATGCATAGGTCAGTAGAGTATCTTTCAGATGGGGCTCTGAGGCAGTTGCAATACTGCGAGATTTTCAAAGCTCTGCAGTGTCCTATGTGTATCCGGAATGGTCTGCTACCAATTGTACTGGCCTAGTACAAGTGGCTTATTGTTGAAGGAGGCAGTACTGAAATTTGGCTGTCAAACTGCTATCCATATTACATCCATACATACAGTATATCCATATAACTAATATTGACGATGCATGTTTCATATCCTTTTATGTGGCAGTGGGTTTGCAGTGGAAGACCAAAATATGTCAGAACATGGTTGCTAATGTGGCATAGCAGCAGTATATCAACAAAGTTTCTTTTTTACGTAGGTTAATCACCTATGAAACATGGTCAAGACTGGCTTGGAGTAAATCCACGACAAAGGAATCAGAGAAATCGAAGCTGGTCTCGGGTCAAGTGGAGTGGTAATTAAATAGTAGGAAGGCATCCATAAAGTTTTTTTACTCTCAGCGTATTTGTTGAGGGACTTTTTTCTAATCTGGTTCTTGTACTGATGTTTGTATTTCGCTAATATAAGATTGGCGATTTACAGGTGACTTGAAAATATGTGCTCAGTGTGCAAAAGTACACTGTCAATATGATAAAAGTCCAAACAAGTTTATGCCCTCATTGACACTAGTCAGGTTTGAGTCTCAGTTGTGCTGTGTATGGTCTCTGACACAAGGAGGTCATATTAATGCAAGATTGGCCATTCGGACGATTATTTTTCACCAATATTCTCCTTCAAGTGTGTTGAGGAGGTGTGAAATGCTGTGGTATGTACTTTAAGAGCATGCCACATCAGCTTGTCGTGGCTTGCATCATGTACTGAAACAGTCTGATGAAACGGCTACTGTTAACTAACATAAAGCAAAAAAGACAAACCACTGTGCGTTTTTGATTTTTCTGGATTCTAACAGATTCAGTCATTTAAGCAAAGCCCCAGAGTTGATGAATGTAATGTAGATTAAATGTCTGATTTGAGCCCTGTGTTTTGGTTTACATGACTTACTAGGTATGTGTTTCTCATTTATGTGATTTTAGGTCTCTCACAAACACTGCTTAACGTTGATCATGGCAAATGGTAAACACAACAAAAACCAGATCAGTAAGAAAGGATTCTTCTTTCTTTTTTCATGATGGTAAATATTTAAGAATGGCTGGTTCTTTATATAAATTAATTACATAGATTTTACACATAACTGACCTGTCCTTAAAATGGTATGCAGTGTTTTCCAAAAGAATTGCGTATTTCTATGGTTTACAGGGATTTTTCAGTTGTTAACTTGCAGGGCTAGTTTAGATCAGAATGCAAAATAGCACCTTTTAGTTTTACACAGAGCAATTTATTTTTGTTTTGAACAGATGTTACAGATTTTTACTTTTTACTGTTTTAGTTTACAAGATATGAAATCACAGCACCTATGATTTTTTTAAACATATGAACAAGGATGTAGAAGGGCCAACCCAACTGTGCACAGACCCTCAAAGATGTAAATGTATGAAATTATTAATGTACTTACTTACCAATAAAGAAAAAACTAATTTGAATGCTGTGTGTGAACACTATGATTATACTGTCACCAGATATTTAAAATATGCTGTACATTTCAATCAGTGCTTGATTTTATGCTTCAATTAGACAGTATTACTGTGTTTACTTAAGATCATTTAATGTTTTTTATTGAGAGCATTGCCCAGTTTGACCACATGATGGAGACTGAAATGTACTACTGCAGCAGTGCAATGGCAGCATTTCCTTACTCTTAACACACACAGCCTGAAACATGGTTATGGAAACCACTGCCTTAAACATTTAATGATTTTCTGCTGCAAAACACCAGTTCAATTTAGGGAAGATTTGTTAATTAACTTACTAGTTGGATCAGCAGTAATGGGAGCAGGAAAAACACTAAAACGACAGGACAGCAGTACCCTCAGGAAGCTGAGTTCATTACAGCTACACTATATGGACACAAGTATTAGGACGTCTGACCGATAAACCAACAGAGAGTTCAATGGCATTGCATTCAAATCCATAGACTTGGAGTTCCCCCTTTGCAGCTATAACAGCTTCCACTCATCTTGGAAGACTGGACACAAGATTCTGGATAATTTCTTTGGAAATTTGTGCCCATTCATTCTATAGAGCATTTCTGAGGTCTAACACTGATGTTGGATGAGTTTAGTTTGGACTGACACTCTTTGGCCATCTATTTATGAAGCTCATATCAAGCAAAGCATTATTAAAAAGTAAACAAAACAATTTAATTATGTTTTTCTTATTCCACTCTAAAAAAAATAAATTATGAAAATTTAAGCCTAGGGTGTAAAAGGCTGTCTTCATCACAGTATGACACAATGACTACACTTTATGACAGATAATAGAAGATGGCTTTGGCTCAGTATCTGTATCTGTAATTCCCAGACAAAAGAAACTGATGCATAATTTCTTTTCTTGTTGCGCATCCTCTTGGCTTAACAGAATCCATCCAGTCAGATAAAGATTGACAGTATCTTCAAAGTTCCTGTCCATTTTAGCCCACTCTTTGTGCCCTATTGCCAACTTTGTGCTTCATACCCTTATGGTAGCGCTCCCACATTCTACGATGTGAATGACAGGGTGTCGATGAATAGAACAGAAATGGTCCAAAATATCTTTGCTTTAACGTCCATCCAAAGTTAAGGTTTCATCCTTCTCCTGTAAATTCACTATCCTGGAGATCTGTGTTTTTTGTCCAACAGCGATGATATATACATTTGGTTCTGTACATGAAAACAGTCACTCTCAGGCCTTAACTGTGACCTGTGGCATCGGCAGGCAGGGTTCTGTGGCTGACAGCAGGGCACCGCAGTATGACTTATGGCATAGTCAGCAGTAGATACATTATCTGTGGCAATATCCCATAGCAGAGCCTCCCGTTCTTTCTCCACTTCCTTCAGAACCTTCTGATACTCCTCACTGGCAGGGTCTACCGGTGACCCCTCTGCTTCATCCTTAGCAAGATCAAAAATCAAAGGAGGATCGTGAAGTTCTGGTTTTCCGCTTCCTCCACCACAGGCTTCCGAACCACCTGAAAATGTTAAAACACAGTTTGTTTCCTCAATATTTGTCTAATTAGCAGTGGAGTTGAGCAGTATGTACACTATAAAAACTTGCTGTCATAAAAAATCTCGTAAGTCAAACGCAACATTAATGCAACAAGATTTTATTTCAAGTAATTTTAGACATCTTTCATTCACCATTAATTGTTGGTCACAAGCCTTTCAGTCATGGCATAAAAGTAATTCAGAGCAGCAGCATTTCACCAGGAAACAAATATCTCAAACATCTGTAATAAACAACATTCATTCTTCCAAATATTTCAAGTTGTTTATTTCTTCTTTAATATATAGTACTGATAACCATTTCAGATTCCAATAAAAATGAAAAGTAAAAGACTTTAAAATCACATGAGCCAATATTTTAGTCACAACAGAACATAGATAACATAAATGTTCAAACTGGGAAATTGTACATTTTTATCCACTAAATGATCCACTCCAATCTGTGAAAGAGTGCGTAAAAAGATTGTGGAATACTTTAAAAATATGGTTCCTCAACATCAAATCGCAAATGGTTTGCAAAGCTCGTCATCTACAGTGCATAACATCATCAAATGGCTATTTGGAGAAGAGTCCAGGTGCCGAATTGGCCTGCCTGCAGTCCAGATCCTTCACCTATAGAGAACATTTGGCGCATCATTAAACAATAAATGTGACCACGAACTCTTCAGCAGCTGAAAACCTATATCAGGCAATGGCAATGAGTCACCAGAAACTCGTAACCTCGATGCACAGACGTCTTCAAACTATTTTGAAAAGAAGAGGAGATGCTACACCATGGTGAACATGCCCCTATCCCAACTATTTTGAGACCTGTAGCAAGCATCAAATTGAAATTAGCTCATTTTGTGCATAAAATTGTTAAACATTTATGTTCTGTTGTGAATAAAATATTGGCTCATGTGAAAGCTTCTTAGTTTTTTTATTCAAATTTTAAGAATGTCTCAACTCATAACAGACCTGTGATGTAAAAGGCTTTGTAGTGTCCCATCCTGACAGTCTGCAGGTTTCCAAACTGCCCAGCTGCTCCACTGTTTGGATGCATGAGACTCTTGATGATGAAACACAACATTAGTTACAGTTTGTGCACCACAGTTTATGTTTTATTCACATTTGGGCGTAATACTTAAAGAAAGTGATGGCTGAATACTAAATACCCTCTCCTAAATGTATATAGTATTGTATTCCCACATAAAAAAGCAGGTTATATTTAATTTGCAATCAGATTACATTAGTTTCGTTTACATAGTTTCGTTTTACAGCTGCCTTATGAGTGTTATTTGAATATGTTATACGCTGAGACAGTTAATAAATAATGTGTTTTAAAAGAATCTTCTTACGGTTTACAAAAGTAACTTTATTATCCCAAAATGTAATCTTTTTCTTTCTTTATTTTTGTCTTTTTAAATGTATTCCCAATACTTGTATTCAGATACATCATAACCCTGGGTATCAAAGCTCATTAGGCATTTTATCAGCTACATCTACCATATTAATAGTATTAATAAATACTGACATCCACTGATGGACAATTTGTCTGTCGCCCTCTACACTGTCCAACAGGTGTCTATAATCAGTTATTGGTAACCTACAAAGAATCAAAATTAGAACTAGAACTGCAAGCAGTTATTAACGGGGTATGGCGCAGTCCGCATCTCGGGCGCCGTTGAGCACAAGCAAGTCGGACGAACGCGTCCAGTGCAAAAAGCAGTCGCAGATGTGTAAGAATTGATGTGGAAGAGGTTGTTTAGAAATTTACACATGTAAGTTATAGCGCCCCCTA
>JBBJLR010000111.1:30244964-30263915 GCA_037577145.1 Brachypetersius gabonensis | reverse complement strand
GATCATTATATCTATGCCACAGTGTGGCCTGTCTGACTTCACTCTGAAAATATTGAAACAGTTCTTGATTGATGCTGAGGTTTAATAAAAACTGCATGCAAGTCTATTGCAAATCTAATAATACTCATAATTCAAAAAGTTAATGTGACTGAAAAAAACTGAAAGCAGATCTGATTTTCTAACTGGTTTAGAAAAGTGTTTTGTGCTTTCTGATAATTACAAAAAAAAATGTTGACCTGTGTAATTTTCATCAAATAATTTGCTTTTTAATTATTTAATAATTTCTATTTACTTATTTTATTTTATGCTTTTTGGCCATTACAATAATACAATCTATGTAATACAATAACAACACAATATGAACTAAAATACAATTATATAGGTATAAGCATAATTTTCACTTCACCTTTTGCCCTCCAGTTTTAACATGTTCAGCCAGGGTGTGGTATTGTCTGTGTGTTTTGTCCAGAGGTCTCCCCAACCAATATCATCTGCCAGGACTATGATAAAATTGGGCCTCTCTCTCATTTGGGTCATGTCTCCATTTCCAAGGCGACAGGTGAAGTAATACACCAGTCCTGAGAACAGATAGCAAAGGAGGAGCAGTACACAGAATCCGGCTTCTGCCATTCTGGGATCTAATCAAAAAATGAAACATTAAAAAAAAATCAGTAAATTAGTAATGAAGAATTGGTAAAGAGATTTGGACAGCATGAGATATTGTTCCTAACTCTTACAGCGACATCAGTTTTCACAATACTGATGTACTGACATCACAGCTCTGTAGCCAGGTGAGCTTTTTGACCAATCATAGATGAACTTTGAGGGCATGAATCTAAGAATTAATCAAAGAAACAAACATAAAGCATTCTGGTAAAAAGGTAAAGCAGGTGTCTTGCTATTGCAATATGTAGCAATATTTTTATTTGTCACAAACACAAAATATTATCTCTTCATTTGTCATTTTCTACTTTTTTGTATAATTTGATAGCCTCTACTGCCCCTTCCACTAAATTAACATTTTATAATGAAGTGACCAATGCAAAGTTACTACATTAAAATTTATGAAAATGTATGTAATTTCACCATTTTGGAGATAAAAGGATTTGTTCTGACAGTGACAACATATAGTTTTTATTACAGTAAATACAGTCTTACGAAAATGTGTGGGCATCCTTGTAAATAGGTTATTACAGGGAACTGACTAAAAATGTGACATTTCTACAAATTCCTTTATAATTATTATGCGACTGCTTGCCTGCTAAATCAAAACCAAGTGTGGTATTTGGTCAAAGTTTCAAGTTTATTCTTTTTAATTTTATAGTTTCACTCCCTAATATATACACAAATGCATATTTTAATTTCTAAAGTGATAATTATCTAAATTTTCAGCGTTTAGTTCTGGGTAAATTTGAAACTGCATCTAACAAAAAAGGGACTTAAAGTGTCATAATGTGACCTTTTTAAAATACCGGTGGGTCCTAGTTTCTATTGTAAAATTCTGTGCAAAATACAGAAACTGCAGAAAGTCTGTGATATCTAAGATAATTTCCAGCCAGTCACTACTTTTAATTAAACCCAGCTCAAAGGGGCTCTGCCCCCCTTTTCAATGTAAAGTCTACCCCATCTATGCAGAGAGTGTGTTCTCTTCTCTGGGTCCCTGGAGACTTTCTAGCCCAGCTTTGACAGCTGTTATATAACGGGCTAACAAACTTCACTTAGTGCACCAGTCCTCTTACAAACACTCAGCACAGTCAAATTCAGTACCTTGCAACCAGCTCAGTGCCTGGAAAACACACAGAGAGAAGCAGACTAACAATTTCAGGACCAAATTCACTCCGTAGTAAAAGGGGGTCGAGGTCATGATTTCTCAATCCTCAAAGTTCGCACGGCTGTAACCTCCCACCAGGCGAGCTGCATTTTTTTCACAGCAGCCCCAGCAGACACCACATGTTCTTTTGGCAGAGAGCACACTGCAGAGTCAGGCTGCACATGGACAGGGCTTTTTCCTCATTAACCTGGGAGAACAGGTAAGACTTCTCCATGTTCTTCTCTACTTTCACACACACACAAACACACAAATCTAAACAACTAATAATTTGAACGTTTGAATCTTAGCTCATTCATGTCCTACAGCTAAATTAAACATGGGAATGAGAAATGAAGAGGAACCCAATCCAATTGGTCAACCCATTTGGGTGAATACCTAACAACGCCCACCTTATTTATTTTTTTGTACATAAATAGCTTTATTCCCAATGTACTTTATTTTTGTAATCCTTCAATTTAATATAAGTGAAAACTCAAAATTAAGCCAGACCGATCTTTAGATTTGTGCTCAAGCAAGCTCAGAAGAAACTAAAATATTAGAAATGTACATTGATGGGTCAAAATGCTGATGGGGCTGTTTCTGATTAGACAAATGTCTGTTGTCTATCAACTGAGCAAAGCAAAGGAACAACTGTACCCCTGGCATGTTAATGACTTGAACACTCCTTTGTTAAAAGTAGTCAATAACTGCAAGAGCAGATCACTAGGGTACTTTAGGGTGATTTGTATTGTTCTTTCTGTCTGTTTATGTAACTATCTACCTACCTGTCTATTTTCTGGGCTGTGAGACTTGATCTAATGAGTTATTTATTTAGCCTATTCATTTGAATAAACCAGGGTAGGCTGTACACAACTAGGTAAACTAGGTTAGATCTTTTTCACCCAGTTATAAGGATTTTGCGTTCCACATAATGGTGTCAGTAAGTATCATGGACGTCTCTGCAGACTGAAAACAAACTAGATTCATAACAATGCAGAACTTCGTTTAATTACCAGTTCGTACCGGTATGGTCTTGAAGCCCTGCAGCGCCTGCGATCTACACACTACACACGTGTACACTTACGGTCACTGCGCATGTGCAACTCTCCAGTTCTGCACTGCTCTGCATCAGCTTCACACTGACGACACTAAAGCGAAAATATTTACCTCCAAAATAGTTTACCTCCAATATTTTTCACCTTTAGTTCACAGTAATTGTATACAGCAAAAATAGTGTTGTCACATAAACATGTGGCATGGTGGATCTTCAAAAAAACGGTTGCTTGGGACCTAAATGATTTCCTTGGCATTCAAAACAGGCTTATTGTATGACTAAATTGCGTTTAAAACTGATTGCTCACCGAAAAACTGATGTTTTGGTTCTGCTGCTCTATCCTGCTCCGCCTGCCTGACGGTGGTGTTACGTCATACTGTCGTCACGTGATCGTGATTTTTTTAAAACAGAGCAGGCGGTTCAGAAATGACCTAAACTTTGTCCGAAGTACAATTTCTCACAAAATCAAAATTCCATGCAGTCAGTAAGTAAGTAAATACACACATAAAAAAAAATCTGAAGATTTTTGGTCATATATGAGCTGCTGATTTTTAACAAAACAACAAAAAAAAATTTTTTTGCAAATTGAGCTGTAAGTAAAAGTATGAAAATCTCATGCAGTCAATAAGTAAGTAAATAAATGTGACTTCCCACAGTTCCTTTGCCTATTAGGACCCTACCTGTCCCTACATGAAGAAAAAGTAATGCAGTCAATAAGTAAGTAAATAAAATGGGCACTGGTAGATATATAAGATGTTAGCATATATACAAACTTCATTATTTTTTTTATTTTTTATTTTTTACCTGTCGTGTCTGGCATCTTAGCAAACAGATTATGAAGCTGGGTGCCTTGGTGTGCCAGACACCTTTGCTTTGCCAAGTGGGGCTTGACAGTATATGCCCCTCTTGTAATCTGAATTTATGATTTATTTATTTCAATAATTTTATTTAAATTAAGACAAATCAGACAGGGGTACAGAAAATACAGCGGAAGAAAAATAAGAAAGAAAAAAGGAGAGAAAGAGAAAAGATGCAAACAAAAAAACAAAACAAAAAACCCCCAAAACAAACAAGTTGAGGAGGCTGAAGGTCCAAATGAAGTCTGCATCTGTAAAACAAGAACCAGCCAGACAAACACAGAACAGAATTCAAAGCACAAACATCATACTCTGATACTGTTAGTGCTATAATAGTGTTGCGATGGCGATATCACATGCGATAAGTAAGTAAAAACTTAGCCTTTATAGTGTTAATGTTTTTCTGCTTTGGATTTGCTAGTAACATAGACTCAAGATGCTGACTAGTCCAACATATTTTATTTTTTAAGAATTTACTTAAACAGAGCATTTTAATGCCTCCCATAATACATTTGAACCATTGAACATTGGTGGAAAAAACTGAAAATATTTTTAAATAATTTTTAATCTAAAATAAATGTAAATATAATTTAAATTATAGTAAGTTCTTAGGCAGAAAAAAATAGCAAAAGGAACAATAAAAATAGCACAGAAGATGAAGAAACTGCCCAGTGATTTTTTTCCCCTCTTCTCTGTGGCTCTGGGTGAAGGTATGTATATGTACGATATGTATATTGCGCATGTTGATATCACGATTACGGTAAATTTGCGATATATTGTACAGCGCAAATATGAATGAAATCCATGCTGTAATGACAGATTCAGCTGATAATGAGATGAAATTCTTTTGTAAAATATCAACTGCTAAAATACCCAAAGAACAGCCGGAGGGTCCCAAGTGTGATCTAACTGTGTTTGAAGATCAGTAGTTGTAAAGCTTTCCTGTTAGAGTAATGAGCCCTTGTCTTACAGCAGAGATGAAATGAGATACGGTTGCTGTGGCTAATCAGGGGTTTCATAAGAAAGGTTTAAACTCTCACTTTAGCACAAACTGCAAAGGCTTGGCAAAACTTCTCAATGGACAATATTGAACAATGAGGTGTTTGCAGACTTAACATAATAACTGTGAATGCTGTACATTAAAAAATGTTTTATTTCTTTTACTTCTGTGAAAACTCACTATTTCCCAAAATACCAGGAGAAAAGCATTGATTAGCTATATTTAGCTCTGCATTGTTCACCTCCATCAATGCTCACCTTTAATTCAGATTAATTGTATACAGTAATAATAACGTTGTCACATAAATATATGGATGACCCAGGCCCACTCTTCTCTCTTTCATTCATTTCACAGTTTTCAACTCATCCATCATGGCATGGTGGATCTTCAAAAAAGACGGTTGCTTGGGACCTAAAGTATATTCTGAGGTCCCGGATGGAGGTTGGGGTTGGATTGTGGCTGTGGCCTTTTTTCTTGTGGAGGTCTTCACCTACGGGGTCATCAAAACCTTTGGCATTTTCCTCAAGGATCTGATGTGCGAGTTTAACGAGAGCAACAGCCGGGTTTCATGGATCATCTCAATATGTGTGTTTGTAATGACTTTCACAGGTAAGACCCCTATGGGCCATGGCCAAAGCCAGCTTCGGCGGAAATCGTTCTTGATGTTTCTGTGCTCATCTGTTTAACCTTTTCGTCCATATATACATACTGCTTGTCGGACCAGCTCCGCTGTCAACCGTGCTGAGTAATCGCTTTGGCTTCCAGCCTGTTGTGATTCTTGGAGGATTCCTCGTTTCCCTGGGAACAATCTCTACCGCATTCACCAGCTACATCACTCAGATTTACTTCACTATCGGGATTGTTGCTGGTAATCAAAGCCATTTGTTCTAAAAGGGTCTCAAGCGAGGGAGAATATGGAATAATGTAAAGGTAGTGGTCAAAATACTAATCATTTGTGTTTAGCAAAATTCATTAGTGATTCCTTTTTAAGAGAGAGCCAAATCCATAAGATATACTGTATGTTTAGCCACATAATTACTGGCAACCTTGGTAAAAGTGCCAGTGTGCCTGAATAGCTCAATATCACACTGAAAACAGGAGAAAACACGATGGCGCCTCTAAGGGAAGAAAACCTTTTTTTTTTATATAATCATCCTTCTGTCAATGACACCTTTTTTCCCCCCAAACAATATATATAATGTTTTATCTGAACATAGAAAGTTTCAGAGGCAGCTAGTGAAATACATGTGCTTACATTTGTGATTAGATAAAACTAAAGGACACTTTCCAGTTAATGTTGGCATTCTTTTTTGGAGACCCTAAAATTTTCTGGGAATATCAAGCTGTGGTCTTGGACCAGTCTAATCATCTTCCTCACTATGTGGTGACAACTAAGGAGTACCTGAATGCTCAGTGAAGCATAAATATTAGTTACTTCGTCAGTTTTCAGTGTGGGATTGAGCCTTTTGACCATGAAGACATTTTGTGGCCTTTTTAAAACACATATAGTAATATGTTTTCAGTACAACACTAATGTTAAATACAGACTTAATTGTAACTTGTTCAACTTACAGGCACAGCACCTAAAGTATAAAGCAACAATATGTTTGACAACAGTACAAGGTAGTAGCATAATAGTTAATAAAGAATGTTGAATATTAGTAGGGTTTCTGGTTTGAAAGACTACATTTTAAAAGGAGTGATTTATCGTTCATTTCCATTTTTTCTCCTTGCAGGATTGGGCTACTGCTTGACATTTCTACCCACTGTCACAATCTTGTCCCAGTATTTCAGTAAGCGTCGCTCCTTGGTGACCGCCATGGCCTCCACAGGAGAATCCTTTGCCATATTTGCTTTTGCCCCAGGTAAGGACAATCATGTTTCTCTCACTGTGACTATCACTTCATCCAAATGCACGTTTCTATGTGTAAAACCTGATGTTGTCCACAATTTTTAATTCATTGGGTTACAGGTCTTTTCACCAACAGTACAATGTCCTAATAACACAGGTAAAAAAATTGTAATCAGATTTGCTGTCACATAAATTTTTTGAATTATGAGTAATATTAGATTTGCAATAGACTTGCATGCATTTTTTATTAAACCACAGGCACCAATCAAGTAACTGTTTCAATACTTTCAGTGTGAGGTCAGACAGGCCACACTGTGGCATAGATATAATGTCAGTCATCTACCACTGTTTCTTCAAAAACACTCAGCATATGATTATTTTATGATCATTATACTAACTATCATGCAGAATAGAACTAGCTTCATCACAAAAACTGTACAATGTTGACTGCTAATGTGACTTTTTTCTGTTGTAATTACTAAAGACACTATATAACCAAAAGTATGCGGACACTCCTCCTAATTACTACATCTAGCTACAGCTATAGTGTGTACAATTAACCACATCGCCATCCAAGGCGCAGAACAAGTAACTGAGTTACGAGTTTTGAAGCTCAGGGTTCGTGTCAAGTCGCAGGTCAGTGTAGGCAAGTCTAAAGTTGATCCCTTACACAGAGCCCTGACACCAGCCCAGTGGGATGAGTTGGAACGTGAACTGCAAACCAGGCCTTGTTGTCCAACATCAGTGCCTGACCTCATAAAAAGTTTTTTGACTGAATGGACACAAATTCCCACAGACACACTCCAGTGGAGGCTGTTATATCTGTAGTGGGAGGGTAGTATCCTTATAATACCCATGGTTTTAGAACGGGTCATCCAATAAGCTCATTTAGGTGAGTCTACTGCAAACTGAATGCTATTTCAACAAAGTTAAATTCAATATAGCTCAGTTAAAATTCACATGTAGTGTATGGTAAATAATATAAAAGTATTATTATTTAATCCCTCGGTAATAGGGTTTTTAACTGCAATGAGGAAAAAGGGTACGAAAGTAAGACTGGAAATGATGTACTGAGCATTTGGCAGACACCCTTATCCAGACCTACAATCATTAGTTACAGAGACAGTCCCCTGGTCTAGGTCACTGGTGTTCAACACTGAATCAAAGCATTTTTTTTATATTTCAGTCATGGCTCCAGTCATCATTAATGATTCCACACACCTACTACATACATTTTCATGTATTGTATGTGTATTCAACTTCCATGATATGAAATTTATTCAACATAATGGTATTGGTGTAACTCAGGGTTGGGCAGCTCTCGTACTGGAGGGCCATAGTCCAGCAGGTTTTGGTGATTTCCCTGCTCAGACCTAGTTCACCAGTTAATTGTCAAGTTTAGTGAATGTGTTTGAGGAGATCTACCATCAAACCTCCAGGACCGGAGTTGCCCACCCCTGGTTTAACTGATACCCAGCTTACGCATCGGAGCAGTGGTTGTACAACCATAACATCTCTATACAGGCACAGATGTTACACTTTATTTTCTCTCCTGATCATATTGCTACTCAAATATGTTCCTACTACTCAAATATGTTCTGTCAAGCTCAGATCCAAATAATGATCCCTGTTTATGTTACTGTGTTTGTTACTTTACTGTATACGTATAGTGTATTAATATACATTAATATATAATATATACCATTTGCACATACCATAGATTCATAGAGTAATATATATTGTATTGTTGCACTGTTTTTGTCTTGCACAGTGTTTTGTCTTATCTGTGTATTTTATTTCTAAATTTTTATTTCTAAATCTTATTTCTTCTATTGTATTTGTATGTACACTGCAGATCCAGAGCTCTCGCCATTTTGTTTCCTCAACACTTGTATACGGTGAAATGACTTTTGACTTTGATATCTGTTCTCTTTTGCAGCATTCACAGCACTCAAGATACATATCGGCTGGAGACATACAATGCTGGTGCTTGGAATATTACAGGGTACAATTGTCATCTGTGGATTCCTGCTTCGCACTCTCATAATTGAGCCAAAGTCTACAACTGAGAGTTTTACCCAACCTCTAAAATCCAGAAAGCAGGAGATTATTAACTCTCTCCCTGAATCCGAACTCCATGGTTCTTTAAGCTCTAGAGACTCAGGTGTACAGTCACTGGAGGAACCAGAACAGAGCCCTCAAATATCAGGACAGCAAAACGAGGGGGAACCCCTTGAGATTCCTCAAAGCCAGCAGAACAAAGAGGAGCAAGGCAGAAATAAACTCTTGGACCTGATGGTACTGAAGGAGGGCAGCTTCGTATGCTATGCTGCATTTGGGCTCTTCGCAACACTTGGTTTCTTCGCTCCACAGCTCTATGTGGTGGAACTCAGTGTCAGTTTGGGCACTGAAAGGGACAAAGCAGCCTATATGCTGTCAATAATGGCTGTGGCGGAGATCTTTGGCCGTCTCTTGATTGGCTGGATCCTGAGCTTGGGGTGCATTAGGAAGATATTTGTCCTGCTTGGATGTGTGACGCTGATGTGTCTGGTCCTTGTGCTTTTTACTGTAGTTAATGGGTTCTGGGGACTGGCAGTATGCTGTGTGCTCTATGGCTTCCTGCTAGGGAATGTTGCTTCCACTCATATCCCCATGCTGGCCGAGGACGATGTGGTGGGCATCAAGCGAATGCCCTTAGCCGTGGGTGTTTACGTCTGCATCCAGAGCTTTGCTGGCCTTGCTGGACCACCTTTAGGAGGTAAGGGCATATTCTTTCTGCCATTTTCAGGTCGGAGCAGACAGACCCAACATTCTTTAACAAATCTGTGGTTTTACCTTCCATATCTGTGTATTACCCAAGGGAGGTGGGGTCAGAGTTCATCACAGCTTGGTGAATTTCCTGCTCAAACTCACCCACTAAAGCTAGCAATTAACTGCTGTTAAATCAGGTGTGTTTGAGAAGGAAATGAACCAAACTGTGCTCAGTACTTGCATTCTCATGACTATCAGTAATGACCCAAATACACCTCCAATTCAAAGTTTGCATTAAATCAAATACAGAACAAATATCTGAAATTGTTTTAAATTTGTAGATTTTATCAATAATGCATCAGGGGGTGCTAGAACTGGATTCTGTACTTGATGTTCTCCATATTGAGAAATGCCCTCTGCTTCTCCGGGAATAAAACATGCCACCATTGTTCTCCAGAATGTTCTCCCTCTGTTTACACTGGTTCCCTTGATTAATTAGTTCTGTTCTAGAACATCATAAAGTTAACTGCCAGTATTCGAATGCTGGGTCCGTGCGCTCTGGTCTTTAGAGATAAAATGTACTTTTTAAAATTTGAATGATGGTTCATGCTTTGTCTGAAATGATTTCCAGGTGTTTTGGTGGACATCACTGAAAATTACAGCTCAGCCTTCTACTCTTGCGCTGTGGGAATGGGGCTAGGAGCACTTTTTCTCGGACTGGTACGTCCAGCGAAGATGAACAGGATGAACAGAAGTTGAACAGGAGAGTGAGGATAAAGTAATGCCAGAAGAATTCTTAGAGGTGAACGTTCTCCCAAACTCACAAAGTCAATCCTGAAAAAAAGCAGTTTCAAATGTAACTTTGAACAGCTGTAAATTGGACGGCTTCACGTTTGAGGCAAAGGGGAAATCTGATTCACGATTTTATTCTTAAACAGTACTTGCGTTAAGTGAATAGACACAAACAGTAGGGCTGGGTTACCTTACCATCACACTTGTCAATAATACATTGCTGCCCTTTAAAAGAAGAGGAAGTTTGGAGCACCTCACACTGAACTCTTCAACAGTTTTGTAGTAGAATGGGGATCAAGTGAGACAATTATCATGAAACATTTCACTAGGAGTACTTATTAGGTGCAGTTAACTGTTAAATGGCTAGACATGCATGGTACAGTAAACACAAAGCACGACAGGTATTTAATAACAATTTTATTCCTGCCTTTAGTCATTTTTCATTAGTCATTTTTCATTAAGACATTTACAACAGAATAATTCTGCAATTCTGCTAAATGAGTTTGCTGAGAAGTTACTGCTGCATTAACTCTATATTCAGGTTTTGGGCCAGTTATGTTCCTTAAAGACACCGCTTCATAAACTTTCAAAGCTAGATATCTGTGAAACACTTGAATGTCTGCCACATGGATAAATAAGTATATGATTGGTAAACTGAACAACTAAAATGTGAATAACTAACTATTCATTAAGTGACGCGTCTTAATAAGAACTCCGGTGAAAGTACGAATTTTATGGTTGTGAATACATATGCACTTGAGGGTTAATGCTAAGCAAATAAAGGTATAGGCTAAGCATTATTACCTGACTTGAATTTTTTATATTTGAGATTTAAATATTTACATCATCCATAAAATTAAAACCACTAACAGGTGTAGTGAATAACACTGATTATCTCATTACACTGTCACCTGTCAGAGTGTATACAAGGCAGACAGAAACGGGTAGTACTAGAAGTTAGTGTGTTGGAAGCAGGAAAAATGAGTAAGTGCCTAAGTGACTTTGACAAGGACCAAATTGTAATGGCTAGATGACTGGGTTGTGGGGTGTTCCTGGTATGCGGTGGTCAGTACCTAAAAGACTCCAAGGAAGGACAACTAGTAAACTGGGAACAGGGTGACATGCTCCCATCCCACAGAAGAGCTACTTTTCGCTGGAAAAATGCTGGGTCTAATCAGAACTTGCCATGTATGGATCCGCGTAACTACACAGGTCAGAGTGCCCATGCTAACCCGTGTGTATCATCAAAAGTGCCTACAATAAGCATGTGGACATCAGAACTTAACCATGGAGTAATGCAAGAATGTGGCCTGGTCCGATTAATAATTTTCTTTTACGTCAAGTGAATGAAGGGGTTTGTGCGCTTCCCTTACATGGGAAAAGATGCTCTGGGCAATGTTTGGCTAAAAACTTGGGTCCTGGCTTTCATGTGAATATTACTTAAACATTGTCACGGTCTAAGTATACACCTTCATGGCAACAATATTAACTAAGGGCAGTGAGCCCTTCCACACTGGAAAATGGTACAGGAATAGTTTGAGGAACATGATAAAGATTTAGCTTCCAAATTTCCCAGCATCCGATGGAGCATCCGACCCAAGGAGGCTCCATCTCACCATTTACAGGACTTACAGGATAACCCCACAGCACACCATCAGAGGTTTTGTAGGGTCCATGCCTCAACTGGTCAGAGCTATTTTGAGAGCATGAGGCAGACCTAAGCACTATTTGGCGGGTGGTTTTAATGTTCTGTCTGATGATACAGTGCATGGTGTGTTTGGTTGCAAATGGTGATTTTGCAAAATGTTTTATACGTCTACTAGAACAATGAAATGCTGAGATTTATTACACATGGTCATCTCAAATAAAATAACTTGAGCAAACTTTAATGCAATCTTTTGATTAATGTTAGAGCAACTACACTTTAGAACATTGTCATTTTTGTACATTCAAAAAAAAATAAAGGCAAGTAAAGTGTTTGTTTGATCTAGATAAACCAGATCCAGCACATATCACAAAATAAACCTTTTACGTTTATTAACCTCACACGAATGTGACTGTCTTAAAATATTTCATCTTCCAGTATGCTCAAACTCTTACATAACCACTCCCTGAAGTCTTGAAAAGCTTGGGTAGTTTTGCCCAAGTGTTGTCCAGAGCTACTTGCTCCATTCTCTATCCAGTGTAGTAAAGCCTGCAAGATTCACTCCACATTAATAGACTGACTTGAAACAAAACATAATACACATTAATAAGCTCAGGTCAAATGTCAAGCAGCGACAGTTCAGACAATCGAATGTATCAGATTTACACCAGACACAAACCTTTGGGGTAAATGGGGAATTGAGAGAAATTATGTCGACATAGTTTGTCAGATGTAAAGCTGTTTGTTTTTTTAACTGTTAGAGCATTTAACTTGTGCATTTAACTGTTAGAGTCTAAATTAATGATATTGTAAGTCATACAATTCTAATCTTCCCTCTCATAACTATGAAACTTTTGTGTTACTTTCATGGTTACTGAATAACAAATAATAGACAAATACAATAAATACTAAGACTGGTAAAGACAGAATGCTCTGTGATTGTTTGCCTACATAATTCGCATCCTGTTAAGACCTGAGGCAGGTGACTGGTGCAGTTGTTGCAGAAAAATCATTCATACCTTGTACCGGTCAGCTATCTTAAAGCCAATTGCAGACTGTAGCTTCCTCAGGCAGATGGGGCAAACGTCTGGTGGCCGACGGTCTGATTCCTCTAAATGGTTGGATCCTTGCATAACACACTGGAGCCACAGGCAGTGCTTGACACCAAACATATGTCCAATCTCATGAGTCAGGGTCTACCAGAAGAAAATAACCCATTACTTTGAAAAATCAATGTATTTGCTAAGTAATTTTCTTAATTAAAGTATTGGGGCATCTGACCATTCCACCCACAGGGATTTTAATGACACTGCATTCAGTCGGTCCCCCCTTTGCAGCTTTAACAGTTTCCACTCCACTCCAAGATTGTGTTTTTGTGGAAATTGGTCAGGGCTCTGTGTGGGACAGTCATGTTCTTCCACACCGAACTAATCCAACCCTGTCTTTATTAAACTCACACGAGTTTAATATGACTTCGTGCACAGTCATGCTGGAATAAACAGGTTCTTCTCCAAGCTGTGTCCACAAAGTTGGAAGGATGGTGGTGTCCAAAATGTGTTGTTATGCTGAATCATTAAGATTGTTCTTAAGATTGTTCTGCCCAGTCCAAACCTTGATAAACAAGTGTGTCCCAATACTTTTGTCCATAAATATGTGACTGTGTGCGTGTAAATCTGGATGGGGTCACAAACATGTCATGGAAGTGGATTACAATATCTTTTCCCACAGAATGTACTATACTGAAGCTGTGTTAAGGCTGCCACACCTTACATGATCGGAGGAGCAGAGTGCTGGTGACTGGAGGGGTGTAGTAGCCCTGGAATACACTGTAGTCCCCTGACTTCAGCTTTGTCGCTTTCTTTAGCCGACCTGCATAATTCCTTGTGTAAAAGTCATCGTCATATCGGGCAAAACTGAAAACTCCCATTCCTGCAGCACAAAGACTTAATATTTAGGCCTCTATTCTAACAAACAGCTTAATCAATGATAACTTCAACAGCAATGTCTGAACAGAGGATTGAGATTAACGCAATGCATTCAGATTCCCTCTATGGTAGACTTACGCGACCACTAAGGATTTAAATCAGATATGCTGATTCAGCTAATCCAGAATAACTAGGATTAGAAATCTGAGTTTGGAGAGTGGAAAATCTGACCAGCACAACTAGATTTCACCTTCAGTGAGTGATGCTTGGCCAAAGACAAAATTCCAGGAGTCTTTTGGGTACAGATCAATCATTGTGATCCCCACAATGCAAAATGCATCTTTTGGCTTCTTCTTTTTCAGAAAAGACAGCAGCTCTCCTACAAACAGGGTAAGAAAACATTGAGAAAAGAAGAAAGAAGAAAGAAAATATCTTGCAGTCCTGTATTGTGTTTGATAATATACCCAATGAACTAACCAACTCTGCCCACTCCTCTGAGCACTGACTGCCCTCTGAAGGACACCGAGTGGAAATGATCCAAATCGATTCAGTTTCCAAAACATGCCAAAAGCCCACTATCACTTACCAGCATGAAGCTGAAGGTTGTGTGTATTGCTGTTGACACGAAATGTACAGCCTGTCAAAGCAACTGATACTGGTGGTAGGAGCTTAACCACGAGGCCGTAGTAGAACGCCTGACAGTATCCTCTAAGCCACTCCACATACTGCTCAGTAATCCCAGCTCCTTCCCCAAAAGAGCCTGCAGGCAGAAGAAATCAAAGACTGGATTACAGACATATTTACTGTGTACATGATACTGCATTTTATGAGGACTAACGTCCAGAACCATCTCTAACATACACAAACAACATTTAAACTTTGGTTTGTGTAAGATTTGTGTGTGTATAATTGATGATACTTTCTAGCAATTTTGCGCTATCCAGGCACATTTTTTGCATTATTCACGCTTGTTCACTTGGAATGTTTAGTCTTTCCCTAGGAAGGTATACAGAGCCACCACGCAAGATTCTAAATGTTGGTCTTTCCACTAACCAATAGTCTGTATGTAAATGGTCTTATGGCCATTGTTGGGTGTGCTGCGGTACGGGTTGCTGTAGAAGCTCTGAAAGTCCTGAGGCGCTTCAGGGTGTGAGGGAATCCAGTCCGAATCAGAGTGAATGGTGATGGGACCAAACAGTGGACTGCCAGGAAGGAGACCCTCCTCCAGCAACCTTTTCTCCTCTCGGCTGTACTGCTCATAGATCTGGATCAGGTCCTTACGGGTAGAGAGGAGAGCCAAACGCAGCTTCTCCACAGGACGCTCAACCACCTGCATCTGGATGGGGATCACCACATGCAGACAGAAATATAAGGAACTCAACCCTGGGACAGTCCACTACTAGTTACAGGCATTGCCAGCGTTATTCAGTAGTTCTGAGTTTTTGTGTGCGGACTTTATATACACATATTGATTTCTACTCAGCTTGAAAAGAGTCTTACGGTCAAAGTTCCATCTGTTTAGAATTAAAAAACTGGAATGAATAAAAACTCTTGATGATGGACATTTTCCATGGACTTTATCTAGACATATTGATTTCTACACAGTTTGAAAAGACTCTTACCATCAGTCGAGATCTTTAGAAATATCCGGATTCATCATGAACCTGGTTTTGTGGCGGATGAAAGGTCTAGCTCTTCTGTATTTTGAAGTGAAACTGGATTTTAGGTAAATAAAAGAAAAACTCAGTCGTTGTTCTTGGAGATGCAGGCGCCTAACGTAAATCTATTTCCCCCACGGCTTTACGTTTTTAGACAGCTTTAAAAGGGCTGCTTTGAGGCTCTTCCTCGGGACAAAACTCTGCAGACCTTTAAAGAGCTCAAACCTGTCATCAGGGCGGACTGGTGTCAGGACTGCCAGTGACAAATTTCAAAACTGAAGTCCCCACGTGGCGGACTGTTATAAAACTAAACAAATCCGACGAGCCACACCCTGTACCCAAACACTTTCTTAGCGTATAGTGGTCAGTCATGTGTATAACAAAAGATACAATCGGATAAGGATGTTTCCTTTGCATTAGAAAAACGTAAAATCACATTTTGTGTCGACATCTCGACATACTGCTGTAGATAAAACACAACTGTTCAAAGTTTCCAACGCATAACTTTCTGAGAACTTCAAAATAAAAGCCCCACATCTGCTTGTTTTTTTGGTTCATAAAAAAAATGAAAGTGAAACTCAACCATCTCCACCGCACCCACAAGACTAAATTTTCGACTTTTTCTGTAGAAACGACACACAATAACGCTAATCAGTAGTAGATAGTTTAAACATATAACTTAGATTTAATCTGTACCATCAAAGCTCAGATCATAAGAGACATAAAGCAATTTTCTTACACTCCGAGTTAGTGCTGAACTGAGCTCCAAATTAGGATTTTACATTAAAACATTAAAGAAAATACAGGGAAATTGTTTTTCCAGGGAGACCATTACATGTATTTAGTCAATCAGAAATAAAAAAGTCTCATTTCTCTGTAAAATAGTCAGATTTAATGGACCAAAGGGGTTATACAAAAGCGATTGAAAACAATGAAATTGATACTGTACATGACGAACAAAACCAACAGCTGTGGGCAATGACTAATCTGAGCTCAGTCTTTCAGATAAAAAAAAAGACCCCAGTGCCATTCTTCAGAAAATCGGTTTACCAGCGAAATTCAGATTACAGTAAAGCGATGACAGTCTTCTGATTCAAAAGTACAGTAAGGCTTCAACCATCATCAGAATCACTTAATACATATTCAGGAAGCTACTTCAAAAAGCAAGCTTTCTGCCAGCTAAGCTGAGAACTCAGAAAACCTGCTTTGTGAAATCACTCCAAGATTTAAATTACATAATAGACAAGATTGTACTGTAAATTGCAACTTGAGGGAAAAAATCTGAAAGCCTGAACGGCTCGGTCTACACTAAATACACTTCCTGTGCTCCCCCAAAATAAACTGCACCACAAACCCTGAGGCAAAACCAACCACTTAAGCCAACATACACTAAGATATAAGATCATTTTGGCTTATGAAGTAAATCTGATGTAATAAATGCATATGTACAGATATTTATCTAACAGGTAAATTTGTACATAAACCACCCGAGGCTTTAATAGCTAATGCTGTTCATCCGTCACTTTAAGGGAAATATTAGTAAGTGAAAAACTGTCCGATTGTGATTCAAAACTCTAGACAAGGGATCTGTACAACTTACATTCTTTAAAACAAAAAGATATCAGTGACGATTCTTTCCCTTTTGTTATTAGCAAAGACAACAGCACTACATACAATGGTACCTTAACTGGGACACTGACATGGTGTACGGACTGGTGTCCTAACTGTGGGCGTTTAAAAAAGGGAAAGGAAAAGGAAAAAAACAAGAAAAAAAAGCAGCACCTAATACCATTATTTATAAAATTCATTCTAAAATGGGAAAAAAGTCCAATCTCAATCATGAATGGTAGGTCACCGTATACTGTCTACAATGCATATTTACAGCCCTGAGTCTCAGCATTTAACCTTTAAGCTTACAGCCAGTCAGTTAGCATGTGGAGTGTGTCAATGTATAGTTCAGCTACATTTACCGCTTCTCAGCGGCATGCCTGCGCCTGTCCCAAAAATATAAAAGCCAAACCCTTTAAAAAATTAAAAAACCCTGAAAGTGAACTGTTCTGTCCATCAGTCGTTATGATAAAATAAAATAAGATTAAAATAAGAAAAAAATCAAAAATCCTACCAAACACACATTTTTCTCCACCAGCACAGATATCGTTTTAGGGCATTAATGTACAAATGGGCTCATTTTAATCTCTTATTCTATTCTTTTTTTCATACTACAATAGAATTACTAATCGAAAGAATGAGAATGTGACACTGACTTTTTTTGTAGCAGTAATTTAAATGAATATCTTGTAATATTGTAGATGGGCCTGGTTTCTCTGAATAAAAAAAATAAAATAACCAGAGCCATGCCCCATAACTCTTCTCTTGATAGGAGAAAACTGTGCGTAATACTGATCCACAAGACACCGGTGAGTGGTCATATGCAGGCACAACTGTGGTCAGGTTGGTGCATCAGAACTTGGACAATAGTACAGACAGCTAAACATCTTTTAAAAAGTGGAAATGACAGAAATATAGGAGACAAAAATGTGCTGTATCACAAAGTCAGTAAAAGAAGTGTGTGGGGAAAAACAAAGACAAAAATAACCACACAGATTAGCGAGAGGGGCTGGAAGTGACACTCTGAGGGAGCTTGGTGAAGTAGTCAGTCAGTGGCATAATCGACCCACCCTGGGCAGGTTTTCATTTCAGGGGTTTTACTCAATCATGCTTCTTGTTCAATAGAAGCCAAAAAGAAAAATCACTCATTAAAATGGAATAATCGTAAAGGATGTGACATTTCTCTCATTGTAACATGAGCTGCTTCAAATTTTCATGCAAGATAGTGTCCTTGACATCACGAAAGACAAGTCGGATGTTCTCTGTGTTAATGGCGGTGGTGAAGTGGTAGTACAGCGGTTTCTGCTGCTCGCGGCGCTTGCTGCGAAAGCACTCCACGAGGAACTTCTTTACTTCGGACAGGTCGTGGGCGTCTCCCGTGTACTCAGGGAAGTAGTCTTTGATAGACACGAGCTTAACCTTCTCCTCCAGCAAGTCCATCTTATTGAGAAAGAGAATGATCGACGCATTTGAAAAGACCCGGTTGTTCACAATGGTCTCGAATATGCTGAGCGACTCCGTAAGCCTGTTGGTCTGGCGGTCCTCCATCAGAACCTGATCAAACTCGCTAGATGAGACAAGGAAGAGGACAGAAGTGACACAGTCAAAGCACTCAAACCACCGGCGACGCTCTGACCGCTGCCCGCCCACGTCCACCATCTTGAACGGAACATTCTTGATTTCAAAGTCATACTCGTGGATGCCCTTGGTGGGCTTCCGGGCCAGAAGTATGTCCTGCTGAGTTGGTAAGTAGCCCTAACGATAGGAAGGAAAATATGAGAAAATCATGAAATAACATAAATCAATCAATATCCACACTGAAGAAACTACCTGTTGTTAAAATATCTCAAGGTTCAAGATTCTTTGACACATATGTAGTTTTAAAAGTACAACATGTAGTGTAATGAGCACATTAGTCAACCCATATATACACACACACACACACACACACACACACACACACACACACACACACACACACACACACACACACACACAC
>JBBJLR010000111.1:30224039-30236172 GCA_037577145.1 Brachypetersius gabonensis | reverse complement strand
ACACACACACACACACACACACACACACACACACACATCTCTCTCTCCCTTTGTCTCTCTAAATGTCTAAGATGCATTTAATTAAAAAAAAAAACAATTTAGCTTTGTTAAAATAATAAACACACCACACAAATTCTTTCTCTGCATTTAACCCATTCATCCATTCTGCCACTAATGAGGAGCGCCTGTGGGTACAGTATCTTGCTCAAGGGAAACTCAGATGTGCTGCTAGCAATTGGGATTCAGATCTACAACTTTCTGATAGCAGGGGCAACTCCCTAACCACTAGGTCACCAGCTGCCCCTAATTTAGCACTGATATTTCTTGTATGTGTAATAGCAACTGTGATGTGTTTTGGAACAAAAAATGATCTGGGCAGTAAGCTTTTTTTTTTCTCAGAAAATCACTAACATTACAATATATTAATAAATGACAATATATGTCAACTGTTTCCAAATCTCTCATGCAGCAGCCCAGTACCTGAATTGGTTGATTAATGCTTCATTTGATGAAATGCTATGTGCTGGTGGTGGAGCTGAACATATTTATTCAATGACTGGGGACATCAAACCTGTGTTCTTCTGACCGACTCAAAAGATTCATTTAACGGGAAACTCTTGCTGTATTTATATTTGTTATTTAATTTTTTGTGATGTTTTTTACAAGCCACAACCTTGTATCTCCAAGCATCTGCTGCCATTTACATGTACATAAATATTAAAAAATATTTCACTTTACTTTCCACTAAATGTCTTCAACCTGTAAAGCTACTGTTTTGAGATAGTAGGTTTTGTTCTGTCTGGAACTATTTATACACATAGATGAGGCAAAATATTGGCTGCTCACAGATGAAGTGAATACCATTGATTATCTGGTTATACCAGTGCATGTCTGGGATATATTAGACAGTAAGGAAACAGTCAGTAGTCATTCAGGACATAAAATACTTTGTCAAGGGCCAAATCATTATGGTCAGATAACTGCGTCAGAGCATCTTGTTAGGGTCAGCCGTGGTGAGTACCTACCAACAGTGGTCAGACAGAACCAAAAGTAATCAACGGATTTTTAAATATAACTAATTAGGCTGATTACAAGAGGACATGCTGCTAAGAATAAGGCTGCGTGGCTGCAGACTAGTTAAAGTACCCATGTTAAACCTTGTTCAGTGTTCTGGAAACTTGAGCAGTAAAACTGGACCTATATTTTATATTATATATGTAATATTATGTATATAATTTTATGATTGTCAAGAAATACAAAACAATTTCTAAAACTAGTTCCAAAATGGCATTGTAACACCATATACAAGAATATAAAGGGCAGCTTCTTTTTATTGTCCATTCTATCAGCAAGCTTAATATAGCTGATCACAGTCCAAGCTAAGGTCAGTGTGTGCTTAAGGGTATTAGTCCAGCTTTATACCGTCCTCAGGTCTGTTAAGATATTGCATTGGGTGAGGCTAAAGTAATATGTAATATGTATCTTGAGGTAAACAGATGCCCTATGGCTCTTTATTGGACTCTCCTAACCTAATATTGACTCAACATTAGGATGGTAATGGCTCAATCACTTGGCTAAGAGCTCACTGTGATCCAGATGAGGGTCCCTAAACAGCCTTCAGAAGCCAGAGACCCTGACAAAGCAAGAAGCAACTTCAAACAACCCAAAAGAGTAACCAATCAATCACGGATGTATTTCAAAGGTGTCAGCCACACACCCATCATGGCATGAAATGGTGCCTCCACATTTGAAATGTTGCAGACCTTAAAGCAGATGACTTGCTGTCCAGTGGGAAGAGTTCACTAAAGAACCATGCTTGAAAAAGAGGTGTGTAAAGGACTCACTAAAGATGTTTTAACTCAATACAGTTTAATACCAGCATGTTTTCTCCTAAAACATTTACATGTGGTATTACTTCATGATTGTACATTCTGTTTGGGAAAATGGATTTCCGAAGAACTGTTGAATTTATTTAGGATGTTAAGAGGGTTTTTCTATAGCACCACACAAAAGAACATTTAAGGCATTTTTAAGAGTGGGCTCACCTAAACTTATTTTGTGTGTGTGTGTGTTTCTTGTCACAACATGAAAATTGATTTCGAAATTTTAGTAAATGTTTGAGTCAAAAAAATATGTCCGACATACACTCAGCGAGCCAGTGCAGAAGGGGATTTCACCTAACAGGTCTGGAATCCATATATCTCCTTTAAAGAATCATACATATTTTTTTACATACATTACATAATATACATAAGGGTATCTAGTCACTTTGAAGGATTTAGCTCATGTGTGTGCCTAAAAACTGATCTTGAGAATTGTTGTATATAAACCAACAATTTAAGTGGATGTCCAGTAATAATCAGGTCTAAATTCTGTGAAAAATGTAATAATAGTCACTTAAGGAAAACAGGCCTATTGTGAAAAAAAGCAGCAGGCAAACGACCAAGCTAAAATCTGTCAGGATTAGATTAGTGTTGAAAATGGCTCTCCTTTAAACGCAGCGTGAGTTGTGTGTAGCCCTTTGATGGAGTCCACAGTGAGCCACATTCAGCCTGAATTTCTGGGTACTAGTGGTACATTTACTTAAAAGAATATTTCAGCATTTTTAATTCTGATCTCTGTCTATCTTATACATAGCCTATCATCTTTTACCATGAACAATTCCCATGGAAAACAGGGATGTCGATCCTACTTGAGCTGAAGCATCTGCCCTTTGGCTTTGTTTATAGGTGTGTTTTGAGTGGACAGGTTTTCAGTTCTATTACGAAATACAGCGACACTTTGAAATGGTGTCTGGGGTAAAGATTAGGTTGAAAATTGCTACGGTGTTCCTTTCATGCACCAACTCATTTGAACCTATTTTGCTTTTAAAGGTGAATAGAAGTGTTGGTTTTATTAGTATCACACTTGTTCTCTGTTTGTTTTGTTAAACGGGTAGATGGAAACTGTGGTGTTGGAGATGCAAGACCCCAAGACTGGGGTGAAGTCTCAGACCCAGAGACTTGTTATCACCACCATCCCTCATGCCATCACAGGTAAGACCTGAATGCCTGTTAATTGCAATTGTTGTTGTTGTCAATTGAATTGAACATTGTCTTGTTGTAGTTTTTCTCTTTTGTTCTTTTTTCTTGCTCCTGTCTGCATTTATAGTCTTGTGTTTAGTTCTTTTCTGCTCTTGTGATGCACCATAGTCCTGAAGGCATGTTGTTTCATTTTACTATGTACTCTCAGTATATGGTAGAAATGGCAATAAAACCTACTTGACTTTACTAATGTGTGCTGAATGGAAGAGCAAACCGCAGAGAAATGGAAAATCTCAGGCAGCATATAACATGCCAAATATGCACTGAACTGATGAGACTCACACACACAGTGATTTCTTGAGCAAGATTACTCTTTAACTGTACTAGGTATCACTGCCAGTCCATACATTAGAGTTCTCTTATGTAGGTCTAGGTCTGAACTATCTATTGCCATGACAACCCCCGAGCAGCTGGCTGCAACGTCTCTCTCCTCTGGGCTGTGTGGTCTCAGGGTGAAGAGCTTTTCTCCTCTCCGTTCTTAAAGCCTCACTGCCTCATGACCACCAAAAGCTTCAGACATACAAAGGGGCATAACGTATATAGCAAAAAAAAAAAAACATCAAGGTACCTGAACACATTGATCTTAAAAACACAAACACTATGCATGAGATGTTTTATGATTTGTTTATGTTTAGTTTTTCCAAGGTTTGGAAACAAGTAAGACATGAACAAAATGCGTCAGCCAAACACAATCGAAAAATTCAAAATAAAAGGAAGAATCACAGAGCCAGTAAAAATAAATTAATAAAGTAAGATAATGAGCTGACATCCAATCAGACACTTGTTGCTATGCAGTTGCTGTACACTGGTTGTTGTTTACAGGTTCTGCTCTAAATACCTCTTTTTATATTAGCAATTCTGTAAGTTTTGTCAGTACTCATTGTAAACTCTGAAAAGTGTATCATAAGGTAATTTATCAGAGCAATGGTAACACATCACTATATTGTATACAGTATTCATTTCTAGTCTATTGTGGAATTCTGTAATACTAAATTCAATGTAGTTATTTATTAAAATGAGTACTTAATCTTAAGACATTTTGATCATCACCTACCATGCTTTATTCCAGAATTACTATGAGCTAATCAGTAACTAATATAAACTCTTCTGTAACTGCTATAAATAAATTATGAGAGAGAGAAATTGATGGGTATACACACTGACAGGTCCTTAATGCTAATAAGTGGTTAATCTTTCGATTACAGGTATTTTTAGCAGTGTTTCTGGTGTTTGGCCTGGAGAGGACACCTGATGTGTTCATGAATGATTTAGTGAAAACACGCTCCAATTAAAAGAGCTCCCGCTGGTCACACACCAGCAAACCCAGACATGACTTGACAGCTATTGCGAGAATGCTTCTTTATCTTCATCTAATTTCCTTTTCTCACTATATGCATGTCTTTAAAATACTGTAATAATGTATGGTTACAGGAAATAAAAACTGATATAAAACCTTTATATCATGTGAAGTTTATTTACAGTTTCTGTAAATACCCATTCATTAAAATATACTTTAGGAAACAACATTTATGCCATCTCCCCATAGTAGCTGTTCTGAATCTTTATTTTTTTTATAAAAAACTTTCTTCTCTGTTCTCACTGTCTGCCTTTTACCCCACATTTCCTTCCCTGTCTCTTATTTTGTATTTCCTTTCTGCTTGTAAGCATTTCACTAGACCACCAGGGTTCAATTTCCAACTACAGTCCTGAAGAACCGCTGGTGCTGCATACTTTTGTACTATCCCTGCATGTAACACCCTACTCTCTAACCATCAGCTGACCATCAAGCCTTTTGTCAGCTGAATCAAGTGTGTTAGCATAAGAAAGACATGCATGGGGGAGTTTCTCATTCAAAGTTTCTGCTGGCTGGCAGACAAGTGTCCCACTTTCTCCTCTGAGTTCAATATTAGCCATAATAGTGTGCAGCCCCTGCAGGTGAGCTGCAAGTAATTAAAGGCAACCCGCTGTATAAACTTTTATGCAAGCTTTATTAGCAATGGCAGTTTCTTTAAAAGAGCTGTAAGGAAAGTGTTGATTACACAAATAACTAATTTCATAACTGTAACTACATTTCTCTCCTGCCTCCAGGTGAAGATATTATTGAATGGATTTCTAATCATTTCAAAATTGATGCTGCTGGTAAGTGGTAATTGTTTTATGTGTTCTGGCATAAGTCACTGTCATTAGAAAACCCATAACCCTTAAAATAATATATTATGTGCTAATGCTGTTAGATAAAATTGTCATTTTAGACCATTTCTATTAGTCCATTTATGCTGGAATGTTAAAATGTTAAAAAAGGACTGATATGACAATGGCTTGACAAGTAATCATTACTCTTGATTGAAGTAATTCTTTCACTGTAAATCCAAATAATCATGGCTTCATGGCACATAGTGTTTTGATTTTAAATGCATTAATTCATCAACTTATCTTCAGTTGGCCCATGTTAAAGGAATGATTTGGCAAAACGTTTTATTTAGACTATTTTCATCTTGCACTAAATGTAGTCGATCAGTCAAGTTTGGTACCCAAATTTTCATTCTTTAGTTTAGAACTGGAGCCGTGAGACAATCGGAGTCAATAGTTACCCAAATCTTTTCCATAAGTCCATCCCCAAAGCATCTCTCAAACAGGAAAAACTGCATCCAGTTTTTGAATCAAAAACATGAACAAAATGTTAATGCTGCAGGTAACCTTTTAAACAACAGTGTCTGTTTTCACAAACCACTTAAAGAGTTGGAGTGCTGACCCAGAATAATTTTTTTAAATCCAAACATGTCTTGATGGATGTACTGCATCTAGGATAAGTGAACAATTGTGGACATTTCTTTCACTGAAGTATTTCTTTAAAGAACAATCAGTGAATCAGTGAAATAATGTCTCTTTTGTATTTGATTCTAGAGGCCCGAGCTATGGGGAACATGATGGTGGCCTTTGGATACATTTATCCTCTGCAGGATCACAAGAGACTCATTATTAAACCAGATGCTTCACTGTATCGCTTTCAGGTAGCGACAATGAAGACTCTCAGTCTGTGTATTACATCCATTACATTAATAGATTTGCATAGAATCTGCTAAATGTACTTATAAAGATGTTCCTAATTTGCATTTTTTTCCATAATGATAAGAATGTACTTGTCCTCATTTCTTTCACAGACCCCGTATTTCTGGCCTGCACAGCAGTGGCCAGTGGAAGACACAGACTATGGTTAGTAATTGCAATTGTTCATTCATTCTCTAAACATTCTGATCAACTGTTAACATTACAATTTATATGAAAACTATTACAGTTTGTCCCTGTAATAATTTGTTTAAATGATAATGATATATTTATTTAAGCATTATTTATGATTTATTTGTCATTATTTGTGATCATCTTCATCTTAAAATGTTTTTCTTTGTTACTGATGAATAATACTCTTTTTTTTTTTTAAGCAATATACTTGGCAAAGCGGAATATACGTAAAAAAGGGATGTTAGAGCTGTATGAACAGGTATTGCTTCTATGATCACATTAATATTCACTCCAATCATATCTGTTTACTGGAGAGAATTGTTTCCATGGTATCATCTCTAGTAGCTCTTTGCACGGAAACTAATAATGAAGGAGTTTTTCATTTTAGGAGCAGTACAATAATCTTCACAAATGGATGAACCACAAGTGGGACTTCATTGTGATGCAGGCCAAAGAACAGTACAGGTCTGTGAGTTGCTGTTGTCACACCCCTGGTCAGCGGTTGCTAGAAGCCGCCCTGCCCTGTCTTGACTTTTATTTTGCCCTTGTCTGTGTACACCAGTTCCGGGTTTTATTGTATAGTTTACAGCTGTCTGGTGTTTAAGTATGAGTGATTGTCTGTTCCTATGGTTCTTGTTCTAGTCCTCTGTGTTGCAACCCTGGGTCTGTCAACCATTTTATGTCAGAAGTTTATTCCGTCATACATGTGACGTTTAACTATCGTTAGCCCGTCTCTAGTGTTTTTGTCTATTTTGTATTTTGGCCTTCTGCCTTTCTTGAGTTTGTAATTAAAGTCTAGTCTCCTGGAAATCTGCGCCTCTCCCTCTCCCTGGAGCCACGGCTACCTGAGAGTTGAAAAAAACCCAGTGTTTACTCAAATAACAATATAATACTATGAAAAAAAAGTAATTGCTTTTCATGGTGTGTTTTGTATGTCATCATTTACAGAACTTTTCTGTTCTTGCACAAGGTGTGTGCTTTCCTTCTGTGCGTAAATCCAGTTTCCTTAGACAGTGGGTTTTCACAGTGTTTCCTCTGTGTTTTTTCAACAGGGCAGGAAAAGAGAGGAAGAAACCAGATCGTGTGGTCTTTGATTGCCAGGAGAGAGCCTACTGGGTAGTACACAGACCACCGGTGAGTAAATAACATAAGAGTTCCTTTTTTACTAAGCATTGAAAGAAAGTAAAATCAGTGTCTGGAAATCTTAAAGGAACGAGCTGTGTCTTTTTCAGGCTAATGTACCTGGATTCAGTTCATCAGCTAATTATAAAGTGCTTTCTGAGCTGGTTCAGGGGCATTAGAGCAGAAAAAGCACAAAAACATGCAGAGCACCCACTACTTTGTATAGTTTCCTCAAAATGTTATGGTAGGTCAGGTTCTTGTTTTATATACAGAAAAAAGCTCTTTGCTGCATAATATGAAATATCCAGTCTGCTCAAACAATTCTCACCAAAGTGAAAAGATCAAACCAATAATTTGTTTCACGAAATGCAGCATAAAGCAGATTTATGAATTCATAATTGCAATGATTCACTTTACTCTCCTGGACAGCCAGGGACAATTAGTGGGATGGACTACGGACTGGAACGACTGGTAGATCCTAATCAAGAGGAGGTAAAAAGGTGAGTTTTGAGTTTTGCTAATTAATATTTTGATTTGAAGCAGCTTTGAATGTACAATTCCATTTTTCAGTTTATTTATTTATCAGTAAATGAGAAATCATGGAAACATTTTAAGAATGTTTATTCTCTCTGCAAAATAAGACTGCACAGGTTTAGTGGTCAATACTGAAATATTAATAACTTCTGGACAAACAATGTGACTGTCGATATTTATGCATCATTAATCTATTCAAACATTGCTGCATTTTCAAATGGTTGATGCTAGATTGAATCAGTGGGAGGGGCAGGAGCAGCGCTCTGCACCACATCATCACTACACATTTGTAGCAATTACTCCTCCTTCATTATATATCCTGAAATCTTAAGAAACACTTCAGCTCAGTATTTCTACAAAAAAAAGCAGTAATGAAATAACTGTTAAACCTTTTTGCATCTGTTCATTCCACACTGTTATTTGTGCATCATCTAATGGGTAGTACTTTAAATAAAAGTATTGATAAGTATCAGTATCTATAAGCAGTGTCAGTGTCAGTATTGGTATCAATAAAATCCAAACAATACTTGTCCGAAGGCTACTTGCACAACACTAACTTTTTTTACATTCCTATTTAGAAACACCAATGTGTTAGCAAAGAAATTCCTTGCTTTGTTCTAATGAGCAATAATTGATATAAATGTGCTTGTGCTTTTGTTATTGCCCACAATAACTGTGATTTCTAAGGGACAATAACAGCACATGTGATTCTAGAAATTATATGAACTAATTAAGTTATTTTTCATGTGAAATGTTTTCTTTTTAGGTATTGTGTATTTTGTCTTAAACACGGAATTAATTAGTCTCCATGGTTAGATGTAGCCTGCAGAGTCTGTTGATAATACAGTGGGAAGCAAAAGCATCTAGCCTGTCAAGGGCACGTTTAGTCAGCTTATTTACAAGAGGATTTATGGTGTGATAATCTCACTGTTGCAGCACACCAGGAGAACTCGCTAACTTATACGTCATGCACTGCACAGGCTGACAACTAGTCAGCATTTACTGCTGGCTTTGTGGTTTACAATAAAACACAGTATTCTTTCAGGAACAGTGCATGTTTACTGCCTGGGACTAATTTTCTTACATCTCTCTCTCTTTTTTTTTTACAGCTTTTGTCTGAAATGTATGTGGTATAAACATCAAAATTGTGAGAAATACTTCTTTTCAACTACGATGTGTATAGTATTTTACATCAATACAAATAACATTTTTATTCCAAAAATAGTTTGAAAAAAGGTACAGTCCAGGTAAATTTTAGTGTTCATGCACCCTAACAAGTAGAACATGGACCTTAATGTCCAATCATGTGGCTTGAATAGGTGTTGAAGGTACACGATTGTCATTTTCTCAGGAGAGATTGGCAAATGTGTGTCCTTTTATAACTTAATCTATTAAGTATAGAAACTAAAATAAAGAACCCGGAGTCAAGGTAGATGATATAGAGTCAATGTGGTTTGAAAAAACATACAGGAATATGGTTCAGTTATGTTCCGTAACTAAAGGCAATGATGACTGTACCACCACACTTACAGCATCTGTACCTTTGAAGTGCATGGAATAAAACTTAAAACTGAATACAATGTATTCAGTGTCCACAACTGTGTAATTATTTGATGACCCAATAGTTAATCACTGACATTTCATTCAATACATCATCACTGAAAGCATTTTCTCACCATCTTCAGCGTTGTTGATTTGTTTTTCAGAAAAAGACATCAGACTACTACAGAAGAATAGTAAGTCTTCATTTTACTTTTTATTTTACTTAATTACATATCATATATACAGAACAATGATACAAAGAAGTTTTGTGCATTTATACATGACAGTAATTAGAATAAGTTTTGCCATCAGCTAATTACCTTTTGCCTTTTGGAGCAGATTATTTTCACCCAACAATGCATCATGAGGCCTAGAGTGAAGTCATCTGTGTCCATTGGAGCGTATGTTACATAAATTAACATCCACACTTTTTTACTTTATGATATGCGTTTAAATATATTTCTGTTACCGATCAGTTTTATACCATAAACTACACACACCAAATGCAATGGCGCACCACTTTACCACAGCCAATTCTTAAAGGGGACATATTATGCAAAATTCACTTTTGAAAAAAAAGTTATAATAGGTCTATGGGCTACAAAACATGTTCATGAGGTTCACTGCACAAAACCTTTCTCACATAAAGAGATTCACCAGCTTTATTATCATAGATTTGGTCCCTTTCAAACCGAGCCATTTCAGGGCTCTGTCCTTCTCATGCAAATAAGCTGCTGCTGGCCACCCATCCCATGCTCCACCCACCACGCTGCTCGTTTGACACATGTGAAACGAAACATACTTAACTGCGATAGTGTCATGTCGCCTGAATGGGAAGGACACAGCAGCACGCTACTAAGTTCCAAAGACATGGTTTATTTGGTAAACAAGTTTTGAAAGTCGTAACGTAAGTCCAAACGTAAACACACAGGACCCCTGTGTGGATCCTTCTAAGGAGGAACCTCGCTCCTTGGTGTTTCTTCACCCCGTGAACTGTTAAGTCCGTATCTCTTGTCAGCGAGTTCTTGAACCGCAGTTCTTCGGTTTTCTCTGTCTGGGAGAAAGTGCAGGATTTGTGCTGATCCTTACAGCAACAACACAACACTTCATGAGTGACTAGCCTCTGCCTGTAGCCACAGCGCTCTGCTTCTCCGGGCTCGTAAAACTAGCAACAGTTTTGTTGCCCATAGACCTATTATAA
Organism: Brachypetersius gabonensis; assembly: GCA_037577145.1. NCBI lineage: Eukaryota > Metazoa > Chordata > Actinopteri > Characiformes > Alestidae > Brachypetersius > Brachypetersius gabonensis. The sequence continues at coordinate 30,225,450 of JBBJLR010000111.1, read as the reverse complement.
CTATAGTGAGTTAGTTATAACAGGTCCCCTTTAAAGGTTATGGTGATATTTTATTGCTCTTATTCTTATCTTTTGTAACATTTTGAGATATATACATATATTAAACAGGCAAGTGCATTAGAAACACATTTGAACTATTTTAACTGTTCTATTATTGCAGACTTGTGAAGTACTCAACGACTTACAAGCAGCATGACCCCTGTCTTTATCCATGCCTTCCAAGCAACCCCTGGTTAACAGATGATGTGACATATTGGCAACTTAACATGCAAAAGTGAGTCTCAGTTACTGGAAGAATTTTAAGTTTTAGAATTCAAGTGGCAGCTCTTTAGGTTTTCAGCTGCTGACTGAAGAATTTCACAGAGGTTGTGACTGTGTGTCTTAAAGTGTTGAGAATCCCACAAAAATGACGGTGGAGCGCTGGACTTTCAGCTTTGGCGAACTGCTGAGTGATCCTCGGGGACGAGATGATTTCCGTCTTTTCCTAAAGAAAGAATTTAGCGGTATGTAACAGGCATTGATCATGAATAATATCAGTATTTCTGAAACACTGATGCCACTGCTGTACTGGAAAGTCATGAATGCTAGAAGGCAAAGCAGCTTTAGACTGAATTGACTGCATCCTGACTGTTGTTGGAAAATGGTTTGAATATGTTCATGTTGATGAATAGGTGAGAACCTTGCATTTTGGGAGGCCTGTGAAGATCTGAAATGGGGCACTGCGGCGACAATGAAAGAAAAAGCTCAACAAATCTACAAGTAAGCTTTTTACCTATTTTTTGTGTTGTGAATTGTTGGCAGAAGCTCAGGGTTCTAGGATGTGGTTTTATCTTCTTATATTACTGGTTCAGTATTTTTAAAATTTTTGAATTATTACTAATTATTAATTTTGAAAATATTTCACTATAATTTAGATGCATGCGCTGCATAACATTTCATGAGCTGGTTTAGTCATTTAAATTCCTCAGTTTCAGAATTATACCATATACAATAGAAATGAAAAATATAAAAGGATGAAATTAAAATGTTTCCTGTCATAGTGTTGTCAGCCTTACTAGTACTTGCATTGACATGCCTTATACAAAGATTCAGGTCAAATACAGCAACGGGAAGCATGTTCAGACAGTCAATTTTTTGTATTTTAATATACTTCTGGGGCACATATCCTCTTCAAATGTACACACATAATGTCTTTTGATGTTGTGCTTATGAATATGAACAAAAAAGTTAGTATCCAAGACCATCTTTGGACAGTATATTAAAATAAAATTATATGTGAAGGCTAGGCCCCATGGTGGCTGTTGCCTCACACCTCCAGGGTTGGGGTTTGAATCCAGGTCCTGTGTGTGTGTGTGTGTGTGTGTGTGTGTGTGTGTGTGTGTGTGTGTGTGTGTGTGTGTGTGTGTGTGTG
>JBBJLR010000111.1:30195678-30205959 GCA_037577145.1 Brachypetersius gabonensis | reverse complement strand
TTTACATTTCCGCGCTGTAGTTAGCGCCCTCACCTGACTGAGTGATTGACAGCTATTATTAACCAATCTAAAATCTCAACGGCAGAACGGTCACCATATCAGCATTCAGCACACGGAACACACTTATACACACAGAACACACATAGAGAATTTAGAGAAATTAAAAAAAGGTCACACGACAACAATTACATGCACTCGCACCAACTCTCCCAAATATATTTTAATGTCGCATAGATGAAATTTTGGGAGCATATGTGACCAAAATGGTCGCAATTTCGAGCCCTGTGATGTAGTACGTAAACGTTATTATTCACAACCACGACCCTTGAGAAACCGCGTGTTCTATGTATAGAAACTCGGCTGCAAAAACGTTTTTTGAATTCGTTGTTTTGATGCCGTGATTCCATGAAAACAAATTCATTTTCACGTCTCTGTCTATTTAGTCTACAGCAATTGATCTCCACCCATTAGTGAAACAGGGTAGTCATTACTCTTAAAAGCAATTAATTCACTGAGTTTATATCTGTATATAGCTTATATAAGCTGAAAATTTGAGTCAAATGAATCCATTGAATAAAAGTATTGTCAGTAGACACTCTCAGATGGCCAAAGGATTTGTTGCAATGATGTTATTTGTAGTAGACGTTTGTTAGGAATAGACATAGGGCTTTGTTTTATTACCCATGTTTAACAGGATCTTTGAATTGCTCTGCTCAGAGGACAGTTAAGAATCTCCTATTTGAGACTGGCTGAACATTCACAACCTCAGAGATCCACCCAGTGCTCCAGGGTGTTGTCAGCATGTATGCCGATTCTATTTGTTTCTCCTGTTTTCTATGTTTATTTCTAAAGAAGCTGAATGTGGGTAGTATTTCTGAATGATGTATATGTGTAACTATATCTGCGTTTACTTAATAAAACAAAACTGAAGATTGTCAGATTTGAGACAGGACAACAGGAGGCAAAATCTGTTGTGTTCTTGTGGTTGTTTCTTTTCAAAGGATCACTGGGGATTTACTGAAGGCTGTTCTTTCTAGACGTCTTGCTTCCTTGAAATTTGAGATGTGTTATGCCAAGCCATGCACATTTGTTCATATGTGGAACTCAAGCCCAGGAGGCTGGAGCTTAGACATGACTCATTTCACCTGCAATGTTTGGAGTTTAAAAATGAATACAGTGCACTGATTTGTAATCAAAATGTTCCCTGCTAGCTTTTAATTCTGTCTTGCAAAACTGTGACACATTATTTGCTTCCAAAATCTGGGGCTTTTATATTTTATATATTTTTTGTGGGGTCTTTGAACTCACACTGTTGCATGACTGTTGCTGATAGAATGCTAGGCATGTTTTGTTTTGAAACTCTTTAGTTTGTAATGTGGAAGTGTTGTCTAATGGGGTTAAATTTTGTCAACTCAATGTCCGACTAGTAGACAGATTACAAGTGAACACTTGTCTAGGTCTTGTTCTCGTAATTTCGTGATTATTTACATACAGCATTAATGGTCTCCAGCTACATCTTAGTCAATATGCAACTCTCATTTTTATAGTATAATTACAGTGTTAGTGTTTGAATGCAATTGTTCTTGACCAGCCTAGGGATAATATAAATTGACTGAAAAAATGTCACATTGTTTATTTGTGCCTCATACAACAACTGAAAAACATACCCTTTAGGGAAACTTGTCCTAGCTCAGATTGTACGCAGCAAGGCATGAGAATGAGGAAACGAGTCTCCATTCGTTTTTTCTGACTCCTGGAAAAGAACCTCAACCTTTCTACCTGATTGAGGTGTGTGGGGGTTCTCAGAGTTGTTGGTATTGCACAAGCTACTCATCATAAAACATGTCTGAACTTGCCGTTTGCTCCATCTTTCTCCATCCTTCTCCATGGTGTGTGCCATCTACAGAGTTTTGAGTCTGTACATGTTTTATAAAACATATCAGAGCGCTCACAGTAACATGATGAGCAAGTGATTAAATTAAGCTAAGAGCCATGAATTTGGGTTAATGGACCAGGGCACAGTGAGCACAGATATTCTGCAGTAGAACCCCCTCCTGTATGTTTGATTCTGACAGTGTTTGATGTGTGACAGACTGAAGTTTAAGGTGTCATGTCTGAACTTGCCGTTTATACTGTCACATTGAACCCATGTTCTGCAAGAGGCATCAAAATGTTGGCAGTTGACTTAAAGCTTGTTAATAAGCTTTAAAAGCTAGAATAAGAACTACAAAACCAAAGGAGCTAGGGTGAATAGTGGAAAACATTCTGTAACAGTGTGAATGAAGGCTAACCCACCTACTCACTGTTGGATTTGGTTTGTTAACTGGACAACATTTGGTCGACATGCTCTTGGCTTTGGTGGAAATAATCGGTCAAATGAGTCTCCTGTTCATTGACTGGGCTACTTCTGGGGGAAGCATCATTAAAGAACGGATGTCTCTGTTCTTTGACATCTAACTTGTGCAAAATGTCAAGACACTTTATCCTCTCATTGGCTCTGTCAGTAGCATAACGCAATGTCTGATTCAAACTCACCTCTGTTCATGACCTGTTGCAGGTCTGACTGTCATCACCCACGTGTCACACTGGCAGCCTCCGAGGCCCAGGCTGGGGAGGAGCTGAGCCCTGGCAGCATGGTGTCTGCCGCGGCCTCAGGCTCCGCTTCCAGCCCTCAGAGCGAGGCGGTCACCAGCGAGCTGAAGGAGCTCTCTCTGCAGTCTATGCCCAGCCTTCTGCCCCTGAGTGAGAGGAAGAATGGTGAGTTGATAATGTATTAGGGGTGTAAATTCCTGACCTCACAAACATTTGATGTTGTTTACGATTGTATAGGAAACAATTTTCCTTTTAATTTGATCATTTTTGCATTGAATCATTTATAAAACACACTGAATAACTGTAATATAGTTGTAATAAATGGAACTGGAAAACACAGTAGTAGAATAAAGTTAAAAAATCTAGTACATGAAGCATTGTTTCTTTATATTTACATTCAAATTTATTCCAAGCATTTTATTTTGGGAAAGACACCAATGTTCATTGTTTATTATTGGAATCGATTATAGACCATTTAAAAATCGATGCAGCTTTATTGCCAGTTTTTTTCTACCGATGCAGCACAACGTCAGATCACATTTACACCTCTGTAACACACCCCTTTGAAATGTCTCTTTTGTGCATAGCCTCTCTATCTGTTCTCCTTTTCCTTCCTCCTACAATTTCCCTTATGACTCTGTTCGCTAGTGATGCTTGCTGTATCCATTATTGATCTATTGTCTGCTATCCTCTGAGAGCAGGAATAGATTGTGCTGATGTTGCTTTTGAAAAAAATAACATCCTCCATGAAAAGACCACACATCTGCTTTTATGTATACGTCTTGGATTCAGCATTTCCTCTTACATAATGTTTTGTCAAGGAATAGTTAGAAAATAACCCAGTATGCTACAGTTGAAATATAATTTCAGTGAAGTAAATGTTATTGAATTTCAGTTAAATGGGAGGATATAAAAGCACACCATTAAATCTTAATGGGAATCCATATTGCACTATGCACATATCTGCACAGCTCATTTCTTTACCAGTCGCAGTCTACGGGCAATGTGAAAATATGTGAATACAAAAATACCAGTGGTCAGAGCTAAAACAATTCTAAAAAGTTGTCTTGGCTGTATTTTTTTTCCCCCACAAGTCTAACCTAAACGAGACATTGGCTTAACCCAAAGAGCCAAACAGTTCAGCCAATAAGGTTTTTGTGAGCAGGTTAATAAAAGAAAAAGAAAAATTAGAGCTGAAAACTAAAAGTCTGGAAGCGTTTGCTTAACAATACTAATATAACACTAGTCATTGAAATAATATGAGCCATATTAGTTCTCTGTATGAGAGGTATTTAGCAACTACTTTGAAAAAGAATTAAACATTTATTAAAATCAGAAAACTTTATTGATCCCGGTGGAGTGCTTTCATTGTATGAACTGCATTAGTTAGCACATGCTGTTTAATTAGCTTAGAATAGCTTAAAAAAAACCTCTTTTTGTAAACTTACCTTCAGCTTATTCTGGAAGCTTATTCTCAAACAGATTGGCTAGGGAAATAACATACTGGCTCAGTTAGATGTTACACTGGGTAAAATATACATCAGCCTAAAAAGCTACAAAATTAATCAACATACTATTATATCATTTAATCTGAACTTTTGTACAGTAGTTAAGGATTATGGGCAAGCCTAAGACATGTTAAGACATTTAGCTTTATTTAGGAATGTTTTTTAGAGCTTAAGTCAGTGCAGTAAATTATTTTTATTAACAATAAAATGTTAATAAATATGCTATTCTACATGTATTTTATATTGCTTTTTTGAAAAAAATGTACATGTTTTGTTACAGCTATTGATATTTAGAATGTTCAATTATTTGAGTTTTGTTTTGGTTTTTTTGGAACCAGTGAACTGAATTTACTGCTATTGAAATGCATGATCTGAAATTTATACCATTTGTGGAGTTTGGAAGTGGTGACCATGCTAGGAATAAATTACAATGCCAGAGTAGTTCTTACCTGTTGCGGGACAGCTCCCCTCTCACAGCCCCTGGCCTTCAGCCACCTCTTCTTTTCTTTCACACTTCTACCCCTGAAGGGTTTTTTCATTGTAGAAGACATGTTATTGCAGAACCCCCCCTTGTCTGTAACTCCAGAGAAACTCTGATGTAAGACTTGATGCCAGAGGCTTTTGTCAATTATGTTTTAAAAAATGAACTGCAGACTGTGTTCTTTCTTTTGCAAACCTTTGTATGCGTGTGATATTAGAAAGATTGCATACTGCTGAATAATATGTTGATATTTATTGCAAATGTGGTCACTGTGGTTGGTGGATGTGTTTGGTAGTGGATTGAGGCATGGAGTGTAGGCTACTAGTGCAGTTATATTGGTGCTTATTGCAGTTGCAGTTTCCTGGAATATGTTGGAATGTATTAGTGAATCATTAATAGGACATGGTTAAATACTGGTTTGCATTATTTTGGCCAAAAAACATACATGGCCAAAAATAACATAAGTCACACAGACACAGTCAAGTAGAACTGATTGGTTTTAGATGCTAATAACCCACACAGCACAAAAACAGTGGTTGGGTAGTAGGTTAAAATGCATATTGTAACATATTGTTGCATACTGAGATCAGTATTGTAAAAAAAACAACAACACTGTACTAAGAATGCAGCCACAGTATGGACGCGCATTATGTGAAGGCTAGACACCATGAAGAAGGAGCGATAAAGATGTTTTTTCATTAATGTTAGTAGAAGTGTAGAAGCGCATTAGAAATAGCTTTGCCAAGAATTGTTAGGAGGAGGTATGGGAAAAGGCAGGATGAGGTAAGGGCATGAGAGGAACAAAACAGGGGAGTTTTCCTAAAGATTAGATTGCGTAATTTTGTGTATAGATGGAAAGGGGGCTGAGTAGAAAACACTCCGTGAGAGAATGGGTGGGAGGGTTTTAGGGGCCAAAGGTGATCTTGAATGCAAGTTTTTCTTGCTGTCTGTGCTCAGACTTCTTAAAGACTGACTAAAGGCAAAGGGTGGGACTCGACTTCTGACCAGGAGGGCCTCCACCCCTTTTTTGGAAAAAAAGGCACTTTTCAAGGAGCGGGAAACCTTTGTCAGTTTTTCTCAAACTTTAAGGTGGACAGTACACGGAATAAGAAGGAAGAAACTGGCTCTCAGAATGTTCAGATTCTTGAACTGACACACACCCACTTAAGCTGGGCGTGCTCACACACGCCAACGCAGTAGAGCTTGGATGCAGTCAAAGGGAAGGTAAGAGGCACATAGACTGTTGGGTTTTTCTTGTAACACACTAGACTTTTTGGAATTTTTGTCATTTGTTCGTCACAGTCTTTCTATTCTTTTACTTGCATTTTGTTTCCTTTTTGCCTTATCTTCAAAATACTAAGAACTTGATGAGATTTTTCTTTCTTTCTGGAGAGGGAAGGATATGGCCATATACTCAGGTACAGTCCTTACTTTTCACTGTATGCAGTTTGTGGAACTGAATAGAGCCACTTCTCAGGAGCTTAATTGAGGGTGTGGTGACTTTGATTGAGGTAACAGTGTTATTGTTTAATGGCTGGGCTCATTGTTTTTAGAAGTCACGTACAGGTTTTACTGCCCTGTTTGCATTGAGGTTTCCCAAGACTTCTACAGTCAAAAGCAGTTGGAATGGTGATTTTAAATGTAGTCTTAAGTGGTGGTTGGATTTTGTTCCAGCACATTTTAGTAAAAATAATGTTTTTGTCTTTAAAGCATTTAGTTCAGTAAGTTTACAAAAAGACAAAATGATGCTTTACAAAATGATGCTGTACCTTGACTTTTTTCCAGCTGGAAGGGGCGGTGTTTGGAATGATGGATTGGACAAGTTGTGTCTGTCTCTTTCTCTAAACTAGCTAAGTGTTCCCTGGGGACTGGGAGTCGAGCCTTAACCATTAGAGACCAAGAATCAGTCCACACACTGACATCAGTGCAGAATGTGAGACCTGAACTGGTAAAATCAGCAGGTCGTAACACCAGCCTCCGTTTAGCTGGAAAATGCCAAGAAGGATTCCTGGAGATCTTTTGCGGTTCTTTCATTTGTTCTGATCTTTTTCCATTTTGTTCTTTCTTAGGCCTTTATACGGTTCTGTCCCAGTGACGTTCTGGACTAAAATTGTGTGTCAGTGTACTGTCACTGGAGTTGGGTAAAAGGCCTGCTCTACATTTGATTAGATTTGTTTAGAGTGCTTTTAAGTACTTCCCATGCAATAGGCGGGCCAGTAACTGTTACCGATAACTGTCAGTTATAATGTTGCTTTTGTATTGAATTTCAAATACATTTCATGAATGTTGGACAGATATTATGACTCGCTGTAGCTTTGAACACAATTTCTGTGTAAATCATGTCTTGAGACAGCTGGCATCAGAAAATCAGTGCAGACATGATTCATCCAACAACATCTCGCATAGCTGGGACAATGCAGTACTACGTCACAAATGTTCAAATATTTTAAAATCTGCCTCTGTTGTGTTTTTCTCTATGGAGACACTAAAGCACTGATGGCATTAAGGATGCTAGAATGCAGAGAAGCGTGGTTTGTGTTGTGAAGGGTAGATCGCATTAGTGCTGCTGCTGTTGCTACAGGGAGACGGCAGCAGCCTTACTTCTCTGTCTCTGAGCTGCTCTGTGGTTTTCTGTTATGTAACAGTGTGGGATGGATGCCAGTTCCAGCTCCAGCACGTTTACACAGGCCCAAAACAGAGTGGGATGGATGTTGTAGGAGAACGAGAGAAAGAAAGGCAAGGCAACAGAACCCTTCTGGTCTACACTGAGTAGATAACATGCACAGCTGGGCTTAATTCCCCAGCCAGCAACAACAACCCATGCATGTATGCAGGTCACTTACCAGAGGAGAAATGGTTATTTTCTTAATCATTAACAGTTTAGCTTTAATATTTCCCCCCAAAGATTACAAGATACATAAATGTGCACCCACAACATAGTTGCCCTGTTGAAATCAGGCATGCAAATGCATGCTCAGACACACCTCCAAAACAAAGTGTTTTCATGAACTTCATGAGCTTTGACTTGCTTGATTTATTTTTTGGTTTGGGGAGCCAAACTCAGTGAGGCAATCGTGTCCCTGAGCTATAGAAAGTGCTTCATCAGCCAGATGTTCTTACAGCACTCTTTCTTGTACATTGTTGAGGGCTGTGAAGATGGAATAATTGTGAGGGCGTTTTGACTGGGGCCCTCATAGCTAACTTTGTTTTGAGGTTTACATTGACATTTACCTTTGGTTCTTTAAGACATATGATGATATTATCTTAAAGAACACTGATTCATGATTATAGTTACAAAGAACTGAAGTAGGCTTGCAATTGTTTCAAATTTATTACGAATATTGTAATCGTTTATTATTAACCAGAGAGTTACCTAGTCTTGTTGAGTAATGAGAGCCATCGCCTCTAATTGTTAACCTTCTAATTAAAAATGGAAAACGTGACAGCCAACACAGATTTAGAGGACCAACTTATAAGTTCAGAAATGCCAAACTTGCCTGTTGTGTTGGATTGTCACTGCCAGTTCGTCGTTGCTGAACAACATGTGCTGAAAGTGAAGAGATAGGGATCAGTGTGACATACCTCAGCCTCTTTCCTGAACAGATAATCGAGGTAAGGTCGAGACTTGTTTCACCACAACTAGAAATGCTAATAATACAGTTGTGCAGTTAATCAAGTTTTTAAGAAAATATTTATGCAGAGCTTTTATAGCTTTTATAGCTTTTATAGGTTTTATAACCTTGAGACCCAGACTCACGTTACTGCAGACAGGCTTTTCAGGAGCTTAGAAGTAGGGCAGGAGGTCGAGGGGTGCAGATTAAAATGATTTCAGCTGGCTGTTATGTAATCTGCTATTACTTAAACAGCAAGCCTAGATGTGGACATCCTCCTAAAACCCAATTTGCAGAATACACCCTAACCTCTTTCTTCTAGTGCCTCACATTACCTCATGCAAGCAACGAGATCGAATTTCATCTTCCTCTTTCTGTCTTCCCTTTTACTTTAATCTCCTCTCAAAAGTATAATGAGAGGCACACTGGGTGGACATGTTTGCAGTCTGATCCCATTCTCTTGTGCAAAACTTCTGCGGTGATGTGATTTAGCTTAACTCGTACACTACATTGTACCAATGGGTTATTTTGCATGAGAGTAGAATTTAAGAAGAGCCATGGTGGTGAGATAATATTAATATGAATTAATATGAATGTTTAATGTTGAATAATGTGAGTAAGAGAACGTAGAAAAAACTACCAGACCAGAGAAGAGATTTTTGATTCAAAAATGGCCAGAAAGTCATATAATGAAATATTGTAATGACATGTTTTCAGCTCCATTGTTAGAGCTTTTTCTTTGTGCACCTCCTAAACTGTTTAGGCATGAGAAAAACATGGTGTTTGAATGTGTTATCTACATCAGATTCCCAGTGGTATGTAATAGGTGATGAACTCTCTTCCTTCCTGAGTATAGTAGAGTGAGTCTGGGGCAGGAAGGCCTGACAGGCTTGTGCAGGAGAATAGGGAGGAATGTTTTGAAGACTCTCGAGTGCAGCGAATTCTCAGCATGGTGAGTTTTCTGAGTTAGGCAAGTTTTATTCAGTGTGGTATTTAAGTAGTTACCAAGAAAATCAGAGACTTTAATTATTGCTTAACCCGCAATCTCTGTAGTTTTAATACATTCAACTAGCAGTTCTGGAATTAATGACCTCTTTTCCTGTAGCCCTGTTTAATCCCATAACAAACCCTTTACCAGACACATTCATGTTATTGTTATTGAGAGTTGCACCTGATGCATGCCGCTAAACTTTTATTGCATATAAATGAGCTTTGAGTTTGTGATAATTGCAGTTGCTCAATAATAACTTCATAAATAACAGACAAGACAAAACATTGTGTAAGTAAGCTCAGAATAAGTTTTAAAGTTTGCTATAATGTTTTTCTGCATGGTTTTAGTTTTCTAGTAGCATTATTTATCAGGCAGTTGTAGTTGACCGTTATGATGTTTTATTTGCTAATGTGTTAATGCAGATTAACACCATCACCCCACCTTTGGAACTTCCTAAACAATAGACCAGTAATGACTGTTGGAGCCATAACACATGTGCTGCATTACTCATGATGAGGTACATATGTACTTGCTGTCTGTCATTTCATACTTCTTATGTCTTGGGCTGATGGACTTTGGACTTTGTTTTCTCGATAGTGCTCTGTTTGATGAAGGTGGTGTCTATGCCTGTGGGTAGATGTGGACTGATTATAGACTGTGTTAGACTTCCTGTGAGGTCAGTCTCGCATCCAGCTCCTCAGAATCCTGTTACTCAATGACAGCAGCATTACAAAGATTTTAGGGCCGGTGGAAATTTCATATAATCCATGGCCGTGTAATAGGGGTGGGCGATATACCGGTAGACACGACATACCGGTAGAAATTTGTCAACCGATAGAGATTTTCTTAATCGCGGTTGAAATCATGTGACGTTTCACGTTAGGTAACGTAATTTCCTGACTATAAGGCATAACTGAATATAAGCTGCACCAGCTAAATTTGGGGGAAAATACAGATTGTTCCATATATAAACTGCACCCGACTATAAGCCGCAGGGGTTTTAATGTTTAAGTACCGTATTTAAGGGTTCCTGCTACCACGGAGGAGATTGTCAGGACAGAGATGACTATTTGGGAACGCAAAGCATCCCATTTATTA
>JBBJLR010000111.1:30174266-30193996 GCA_037577145.1 Brachypetersius gabonensis | reverse complement strand
TGTTTTATATTTATTTTATAGTTGTATTAAATTAGATTTTTTTTAAAGTAACGCAATAGTTACTTTGCCTGGTAATTGGTTACTTTTATAATTATGTAACTCAGATACTAACTCAGTTACTTTTTGTGAGAGGTAACTAGTAACTATAACTAATTACTTTTTTAAAGGTACGTGCCCAACACTGGTGATATATATCGTTATTGAGGTAGAAAATTGCTTCTACCGTGATAGAAGATTTTGGTTATATTTCCCACCCGGCACCACCCAACCACAAAAGCAGTCACTCCTTGAGAATCCACAGAAAATAATAACGCCTGTGTTCTGCTGGACTAACATCAGCTGTTGCTAATGACGACGAGGAACATGCATTTATATGCTTTTTTTCTTTTTATAGTGACTTCTATTATCTTCCCTGTAATTCATACAGGGATATATCTCTAAATGAGCCCTGTTTAAGCAAATCGGTTTGTCTCAGTTTCAGTTCATGTTTAACTGGAAATCACCTCAGAGTTGTTCTGAGAGCATACAGAACTACTCCTTTCTGTGAAGAAAAATAAATTATGTGTTCCTCAACCTCACCATCGTTCTGAAATATTAGTCGATTTTTTTGTGTTGGTGCAAATGTGTGTGTCATCATAATTGTGGATGTCGTAGTCCAGGCAAATGTAGGGTAATTCTATCCATTGCCTGCACAAGTACTGAGCTGAATATAGAGCCTTTTGGCCAGCTGGCCTTACTATTTTAAACTGGGAGAGGACCCAAGAGGGGGGCTGGGGTTGACCTTGCCAGAATTCTGCAGGAGCCACTTGGAGGATTGAGGCAGGGGTATACTTGTATACTTGGAAATGTCCCCCCTGTGTCTTTCTCCCAGCAGGGTCAGAAAGGTCAAGAGATATTCCCATTATTTTTGTGAACTTCATGACATGAGTTTGTTAATGCTGTAGTCCTGCAAATCAGTAAAGGGCTAGGCACTTGTCAAATTGGTGTTAAAACAAAAACAGCCCTGCATGAAACGAAATGTTATGCATCAGCAAACACAAAGATATCTCATTTACTCACTACTGACTACCACAATAATTAAAATGATTTTTTTTCAATAGGTGAATTGTGATGGTGTAGAGACTGGCTATCCTTTACCTTGGTTTCTCACTGGACTGGTAAAACCATGTTACAAACAGCAATTCAGATAACCAATTAGAGTGTAACTGACAAAATTCTAATAGCCGAGGCCATTTAAGCACTCAGCATACAGTTGTATCTGAGACTAAGACTGTTTTTTCATGTCAGTGTGTTCAATGCTGTGTTTTTATTCACTAATAAAGGCCATTAATAGCTTTGGCCGCAGTCCTTGTTATTTGTGTATATGTGATATATGAGTGGCTGTTTTAGTTTGGGCTGGTGTAATGGAGCTGAGAAGTGTATGAGGGTCTGCAGATTGTAATGAGTGAACGAGTGGCAACAGCTGAGGCAGACAGTGCAGCCACTGGCACCCAGCAGCCTTTCCTCTGCTTGCCTCTTAGTGTGTGTGTGTATGGTGGGAGGGGGGTAGTGCATGTCTGTCTTGCTTGAAGCTTCTGCAGTCCCATTCTCTCTGCTTCTACTTGTCTTTTTTCACTGGCATCTCTGGATATAACTCATGGGTGAAACCTCTGTATTCATTTTTGAGAAAGACCATTTACCCAGGCTTCAAGAGAAGAAGAGATTCAAGCAAGAAGGGAAGTAGAGGCGGGTGGAAACACCTTTTGACCAGACAGAAGAAGTGGAACCTCTGTGCTCTTTGTGTGAACTTCTTAGGAGCTCAGTTAAGGAAATATTGCTGTCCTTTTGAACAAACCTGACAATTATGGAGACGTTCCGTCTGTGATCAACTTCAAATGAGACCAATTTTATCACCCCAGGAAGAACTGCTGGAATATTGGTTTTCTGCTTTCTTAGCATTTATACTCAGTTGAGACACTAGTGGGATCATTATCCTCCACACTGGATTCAGTCATGCTGGACACCAACCACTGCCTTCATATCAGTGCATCCTCCTTTGAGGATCATCCGTCCAGAACTGTTCGAGATAAGCAGCCTATGAGACTGGACTGTGACAGACATGCCTATCATAGTCTCAAGGAAGGTGGGCCCAAGACAACGCTTGAAATTTGATAATTAAAATACAGTAAATACAGGCCATGCAGATTTACTTACCATTCTAATATGTTAACCCCTTAAACTGCAAGGCTCTTTATATCCACCAACACGTCATTCAAGAAAGCCACATAAAAACTGGACAATAAGTCTTAAGATTGATGACTGTAATGGTATAGGCTGAACAAGGCAAATTCCAATATGTCTCTTATAACTTGTCAGGTATCTTAACACATTAGGTCTAGCTTAAAGCCTTAAAGGTTAGGTAATGCCCCTGATAGTTGGTGGGAGTGTGACGCCAAGAGAATGTGCCAGACTGAGCTATATTATGTTCCCGTTTCAGTGCCTTTGGGGAAAAGAGATGTGTTTAATTGAACTAACCAACTGGCAGGCTTAGGGACTAACCCAGTTGGCCACTTTGAGTTTGGGCTCTTGATCCTTTTCTTTTGACTCTGAAGGACAAGTAGCTGTAGTACAGCAGTCTCTGGTTTCCATTGACTCGGTTCTTAGTTCTCTCAGCTCTCAGAGTAAGCAGAGAGCGCTTGCGTTTCAGGTGTCTGCTTGATTTACAGTAACAGACCCAGTTTCTCAGATAGGTGTGGGGTGGGGGCGTTGTGTTTCCTCTCTGGTGAGCTTGGGACCGAAATAGTATTTAAGGGAGGCGTGGGGTATTTGAGTGTTTAAAGACTGCAGTTATCATGGGAATGAGAAGAATTTAGATGACACAGGGTAACAGTGGAACTTAGAAAAGCATCCACTTTTACAAGGGAGAGTGAAATAGGGGGTTGTATATGATTTAGCCCAGACTGAGGTGAGAGGGTGGAATTCACATACTTGGAATAGAATTCCCATCAGTGCCAGTCAGTTGTGCTGTACATGTGCTTTGGTGAGTTTTGGCATGTCTGGCATTGTGTGGCACAAGTGCAGTGCATATGCAGTGGATTGAGTGAATGGTTCTATTGCTCCATAAAGCCCAGCACTAATCCCCATACACAGTGCCCATGAAGGTCAGAACAGCTGACCATGCCCATGGTGATGTCATTTCTGCAGGGTGACAGGTGCACTCTAGCTATAGGTTGCACCAAGAGTGGCAGCCTCACCAGAATGCATTTAGTTGCTACCCCACTACTACTTAAGCGATTTAATCCAGAATGCAGACAATAAGCCAAGGCATGTTTGGTGTTCAGAGTTTCTTATTTTAGTTTTGCACCAAACCTACAGCTCTAATTTAGCTAATACGTAATAGAAGTTTGGAATCACACGATTACATTGCACGAACTGAATATCTAAGCCATACACACGTGCCTCTGATCAACTTTAGGAAAGGTCAAATAGTCTTGTTTATGGGCAAAGCAATTTACTTTTGTCCATTTTTTACAAAACTGTATACAGGTCTCGGCAAGATAGTGATATTTATCATTTGTCTTGTCACATTATTTTAGCTGATGATTAATTTTGTTTTATTATTATTTGCCTTTTTTGTCATTTGTATGCAACTTCTGGCTTAGTTACTTAGTTACTTAGTTTTCTTTTTTATCAATTTTTCTTCCAAGCAGTCTCCCAAAGGAATGCACACACATCTCAACATTTTGAAATGTGATTTATTGTAATTTTATCTGCTCAAATTAAATTGCTAAGATTTTCAACAAGCTCAAATAAACATTATTTACCACTACCCTCTAAAGGTGTTAAAGCACCAATCATGCATGTTTCATTGCAAGTGTAAGTAGACCTGTTTAATTGGGTTAATTAAAGTGCAATGTGTAAAACCCTTTTTTATTTAGGTTTTTACGTAGCACCAGTGGCTCTTTTAGCTAAGTCAAACACTTCCAACTTATCAGATGTAAGAATATCCTAATCTATATTGTGTTTCATCACAGTTTCTTATTGTTATTGCCCACTCATAGCAGTATGCCATAAAATGATGTCCTGGCTGATTGACTGCTTTTGGGGTCAGGGGAAGGTTTTATATATTTTACAGTTAGCTAAATGATTTCTGAAGGTCATATATTGTTAAGAATGTTCTGAATGCATTCACATTTCTATAAACAATACATAACGTGTTCCTATTCAAAACAACACACTTCACAAAATGCAGTGATGCTGGCTGGCCTCACACCCCACCCTGTTCACTGTTGAGTAATTCTACCCTCTCCTGTGCCAGTACTATGCATGTTCCTGTTTTTGGCCATTGCCCTCCTCTCCATTGCTTTTGCTCTATGTGGTGTTTTTTTGGGTTTTGTTTTTCTAATGAAAGAAAACGGTTGAGCATGGAGAAACAGGAAGTGTGTAACAGCAAATAGCCACCATATTTCACAGTCCCTCCCCTCAGCATGTACTGTGGTATGAAAGAAACAGAAAGAGTCTCTTTCTAACTCAAGACACACTCTGCACTGCATACTTCATCCTCCATGTACACAAAGCCTGTGACTTTATATGTGGAGGAGCCACTAAGAGGCGAAGGATTCGCAGCATTGCCATCCTGATGTGACTGTAGAGCGTGTAGCTAGAATTCTCTGCTCTCTAACATCTCTTCTTCTTGTTCTAATGCAGTCCTCCAGCTCAAACTACAACAGAGGAGGACACGAGAGGAGCTGGTCAGCCAAGGAATCATGCCACGTAAGTTCTTTTTCAAGCACTGAGATACTGTTTGTGCACCTTCTTGCAGGCAATGATTATTTGTTTTGCTGGATGTCAAATCATGCAGCTGTCGCTACATTGCATGTTAATGTTGGATGTATACATCTGTCATCTTGTGCAACGTTAAGGAATCTAACATAACTGGTCATTAAAAACCATATTTGCATGTTTAGAATAATTTGAATACAGAGTACAAGGATTATTTTTGCCTTTACTTATTCAAATGTCTTGTCTGACATGAAGACCGAGGGGGAGATCATGCGGTTTCCTCACTTAAAATGTGTTGCAAGACAAAGTAAATGACATTGTCACTGCCCTATTGCTGTTGCTGTAAAGCTGTACCTCATGTCTAAGAGATTGTTTGATTAGTCCATTTGGGGTTTCATTGCGAGAACCTAATATCTTAATCCTTTAATTCTTAATCTCAAATTTCAATTCAATTTCACAGCGTTTACAAAGGCACTTTCTTGCAACATGTTCCTTTTTTTGCACTGTATAATCACCTGGTTTATACATTCATCCTGCAGCACTTATGTCCCTATACTTCACTGCGCTATGCATGGCAGTCAGTGTCATAACTATTGTTTTGGTCACATGGCTGATTTTGCCCTTGAAGGGTATAGGTAGGTGTAAGTTTTTATCTGGACTTCAAGTGTCACTTCTCAGTCATTGTGAAAGGACCTTCTTGTGTTATCAGGTGGTCCTCCTTCCCCCTCTGTTTCCACTTCCTTATTCTGGGTTCTGCTCATCAGACAAGAAGAACCACACTGTTCACACTGCTCTCTGTTCTGCCTATCTGTGTCAGGGAGGAAGTGTGGCCGCAGCTACAGCTGAACTTTATAGCAATGAAGTTCACAGATGACTGTTGTACACTCATATCATACAGGCTTTTAGCAGATGAGGAACAGCTGACCATGCTACAAGTGCATCTTTAGCCTAGTAGCTTAGTTCTCATATTCCATTGACCTGACTGGCACTGTGAACAATATTTTATGAGTTCAAATTAAAACATATGCCTCATTAGATAACAAGTAGAAGACTGATCAAAACGAAGCATGGCAGAAAAACAGTCAATAAACAAAAACAGTAAATTTAATTGATCCAAATATCACAAACACCTCAAGTCTCCATGTTTACACTGGAGAGCTGCATGATATAGACAATATTGTTACATTTGACAATTGCAGCATGCTCTGCAGAATATAATAAAAATGCATTGAATAAGCAGAATATTTACATAGGACTGCCTTGGATTATTTTGACCAAAATATTTGACTTCTGTTATTTGAAGGCCTTGTTTCAAACACTCACAAAAACACTTAACTGGACCTGTGATTGGTTAGGGGACTCATTTGCATATTGCAGCTGCCTGCAAAATCAGCACTGTGGAAGAATGAAGAGGGGGGTCATAAACACTGGGATGTGAGAACAGGTGGGGGTCTGTTTCCGCTATCACATTTTGTTCCTGTATCATCATCTGGGCTATTAAAAGAGACCAGACAGCTGACAAACTGCTTTCATCTCTCCTCTGTCAAACTAACTTAAGGAGGCATAATAACACAGTTTGATGCAGTTTTAATTGCAATGACCACTTCGGATCAGTGATTGGATCACCACTGGGTCCCTGAGCAAGACCCTTAACCCTAAGTTGTTCCAGGGAGACTATCCCCTGTAGTTAGGGAATGGATGTCGCTTTGGATAAAAGCTTCGGCTACATGCCGTAAATGTAAATGTAAATCTATAAGCCAATCAGGTCGTTGACATTAACGGTCAACTCTAATTCCTTGTTCTTATCTTTAGTATGTAGAATTTTCACAGATATTGGGGGCTGTTTAGTTATTGGCCAAGTTAGACTATAATGGTTTACTCATTACAGTGCTTTGTTTTTTATAGCACAACAGTGTACTTTTTTTTTACACCTCATTACAGCTCATGTGAATTGGACAAGCTTCAGCTGTGGCCTAGGAACATGATCAAAACAGGCACTCTCAGGCACGCTTCATTCTCAATGTTTATTGCTCATCTCTGCCATTCATATTCTCTCAGATCACTGCTTTATATTTAATTACTTTATGATCCAATGCATTATCTCTACCCCTAAGAAGCACATCAGGCTTTTCTTTAAGCAGAAAATACAGCATACCTTGCATTTATAAATAGGCATTGGCAAAGCTTTTCTCTTCAGTTACCTTTAACCCTGAAGTAGAGCATATCATTTTAACACACCATTATTTTACATTATTTTACATCATTAATTTTCTGGGTTGTATGATACACTTTGCGTTGTATTGACTAATTTGATACTCTAATATGAATATAAACTTCTACTTTGAAAGTGTTCCACTGTATAAGATAACTGCCACTATGCAATAGTCAGAACGTGAAGATCTCTGTTTCTGTTTGCAGCACTGAAGAGTCCTGCTGCTTTTCACGAGCAGAGAAGAAGTCTGGAGAGGGCACGGGTGAGTAATTTGACACAGCCTTATAATATCCCTGTTGCTTATTAATGGCACTCCAAAGTATCGTAAGGAACAGTAGTCTAAGAATACCTCTTAATGTGTACGTTTTGCCTCCCTGCATCTTCCCTCTATTTTCTGCAGACCGAGGACTATTTGAAGAGGAAGATCAGGAGTCGGCCAGAGAGGTCAGAGCTGGTGAGGATGCACATTCTGGAGGGTGAGTGTCAGACAGTGCCCTAGAATTCATGGACTAGTAAAATTTAACATGTTTAAGACTTATTTGCTTTGTGTTACATTTTCGTGCAGGTACCTCTTTGTGTCAATGTGGGTTTAGACTGTGCTCTCAGTTCTTTATTTTATTTGCAAAATATAACTTATGAACAAGAAGAATAGACACAACAGGAACAAATTGACTTTTTTTTGCAGATATGTAAGGCGTTATGTGAAGGTCAAATTTATTTTGGGATTGCAAAAAAAAACGCTGACATTAACGTACAATTAGACTGTGATTATGCTGTATCTGTAAATTCAGTGCAATTTATTTTCAAGTATATCTGTCCCACCCACAGAGACTTCAGCAGAACCTTCTCTGCAGGCCAAGCAGCTGAAGCTGAAGAGGGCTCGTCTGGCTGATGATCTCAACGATAAGATCTCTCAGAGGCCTGGTCCTATTGAGCTCATTCACAAGAACATCCTGCCTGTCCCCGCACTTATAGGTCAGCATTAAACTCTTCACACGGTTACATCATTAGCAATCACCCAAAACAGTCACCTGAGTCATATGTGTCGTCACATATATATAAAATGTTTGCACTGAAAGTATATAGTCCATTTTCTTCCTCCACATTATCTCAGGTACAGGGTCTCCAAAAGGTGAGAGTTCCTCACTTGATGAGGACAGCAGTGATGCCCTGTCACCTGATCAGCCAGGCAGTCATGACTCCCCGCTGTGCCCTGTCCCTCAGCACTCTCCCTCTGATATGCTGAATCTGAACAGAAACCCCTCACCCACACAGGTACATTTCAGCTTCCTTTTACATCCAGCTTGAGGCAGTAAATATCTATGATCATGCCAGAGCAGTATTTCCCTATTCTAATCTTTGAACCCCTCCCTGCATAAACAGCTTTGTTTGCCCCTGCCTTGTGACTATACAATATTTTGTTTTTGATAATTATTATCACAGTATCACAGAGTGATGCTATATGTGAAAAGGCCCTCTAACAATTACATTTTTACTGTTATGAGCATTTTGACAGATAACGATTAATTGTCTGTCAGTGCATTTTAAAAACATTGAAATTATTTTTTATGTAAAAACTAGCAAAATGTTATTTAGGTAACAATATATCTGTTAGAACATGAAAAACACAAAACTAAACTGTTAAAACATTTTTGGGTATTGCATCTTTTCAGCTATTCTCGATAGATTTACTTCATAGGGGCACTCAAATGTATATGGTCCAGGTCAACTGAGGAGTATGAGTAGGAACAGGATAAGAGTAAATATGAGTTAAAATTAACATTGATGCTGTAACTAACTAGTGAACAACTTACAGTTCCTCACTCAGACTACACCACCTCTGCTTAATGCCCCTGAGTCCTCCCCTTCACCAAACCTGACTAATGGACCTGTGACGGCTACAAGTACACGCCCTCCAACTGGACATGCCAAAGTAAGTCGCAACTATCAACTCATTCGTTTAAACCTAAAAGTGGTCATATATTTTTTTCTTTACTCCTCATCCTCATCTTGCTGTTTACCATTGCTGCAGCAACAATCAAAGTCTAGTGCTGATCGGCCTGCTCAGCGCCCTAAGAAACCCAAAGAGAGCAAGCCTAAAGTCAAAAAGCTCAAATATCACCAGTATATCCCCCCTGATCAGAAGAATGACCGTGAGCCTCCACCCCAGCTGGACTCATCTTATGCCAAGATTCTCCACCAGCAGCAGCTCTTTCTACAGCTCCAGATCATCAGCCAGCAACAGCAGCACTACAACTATCACACCATCTTGCCTGCTCCTCCAAAGTAAGCGGTTTGCGTTGTAAAAGTTTTTTCTTTGTCAGTGCACAGTAAAGATGTACAGATGCAGATACAGAAGATGCCTATCTAGTACCAGGAGACATTACAGCAGGATATTGGAATAGAACAGAAAGAATCGGAGTGAATTCTGTGACAGATCTAGCTTGAAATATCACAGAATTGATAGTAGCACACTTTTGCACAATAATTTGGACTGTATGTGTCTTAAACAAAGTGCTACAAAATAAGAAAATCATAGCTTTCAATTAGGGCTGCACAATATATCACAACTTTACTGTCATCGCAATATCAACATGCACAATATACATATCGTGAAAGGCTGACTGAACTGCTATAAATGGCGTTTTTCCAAAGCACTTCACCCCCTGTGCAACAGAGAACGGGGCAAAAAAATCAGTGAGCAGTTTCTTCATCTTCTGTGTTACTGTTATAGATTGTTCCTTTTGCTATTTTTTTCTGGCTAAGTACTATCATTTAAATTATGTTTACATTTATTTAAGATTAAAAATGATGAAAAACATATTTTCAGTTTTTTCCACCAAAAAAGTTTTCCACCAGTTTTTTCAATGGTTCAAATGTTTTATGGGAGGCAGTAAATGCTCTGTTTAAGTCAATTCTTAAAAAAAAAAACATGTTGGAATGGAAATATTGCATTTCTCTTTTTTTCCTGCATAGACTAGTCAGCATATTACCAGCAAATGTTACCAGCAAATCCAAAGCAGAAAAATATTAACACTATAAAGGCTAAGTTTTTACTTACGTATCACATGTGATATCACCATCGCAACACTCAACATTATCGCATATCGCATGTTTTCCTAATATCGTACAGCCATTCTTTCAATGCAATAATAGATGGATCAGCTGATGCAAACATTTATGTACACTATAACAATGACGCTAAATACTCTATGAATATATTTAGACTTCCTACAGAGCAGCAACAGCAACAACCATCCACCAACACTGGCCCCTCCCCTGCACGCTCAGTTTCCACAACGTCTGCTGCAACATCCAGTCAGAACGTGTGTAATCGTCAGAGCCAGCCACAGGCAGGAGGGGCCAAACCAGGGGTATTGCCTGCAAACTTGGATGAATTCAAAGTAAGTCATATTTCTAATAACATTATTCTATCCTGTTTTAGTGTCTGTATTCAGAAGATTGATCTTCTTTTAAACCAGGTTGCTGAGCTAAAGCAGGCGCTGAAACTGAGGGGTTTGACCGTGTCTGGCACTAAGAATGACCTGATAGAGAGGCTGAAGAACTACCAGGAGCAGAATGGTGGTGCAGGACCATCAGCAGGGTCTGGAATAGTGAAAACGGTCATAGCTACACCTCAGCAAGCAGCAGCTCAATCCTCTGCCTCTGCTGTACATCAATCTAAAGATGCCGCTGTGAAAGCAGCAGCCTATCAGCCGGTGGCGATGGTTAACGGAGGCCATACTGCAGCTATATCTCAAATCATGCGCTTCAGCAGCACTAGCTCCTCCCCTCCTGTGTCTCCTACACCATCTGACCGCTCATTGGCTGGAGTGAGTGCAGATGAGACAAGCTGTAATGGGGATGTTTTTGGAGAAATGGTAAGTTCTCTTTTCCACTCAGGAAGTATATATAGAAATCTTTATAATGCTTGTATTGTTCACTGCTGACCTTACAACAGTTCACAATCATATTTTTCAGTTCACCTTTTGTTTTTAAACGGACTACTACAGCATCCCATTATGATCCGCTTTCTACATAGTCACCTTCCTTTGTGATTTCCAGTGTTGTAACAACTTTTTCATCAGCAAGGCCACTGTTTTTTTCACATCATCATCAAATTTTCTTCCCCTTAAAGCAATCCAAAAAGGTGCAGATCAGATGGTGCTAAATGGCAGTAAACTCTCACACACGCCCAATTATTACTCTTCCAGCCTTCACAGTTTCCAACAAAAATATGAAAGTGCAGAAACTTTTTTAACGTCCCTCATCTCTTCACATTGTTCATTTCATCACCTGGACTCACCATGTAAGTGCACTTTGTTGTTTACAATTGGAGTTCATCTGTTTCTTTGTATCCCCAATCACCCCCATTATCCCATACACACAAAAGTCAGAACAGCCACAAGTGAGTGGGTCTCATCTACACGATAGATCATCAGTACATCAGTGACATTGTGCTCATGTGTGCATGTGTGCTGTACAAACCAGATCATACATACCAGTGCTGCTGTTTTTAAATGCCTCAGTGTCACTGCTGGGCTGAGGATATTCTGCCAACCAAAAATTCCCATATACACAAACTAACATAGGGTAAAGGGGCTTGTGCAAATGATGCAGAGAAACAGATGTACTACAGGTTGTAAACTTCAACGTGCACCTGTATGAAAAGGTGATGGGTAGACCTGATAAACCAATGAGTGCAGTAACAAGGCTGGTGAACTTAACATTTCTATATAATTCTATATCTGTGTATGGATATATACCCGTTCACCTTGCCGTGGTGTCCCAATACTTTTGTACCACGACTTTCCGAGTTGCATATCTCGGCAGGGAATTTAAATTCGGATACGGGTTTACCTTTACATTTTCTTTAAGGGTAATGCATTAAACTTACATTAAATTAAAGTTTACATTTAAAGTTTAAAATTACATTATAAAATTGCATATTTCAGGACATATTTAGATAGGCATTTTTTTAACCAAAACACAAGACATTTAGTTTTGTATTTTTTGTGCCAGTTCTTTCTTCAAAGCTAAGATTCTCTCTCTTCCTGGCCAGGTGAGCTCGCCTCTCACACAGCTCAGTCTGCACCCATCTCCTGAGCACCCCTCCCCAATTAAAGAAGAGCCTCTAGGGCAACTGCAGTCTTCGTGCCGCCTGTCCCATCCCACTCCTGTTTCATCTCTGCATTCTCGGCCTCAGGAGCCCCTGGTGGCCCCATCACTTGGACCCGCTGTTTCTCTTTTGGACAAAGACCAGATGCTGCAGGAGAAAGACAAACAAATTGAGGAGCTAACAAGGATGCTGAGGCAGAAACAGCGGCTGGTGGAGACCTTGCGTTCTCAGCTGGAACAGGGCAAACATGGAGCATCCACAGATGGCATGGTTGCCACAGTCAAGATGGAAAAAGCACCCTTTCCTGATGGAGAGGCAGTGAGCGTGAAGGAGGAAGTGAAGGAGGACATGGAGACTTCGGCAGATCCGCAGCCACAAAGGAAGACGCAGTGCTCTCAGCAGACGCTGCTCAAACTGCAACAGATCCACCGGCTGCAGGTGCAGCAGCAGCAACAGCAGCAAATGCAGGTAGAGCAGACGAAGCAACAGCAGCAGCAACAGTTACTGCAGCAACAGAAGCTCCAACGGTTGATCATCCAACAAAGCCAGCAGAAACAGAAGCAGCTACATGCCAATCAGAGAAAGCAGCAAAGGCCACAAAAGCACCAGCAGCAGAAAGAGCGGCCGTTACAGACCCAACAGGTCAGTCTGGTTATGTCAAATGGTAAACAGTACCCTTATTTAATTATTTAAAACTTATTTAATAATAGCTTTTGAAGGCTAAACTAAACATCCAATTGTTGTTGCTTCCACACAAGTACATTACCATGTGAGGCTTTGCATGATCTTGTTAGTTATACTTATCTTCTTTTGTCTTCCGAGCTCTAATTCTCACCTGTGTTTCACAGATCTCACAAGTGTTTATAAACCAACAAACTGGCACTCAGGTGACCACATCTTTCCCACTGGATCTTCTGAAAGCTCACCCAGCACCTACCCTTGTTACAGATGGCAATGGCAACCATTATCTAATTGCTCTTGCTAATAACAGCTTGGAAAGCCTGAATGGTGAATGTCCACAAAACAAATCCAACGGGCGCATCACCCTACAGGTAAGGTGCATGGGTAACATAATCATGTTGTATTGTTTTGTATATTTATTGGAATGTATGAGTGTATTCATATAGAAGAACTAGTCATGAATGAATTTGTGAATTTGTTTTTCATATCAGAGGCTACAGTCCACCCCTGTCAAGCTACCTAGTCAGTCAGCACATGAAGTGGCTAAACCTGTGGTCCAGTCCCAGCAGCCCCAGCAAGCTTCTCCTGTCAAACAGCCCAGTCCCAAAGTATGTGAACATACCCTTGATTTCACTTTGATGCATACAACATTAAGTAAACACACAACTGTGATTGCAGTTCTTAATTTGGCAGAGAACAGGCATTTCCTGTCTACTAATAATGACCAGTCAAGTCTAACCATGGCACGTTAAAGTTAAAGGTATTGTACTATATAATTAGGGGTCCAAGGACGAAGTCCTTAGGAACCCTATTGTAATTATACTTGATCCCTCCCGCAGGTGCAGAAAACAGCACTGCATTTAGAGACTCCTGTTGTTCAACAGTCGAGTCATCCGGTGTCTGCCCCACCCAATCTCCAGCCGTTTTTCCTCAGCGAAGAAGCAAGCCCTCTCATTCAGCCCAGTTCACCCCCTGCTGTCAAGGTACATCATTCAGTCCTGGCAGAATCAGCTTTGTTTCGTTTCATCTTATAACACATCTCATTTTCCCCGCTTGATTCCTATATTACATACACTTGTCCTTTTCCTTTTCTCTTTCTCATATCCTGTCTCCTTTACTTTGATCTCCCTCTCTTGCAGGGAGAAATGTGCCCAACTTTTGACCGACACACGTTGTTTACCCCTCCTTCTCCAAAACTGGCATGCCACCCACCTCATCACCTCAAAGTATGACCTCCTCTTCTCTCTGTTCACCTGCATCTGTCTTTTCCTCACTAGTGGTTAAATGTCAGAGAATCTTTTCTTTTTTCCTGATGATGCAGGAAATAAAATAGTTGTATTTATATGTTCTTTCCACAGGAGAACGGTTCCAACAATCAGCACATAGATGACTTGTTTGACATTCTCATTAAGAGTGGAGGTATGAAATAAACCCTATTTTGAATGTCATTCATAGTGAAGCACGTAGACCATTCTAATTGGCAGAGTCATGTTTAAAGCTGTTGTAGAATGCTTAGTGTGCAGACATGACCAAACATATTAAAAAAAAAATCTGCTGTTCAGGTTGCTTGACGGCCCTCACCTAATTTAAAAGTACACTACTTCGCTGATTAGTGACTGTTAATGATAAATTCTTATTAAACACTATTACCAGTGTTATAATATGGTATTAAATTGTAATTTGTTACTGTATTATAAAAGTAATGAGCATGAGAATCTGCATTTACATGACCAGTAGCAAAGTGGATATGTAATATTTTTCAATGAAGCAGTGACAGTAAATGTTTCCAGTGCTAGCAGCAATACTGTGTTAAATTGTTGTTAAATAGTTTCTAATTGCTTGGTTTCTTTCTTTCCCTTTTATATGATGCAGAAATTTCAGCTGGATTCAAGGCCAATCCGGACCCTTCCCTCTCAGACCTGCACTCTAATCCTCAAACCCCCTCCCCTTCCTCCTCCCCACTGCACCTTTCTCCTCCTACCCCTCCCATTGACCCTGCTTCTCCCCCTGCCACGAACGAGCGGCCCTGCTCAGGAACAGGCCGTCTGGAAGACTTCTTAGAGAGTACCACTGGGGCACCTCTGCTCGGGGTGGAGCCTGATGGCCCTCTAACACTTATCGACGATCTCCACAACCAGATGTTAAGCACCCCCAGCATTCTGGATCATCCCCCTTCCCCAATGGACACCGGTGACCTGAACTTCTCTCCTCATCCCACCAGCCTGGACTTCGAAGACCCCGCCTTAGATGGCATGGATTGGCTGGACATATCCATGGGTGGAGGAAGCAGTGGAGGGGGAACTGTTCTAGCCCCCCTGGGCTCCCATGCACCTCCCAGTGTGTTTTCAGCAGACTTTTTGGACAGTTCAGACCTGCAGATCCACTGGGACTTGTAGCTTTGGTCTTAAACTGCGCAGCACATACATACAACACACAACATGGCACCTTCATCCTTATACTGTGTACAGGCTTTTACATACAAACACTTCAAGCTGTTTATTATGCTGAAAACATTTTTCTCATGCTCCACCAGATTAGTGTTTCTGAGCAGTTTTCCTTTTCAATAGATCGATTAAAGCACTGAGTATTATCACCTACTCCTCTGACCATACATAAACATTATATCACTGATGTGTTTGCCAACAGAGACCAGTTTATACTCCTCACTGTCTTCTCACTTGATTCAGGAACTATATATCCATGACAAGCCAGTTCATTAACAACCAAAATGTTCTGGACCAGCCTACATATCAGACAAAGAATGTTCACTTCTTGATCTTAAGCTTGCACAACTGGTTGGATAGTCATGGTCCTGGGGGTATTCCATGAAACAGGATTAAGGGAAATTCTGACTTACTTTCACTTAATTTCCCTTGAAATAAGTTAGACTTTCCCTTAATTCTGTTTCATGGAATACCCCCCTGGATAAATAATATTTGATTCCTGCTTATGTCAAAGATGTCAGGATTTTCTATGGTTATTATCCAAAAATCGTCCCAATTTCTTGCATCTTTCAGTATTACCTCTGGGTTACCTCTCTTATACCACACTGCTGTCACTCCGCCATACTGCTTTCCCTGCTGACACTGATGGAGTACGGGCACACACTGGGAGGAAGGATTTAGGAGACAGAGAGCCAGTCTTTTCCTAATCTCTGAGTTGGGCTTTGGAGTAGCTTCCAACATGCCAGTGCTTCCAACTTTGCACTTAAGCAGACTAGAGCAAGTGTTCTGGTCTTAAGGAAACCTCCCAATCAAATGAACTCTGCTGGGAACTGGGTTTGGTGATGTTCACCAGATCTCTATGCATTGCTGTATTTGAGGTACATATTATTGACTAAAGCCACCTTCTTCTGTAATTGTATAGACGAGCTGGTGGAGGTCAGGGTTGGGGTTCAGGTTTCAGAGAATTTGGAAATTATTTTTTAAAAAAACAAAATAAAGTGTAAGGAAAAATGCATTTTGGAGTGACTGATCATTTGTCACATTCTTTTATGTTCTCTTAACATTGGCAGGTGAACACAAATTAGCAAATATTAAGCAGACATAAGCTGAGATTTTGTGTTATATGTGTGTTTGTGTTATTAATTTAATGACATTCCTCCTATAGCTCTAAAGCCTGTTTATGTTGGGAGGTTTTATTTCTTGATTACATTAACCAAATTGCTTACATGGTTGAGTCATCCACACTAGTTTAATGAAAAGCCTGTTTTTACAGATGACTCTCCCTGCAATTCCCAACTTGTACAGCGGAGGGGGATGAAAGTCCATGAAATTCTCAGTGCAGACCTTCACCATCTGAATGACAAATCATTTCCCCAGAGGAGACTTTTTGTTACATTTAAAATTAATTAAAACTAAAAGGGCCATTTTGCAACCATACAAGCCCTTTAGCTGTGAATACAATATAAGAGCAGAATTTGTTGCTAAGCCACATAACTTAAAAGTATAACACAATTGGAAGTGCAAATCCCACGGGTCACCACTTAGTTGGGGTTACGGACTTTGTAATCTGTTTCGGGAAAACAATTGTGAGGAGCTTGAAATTCAGCCTAATTTGACAATGTGGATCATGGTCATAGAAGTAAAATCATTCATTCTTTTTTGGTAACCACTAAATCCTAGGGTCGCAGGTACTGGAGCCTATCCTGGGGTCTACAGCTGGGGACAATGTTATGCCAGCAAACACCACATCCTTAGCAAAAAGTAGTACCACGAATATAATTATTTTATACTAAAACTGAGGCAGTACACAGTAATCCCTCGTTATTCGCGGGGGTTGCGTTCCTAGAGCACCCGCTTATAGTGAAAAAACGCGTTGTGTGTTTGGAAAAAAAAAAGAGCCTATTTAACCTTAAATATGCGCCCAAATCTGCTCCCAGAACAGTTTGATTTCATTTTATACTCAGTTTAATATTGAGTATAAAATGGCAAAGCAAAAAAGGGAGAATATGGGAGCAGTTTCCACGCTGTTCTGGAGATTTCCGCGTAAGACAATCACTTCTGTTCTCGAAAAAAATCCGTGTGTGACTGGATCCGCATAAAACTTCGATGTTAGTTTAATGTACTACATTTTATATATTTAAGAATAGTATAGGGAAGTATAGTTGACTTATACTGATAGGTATAAAGAAAGTATTAAAATTACCTTATAAAGTATCTTATAAAATACTTTTATAAAAATGTTCAAATCAGAAGTAGTATTAGTTTGGTGTACTTTCTAGTACACAACAAGCACATGGACTGTATACTTGATATACTTATACTCAAGCATAACTAATAAAATGAACTTCATGTATAACTACTTTTTGCTAAGGGTTTAGCAACTGCAGAAATGTAAAAAAGAAAAAAATTAAATTGCACATTCAGAAGAAGCAACTGTGACAATTATTTATTCTGAAAACATTTAACAACAGCATTGTGCAGCGTACAAGCCAGTGGATCTAAGAATTTTTTTGCCTTGTATCTTCACACATGTCTATGAGCTTGATTATCTTATTTTGACAGATATTTTGGAGAGGTGACATTCTTAGACTCTCAACCACAACTGTGCCAATACTCTATTGGTAATTTGACCCAGAGTCTTTGTAGAGGGATGTGGACCTTTTGAGAACAAAACTGATTCTGTTGAGCAAGACACCACTCAGTCACTTATAATCTGTCCAAATCTCAGCCTCCCTTCCATCTTCTAAATCACACAGATCAGGACCTGTATTTATAAAGCTCTCCGTGTAGGAGGAAGATCATCATAAATAACACAGCTCTGGAACACTCCTAGAAATGTAACAACATTCACTACAAATATTCTGCTTTAGGGCTATTTTGGCTACTGGGTTTGCACCACACACGTTATAATTTCTTGTTCCTTACAGTTCCTTAAAGCCCTTTTATAAAGAAAAAGCTTAATTAGAATATCAATAGTATATACATATATATCAGTTACCTTAAATCTCAACACTTACTATATTAATACAGGTACAGATATCGCTTACAAAGTTGCTAAACAAATTCCATATATCCTGTAATGTGTAGAATAGTGAAATGTAAATGCTGTGCGGAAATCTTAAGATAACAAAAGTGCACAGAGGTGAGGTCCACAGGGTCATTAGGTCTGAATTAATGCATGGTCCCTTACTGGAGATGATTGGAAGCACTTTAAAATACATACAGATTTCAAGACTACAAACATACAAATACTGTAGTACAAATGCTACAAACCAAAAGACTTAGATATAAAACATTGTGTATTGCTGTAGATAAAATGTGCTCGAAATGCAGGTTCCTAAATGATCTCTAACTTCGTTCCCTTAAACCTGGGAATTTTATTTGGAATTTTCTACTTCTCCCTAAAAAGGTGGTTCAGGGCAAATTTGGTTCAACCACAAGTGTTAACCTGTGATGTTTTTAGAACAAAAACGTATTTACTAGCTCAAATGCCAAGTGGTCACTTCAAGGGTGTCAAATTCAGTTTGATGGTTTTCCTCCTCAAACAGATTCACGAAACCTTGTGAACCTTTGCTGGTTTCTGAGGGGGAAAATCAGCAAAACGTGCAGGACCATGGCACCACTGCTCCCCTGTTATCCATAACATAAAACAATACACAGTTAATCTTTTAGCTCACAGTTAATAGTAGGTTTGAACTTGACTATAGATCTTACTGTGCTTAGATTTCTCAAACGCTCCCCCATGTAAAAAGGAACAAATGGTTATGAGGTAACAGTCATGCTTGTTGTGCTTGATCTTCAGCTGCTGAAAGGAGGAGACAATCAGGCTCCATCTGTATGAAGCAAAGGCCTCACCTTGTAGAAGCTTCAACACAGGTTGGCTCACCATGCCTTTGCATAGGGCGTATTTAAAAATGAAGCAACACGACTTGTCATCTGCTCCACAATGTCCTTGCAGATGATAAAACGTCACAGTTGTTGGAGGTCTAGGAGTCTAGGAGTTACAATAAGGGTATAAGGAAGAATTATTTGCTTGATGTCCTAGAACAACCTTTTTTGTTTAAGAACCTCTACATAATGCAAAGGCTCTTGCAAGAACAATTACCTTTCGAATGATAAAGAATCTATGCATTATGTGAAAGTTCTTTCCCACACAAAAATACAGTACGTCTCTTTATATATCCACTGAAATTTGGTTCTTTAAGGAACAAATGCAGTTTTTCTACATACATATAGGGAAAGAAATTTCACATTTCCAGATTATTACTCTCCATTGTTATCTGAAAGTGTGCATTATTTTTTGGAGCTGTTGGAGAAGTTAAAAAGAACAGCTCAGAATAGCACTGTTTAACAGTGCACTCGGCTGTTAAGGACTGCAAAAGTATTGCATTAAGCCACTTCTGCATTCTTGGTTTCAAACAGAAAAGAAAAGTTGGGAAAGCAGCTCAGCTTTTCTCAGTGTCTTGGTTCCCCTAATCCAAAGATGAGGACTGAGCATGTCTGTTATCATTTT
>JBBJLR010000111.1:30106037-30129244 GCA_037577145.1 Brachypetersius gabonensis | reverse complement strand
TATATATACACGTGTTTAAATAAATGTGTTTGACAAATGCTTTGTCCTTGCTTGTCAAGCATTTCTGTTCTGTTGAATACATATTTGTCCAAAATTAAAACCGCTCACGATTGCATGTCCAATGTTTGCCTAACAATTTCAGGTAACATGGAGACAGAGGG
Organism: Brachypetersius gabonensis; assembly: GCA_037577145.1. Lineage (NCBI taxonomy): Eukaryota > Metazoa > Chordata > Actinopteri > Characiformes > Alestidae > Brachypetersius > Brachypetersius gabonensis. The sequence goes on along the minus strand of JBBJLR010000111.1, from coordinate 30,129,083 downwards.
TTGGGATTCAATAAATGGAGCTGAAGGAGTATCTCCAATACGTGAGGAATGGAGGCCGGTCATGGGTCCTGAGGATGTAACCGTGACAGATGTCACCATAAATTCGCTGACAGTTACTTTTAGGGAGGCACTGGTTGCAAAGGGCTTCTTCAGAAGCTGGGAACTGGAGTTGTAATACCGAGGTTTAAGCGTGAAAGAAGATGCTGAGAAAGAAAGAAGTGGTATATGAGACTTCGATTAAATGCACTACATTGGGACCTTTTGACATAATTCATAGTATTGCATGACATTCATAAACATTTCAGTGATAATGGATCATTTGGACGGCAGACACCCTCAGCCTAGAAGGGATGACCTCTCTGTTTTATGATTTTAACTTTCAATCCAGTGAGCTTTTTAACAGTGATTCCATAAACTGTCATTTCTAATAGAAAAGGTACTAAAAGGCTACACTTAGTGTATATGTAGAAGTATCATTTTAGTGTTTTTTAGTTATTACAGCACATAGATTAATTTACATCTAACTTTGGAAGAGTTTAAAATGGATTCAGGATATGACTAATAAAGTGGTCAGCAGAGCTTTTCTTACACTTTATGTGCCCAGTGGAATGTTAGTCTATTTGTTTGGAAGTCAATTTGTTTTAGGAACAGTAATGAAGTTGTTGAAACTGTTATAGTAAAAGTACTGATTTTAAATACTGAAAATAAACAGACCATCATTTCTTTAAAACACTACCAAGGACAGTAGAGGAGGCAAAATACCTGTACTCTGTTGAATTACTCCACTGCCATTTATTGAAGAAATTTGACCAATTATGGAAAAAAATGCTGCTCAACAAGAAATCTTTCACTCCATTTCGCTTTAGCTGTTCTTGGGGCAAGGCCTCCAATTATTTAAATAGCAAGAACCCAAAAATATACTTTTGGACTAAAGCCAAGTTAATAGACGAATTGAGGTTCAATTTTAAGCTGAGCGAGTGCAGAAAGATGGTTTACGACGGTAACCAGTGTGGACAGTAATACACATGCACTTAAATGTAATTTTAGAATCTCCTCAGATAGTGCAGACTTACTGTAGCTTTTGAATTACTCTATGTTTGGAATAGCTTTTATGGGAGATTAGTTTCAGTGTCGTCTGAATAACTTAAGGCTACTAACTTTGTCCTTACTCTCTCTATATCGTATTCTCAGACTTACAACATTCCACTGATGTGTGATGATCAGATCATAAAATTGAAAAAGAAATTACCCCCAAAAACAGTATTCATACATTGTTTTTTCCCCCACTATTGATGATACATATCACGTTTCCACTAACCGTGTAAATATATACACAGTAATGCAGCACTTTTGTAGCAGCTCCTTTTTGTTGTTTAAAACGTGTCCCACTTTATCTAGCCATTGCACTTAAGTTGCAGTGTGTGCCTACTGTCAAACGATTATTTTGTTGAGATTTATTATGATGTATACTCATGCCAGAAGGTAATTGCATCAACACTGCAACCTGACTTGTATACCTGTTGACAGCTGAAGAGAACTGACAATTTTGTCTGTATTTTTCTATGCTGATTTGAATGTATATTCAAGCATACATTTTGGGGACTGACCTGACTATTTTGTACTTTTCTTATAATTGGTGGTAACCAAGTAAATGAGATGTGTACATACTTAATATATGACCAAGTTATCTGTGGTTGCATTCGCTTCTCTTAAAACTTGCACTTTAAAACAGATAATCTGGTAGTGTGATGCGGTAAGAATAAATGGCAGTATTTGTATTATCTATTAGACATGTGCTTTTATATTGTAATAAAGCTCAATGTGAAATATCAGTGCTTCCTTTTTTTTGATAGATACAAAAAGTTAACCCAGTTTATCTTTTTCCATTATGTCCCTTTTCTGAGAGTGAACATCAAGCAGTGATCTTCTACATGTTAACCTGGTAATTACAAAACAATAAAACCAAGTGATTTCCATTGGTACAAACATACTTTAATGTACAATTAAATAACTGGCAAAAAATCTGACCACCAGAATAACTTAAAAAACTAAACAAAACTAATGAAACCAGAGCATCAAATATTTTTGCTCCTCTCAGCAAGCACCAAAAAGTGTTGGCATGAGAAAAGTGGTCAAAACTTACATGGTCTTTTTCCAGTCTGAAAGTTTTTAAAAGAAGGGAAAAAAACAAATCTGTTCAATTACCATGGTTTGTACAGTGAATCATTCTGTATATACTTATATATGCATGTATAGGACATTATCAAAATGGCATGATATTCTTCAGTAGTCCCTAAATGGGATTGATAAGGTATGACAGCAGTGTCATTTTGCATCACCATTACATCTTTTAGAAAGTGTCATTTATCAGCTCCTCTTACTTCAAGTTTTTTATTTTCCAAAATTTAAATTAAATAATATATCTATATATAAAAGACAGGTATCTCATTTTTATAAAATAAGTCTCAAGCCATATTGCCACTGTTCACGTCATGTGGTTAATTCCCCACCCCTTTACCAGTCAACTTTGTAAAGGGGGAGTGTAAAAAAAAAAAAAAGGGAAATTGAATAGGGTTGACTCATTCAGAAACAGTCCTCATCCATGTCCTTATCCAAAATGCACATCAGGTGTCCTCCACAGTGTGTGCGCAACATGGAGACAGAGTCAGTACAGGCTTTCTAGTACACACACACACCATTTCAAGTGGAAAAACCTCGAAATTTAGTACACAAACAAAGCTGCAATAGAACTGACCTGCACCCCATTCAAACAACCTCATGGCAAAATGTCTCAGATTGAGCTTGCTTGCTCTAAGCTGCCCTTAAGTTCTATAACTCCTAAGAGCTTAAATCAACAAGAAACAGCAATAGAAAATTCTCAAGTCTATGCCGGCCTGCCCGTTATTACAAAAAAAAGGGGGGAAAAAAGCAATTAGTCCATACTTTATACAGTAGAAAAAAGGTATTTGAAATTCCAAAGTTCTGAGCATCAAAGTCACAGGAAATATTTAAGGGAATAGTTCCTTCCTGGGTAAAGAATAGTGATAGCAGAGCCAGTGAGATAGCAAGAGGGCGTTAAAGGTTGCTTTGTGAAATCCATGTTCCCTCATCACTTTAAGCCAGTTAGTCTTTGTGGCAGAAATCACTGCACCGTGTCCTAATGAGCATAGCACACCTGTAGTGTCAGCAGTTCTATTACCGATCCAAGGACAGAATCGGCAAATGGAGCACATTCACAGGAGAGGGTTCATGAAAGTGTGACATGCATAGGAGGACAGACATATCCCATGCAATCTGCCATCAGAAAACGCACCAACACTCAAATCTTCACTTAACCCCCCCACCCAAAACTTTACAAAAAGAAAAATATGAAATATATAATTTCTTGTCTGATTCTGTTAACAAAAATATACTCTGAACTGTAGCTGTCTCAAAGAGAATTTGCTATTGTGTGTCTGAAAAAGAAAACATGAACACTGTAGGAATTTAAGTTTACAAAGAAAATTATAGTAATTAAACAAGGGTAATATTTTTCAGCTCCAACCAGCAATTTCTAATTAGAATTTAACGCTTTCAAAAATGGGTGTATGGAAGAAAAGGAAAACAAAGATCTATTGTGTTACCATGTTTTTCACTTTAATTTTATGATTTTAAAATCTTAAAAAATATCTATAAAAAAAGGCAGACATCCCCAAAAATATTACTCATCATATACCAAGGAGACTCCCCCACCCAACCCTTTCACCGAGAATCCTTTGAACACAATTGGCTAAAATATATATGTATATATTAACAGCAATAACTTACCATTCATTTAATTTATTAATTTGTGCATTTAATGTAGTATCTCCCATAGGAAGTTGCATTCTTTTCCATTTACTTCAAAAATATTAAATAACACCAACAACAGCAATGGTAAATTCTAAAACTGCAACCCATTCCTAGTAACAAGGGCAGTTCTCAGAGGACTATAATGCTACATTATATCTAACGAGTTGTGATTAATATTTGTCCCCATGTCTTGGTTGTTGCCAGCCAGCATATCGTGAGCCCCTTGTCCATGCAGAGTCCCCATTCCACCAAGCTGTGAAAGCATAGTGTTCTGGTCTGACCCAAACTGAGCTTGGTCCAAAGAGTTAGCCTGTTGCTGCTGAGATGACTGTTGTGGTTGTTGTGGAGGTGGAGGCACCACCAAGCCACTGTGGTGCTGGGGAAGATGACCAGGGTGTGGGGAGCCCGTCTGAGTCTGGGGTGAGATGCGGTGCGGTGAAGGCTGCGGCTGAAGTCGAGGAGACGGACTGGAATTGGGTGGCTGAGACTGAGGTCGCGGCGATGGCTGGGGTGACCGCACCTGGCTGCTAAGTGAAGTGGGCAGCTGTTGACCCTGCAAATGGGGAGACTGAGACATCTGCTGCTGAGGGCTCATGGGGTTATTGTGCTGGGCAGGAGAACCACTACCAAGGTGCTGCTGCTGCTGCTGGAGAAGCCTTTGGTGCAGTGCTTGGTGGAGCATAGCTTGGGAACCACCCTGAGGAGGTGGAAGCTGCTGTTGGAGCGGACCCCCACCACCTCCAGGACCTCCATCATTCCCTTGTAGTCCAACCATGGCATTCTGCTGCTGCATCTGGAGCTGTACCCTTTGTTGCAAAGCTGCTGCCACCTGCGGGGACATCGATCCTGAATAGTTCTGCTGCATTCCAGGCTGGGGTCCACCTTGCTGTTGCTGGAGTCCACCAGCTTGAGGTTGACCAGGCTGGGGTGGCATGCCAGGCTGGCCAAGATAACCATGTTGTTGTTGCTGCTGCTGCTGCTGGAACTGATTATGGTTTCCCATTTGCTGCTGCTGCTGCAAATGTTTCCTCATTATTTCTCGAAACTGGGGAGGGATATTTGCCATGTTGGAAACCTGACCTGGCATAACTCCTTGCTGCTGCTGCTGCTGCTGCTGCTGCAAAGCAGCCATTTGCTGTTGCTGCTGTATATTCACACCCATCATGGAACGCTGTTGAAGCTGCTGCTGCTGCTGTTGAAGCTGCTGCTGCTGCTGTTGAAGCTGCTGCTGCTGCTGTTGAAGCTGCTGCTGCTGTTGAAGCTGCTGCTGCTGTTGAAGCTGCTGCTGCTGTTGAAGCTGCTGCTGCTGTTGTTGTTGAAGCTGACTCATTGGGGCCATGCCTGCCCCTTGGCCCATGTGCATACCAGGTTGAGCAGTCCCAGAATTCACATTTACCTGCTGCCCATCCATGACGGCCGGGCCTGGACCTGTACCTACAGGTCCACCTCTCCCAAGGTATCTTGGTGCACGTTGCTTGATGAAGGTTGCCAGAAGCTGAGGATTTGAGCGCAGTATGCTCAAGACCTGTTGCTGCTGATGATGGGAGCTGGGGGACCGCAAAGTTCTCAGGAGGTCTTTCACGGCACTCTGACAGGGACCTCCAGTGCCAGTTCCTGCACCCTGAGCCCCACCTGGACTACCCATCATACTTATCACTCCAGGATGCCCTTGTTGCTGCTGTGGGGGAAGCTGCTGCTGTTGAGCAACCTGCTGAGGCTGTTGAGCTGGAACCATTCCTGGATGACCCATCTGACTCATCATTCGTTGTTGAGGGGGCATTCCAGGTGATCCCCACTGCTGCTGTGGAGGCTGAAGCTGAGCACCACTCTGCGGCACTTGCTGTGGCATCTGCACCTGAGGAGGTAGTTGGTTCTGAGGCCCTACTTGTTGTTGCACACCTGCTCCTACCATACCTTGCTGTTGATCCATCTGTGTCCTAGCTACAGCTGTCTGCGCTTGTGGCGGCATTCCCTGGGCTCCCGCCATTCCTGCTCCAGGATGGTTCATGCCCATCTGGTTTGGAGCTTGAGAACCCTGGTGCAAGGCATGTGGTAGCATCATCCCTGGTCCCGGATTCATTTGGCTTTTTTGTTTAGCCATTTGCCTTTGAGTCTCTGCAACTCGCTGAATTTTCAAGGCCATTTCCAGGGCAGCAGCAGGTGGGCCAGAAGGCTGCTGTTGGGCAAAGTTTGGCTGCCCTGGGTTTGTCTGTTGTTGCTGAGGCAGGCTGGTTGGGCCCATGCCTGGTTTTCCCATAGACTGAGGGAGTGGCGAGGAGCCTGGAGGTCTTTGCCCATATGGAGGGAGGCTGTTAGGATGCTGAAGCTGTTGCACTGAAGGTGGTTGTGGTTGCTGCTGTTGTACCATTGGCTGTTGTGGAGAGTTCATCAGCCCTGCACCTGTGGGCACTTGCTGGAATGAATGATGCTGGGCCAGTCCAGTCAGTTGCTGCTGTGGACGTCCTGCAACTCCAGGCTGAGGTGCAGGGGGTGGACATTGCGGTGTGGGTGTCTGTGGTGTAGGAGGTTGAGTACTGGGTGTGGGTGTGCCAGGGCCTGTAGTACCATTGTTCCCTGGTGATGGCAAGCCTCCATTTCCACCAATCGCTGGCTGGCCTGTCCTCTGCATGCTGGCCACCCTTCTCCGTAGCATTTGGGCCTGCTGAACCCGGTGCTGAAGCTGCTGCTGACGCAGTTTCTGCTTAATGTTGAGACAGAACGGCACAGGACACTTGTTCTCTTGGCAGTGTTTAGCATGATAACAGCAAAGTGCAATTAGCTGCTTGCAGATGGGACAACCACCATTGGTTTTGCGCTTGCAGCCCTTGGTGTGCTGAACCACCCTTTTCATCTTTTGACAGGATGGAAGCGAGCAGTTGGCGTTGCGGCACTGGCAAGCGTGTACTAATGACTGGATGCAACGCTGGATGCTGAGGCGTCGTGAGTCTCCAGGACTCTGCATGGAGGCTGCAGCTTGATTGTTGCTTTCATCATCAAGCCCCAGACCAAGCTTCTCCATCTTGTGCTCATGACTCTTTAGTTTATAGCAAGTGATGCAAAGGTCATAGTCCTACGATATGAGAAAAAAAATGTTAGTAGTAGCTAAAGAATACAATTTCACATAGGTTCTGGATACTGTTACTTCCTTAAAAAAAACCAACAAATATTAGCAGGCCAATTCCCTTAAACTACGTCTGCATATAATTCAAGATATTAAACATTTTTAGCCATTTATATTTACCTCGCAGACAGTACAGTGGAAGCGTGTCTCAACGTGATGTTTGCATTCATTACAGGTGTAGACAAATCGATCTTGACTCTGGTTGTGCAGCTCTACCAGCATACACATGGAGCTCCATTTGGATCGCCTCAGCGAAGAAAACTCCAGGTGCTTGTCCCGTGCCAATGTAAGGAAAGCATCTCTCCCATCCATTAGGTCACACGCCATTAAAGGATCCGGGTCAATTATGGGTGGAAGAGAATTGGAATTGGGTCCAGCACTCAGCCGGATAACGAAGAACACCTTAGATAGAAGGCAAAATACTTTTGTAAAACACCACAAGCTTTAAAATGAATCAGTTAGCAGTCGCTTGTAATCCTACCTCTTTATGCTTCTCCATAGTAGCATAGAGCTTCTGCGACAAGTCATTGGACACATTCGGCATCCCTGGTTTCTTTTTGTTGGCTCGGCTCAGACTGCTCTTGTTCTTGCTTGTCTTCTTATTGTTCTTTTTCTTGGCATTTTTGCTATCACCCTTTGTTGCCTGTAGGATGCAAAGCATTACAGAATCATGACTGGCTCATGCAAAAAGATCACACAGAAGTGTATGCTCCTAAACTTACATCTACACTTTCACTGGAAGTACTATTCTCCTCTCGTTTTCTCTCTTCTTCCTCCTGTTCAAGCTCCTTAATGCTTTCTTCAAGCACGTTAGGCCAAAAGTCACCCTCAAAATAGGGCAGTTCTTTGGCGCTAGTAAGACGATCCTCTGTTGCCTGCTTGAATATATCCTGTAAAGGAGTTAAAAGGAGTTCATGCATTTTTTATTTCTGTTTATGTTCTTTGTAAACATACATGCCACTAATTGCTGTCAGAGCACATTAAACACAAATTTTGCAAGACGCATGACAAAAGTTAACTCATCAATACCTTGTAGTCATGTACAATGCGCTCTGCAACAGCTTTATCCAACATTTTCTTATACCATTCTTGCAGTCGCTTAGGTTTTGGTATCTTCTGGTCTGCAGGGTGACAGTGGAAAATGTAGTCATCACCCTCACTGGGTGGGCAGGCCCAAATGTGGCCAGTGGTAAACCTGAAAGAAAGGCCAAAGAGTCAAGCCTTCAGCTTGTTTGCTGCAAGTGTGTACAGCAAACAATAATAAGACACACTACATGTACAAAATTAAGGTCTACAAAAACTTAATTCATGATCTGTAATTTTAAAATTAAAAAGAAGTTTAATTTTTACCCTAGTTTCTTGACGTATTCCAGATAGCCAACGAGAATCTCATGGTAGACAGTTGTTCTTAAACAGCGTGGTTGAAAAAAGTGAACGCTATCCAGATAGGATATGTATACACGCCTGGGTAGGAGGTGAAAAAGGAAATACAAACAAAAAACACAACACAAAATTAATTACAGCAGTCCGAGACTTAAGCCAGAGGTGCGGTGTAATGACATGCTTTCAGAAACATCTATGCACAAAAGTACATGAACTTTTGACAGGTCAATGATACTATAAGCTTTCACTGACTAACCTTTGATTTGGGGGTGGACAGTCTGAGCTATATTCCTGTACATGCATGCCAAAAAAGCAGACATCAGCACCATCAATGTCCTCAAAAGCAAAGAGAGCTTTTGATCTATATGGGAAAGACTCAGCCATTTCACCGCTGTCCACAAACCTTAAAAGAAGAAGTAAAAGCTATTAATATAATTGAGAAACAAAAACAAAAAAAACACCCAACCTAATACTAAAAAGACATACATGTAGAGTTCAATTCCTCTTACCTGGACTTCATTCCTGGTTTGACTTCCACCACCTTATCAGAGACATGCACAACACGAATAGTAACTTCACCAGCCTCTGGGTGGCTTTGGTGCTTCAGATAGTCATTAATCCGGTTTTCTAAGTAGCTGCCCAATTTAGTCTGTGGCAGCCCTAAACGAGAAAAAAAGGTGTCACTGGTGAATAACATTTTTGATTCTCAATAAAATCATTACTATCAGATTCTTAGTCAACTTGAGACATTTTCAAAAAGCTTGGCTGAACATACTTTTAGCAGCGTATTTATTTTCTTTACGGGTCTTGTTTGACTTCTTCAGACACCCATTGCACACAAAGCTAAAAGAACAAAAGAGACACCGGTTAAGAGTTTTTTTTATTCAGTAAAAAAACCCACCAAAACAATTACAACTAAGGATTTACCCTAAAGGCCAAATAGTTTCATTGTGTAGAACACAAATCTGATGCATTTTCCGTCCACAGTCCATACATTCCACAAATCTGAAACAAGACAGAGGTAGAACAAAGATTCTTATTTCAGATTGGTTCAAGTCATGTTTTTATGAAGCTCAGACCTAAATGAATGATTGAAATTAAATAACTTACAACTCAGGATCAAGTGTGTCATTCTTTTTCTTTTCAAACTGGTCCTTGTTGATGGACCTGAAATACATATAAAGCATTTTAAAAACACAACAAATGCAAAACAATTTTATAATAGCAGCTGTCCTTACCAGATCCATGTCCCTTTTCTGTTTAAAGTACCTTTACAAACATGCTCAATTACAAACAAATGGGAAACAGAACTTGAACACTTTTTATTCGTTAAAAATCATCGATTGCTGGTGTAATATACAGTGCCATAGATGTAGGAGAGAGATACTTACGTCTGTGGCTGGGATGGATCATCCCCTAAAGACACGCTTTCACCCTGGATCTCGTTGAAACACTTCTCGCAGAAGTGGTACCTGTCAGCAAGAAGCCCATATTTTGGTGAACTACACCATTCACCAACACCAGAGCCAATCACAGAGAGGCCATGAGGAGGCAGACACCAATCAGTGCAGGGCAAGGCAGGGCAGGCCAAAAGGGAAGCAGGCACAGATGAGGAGCGCAGAACAGGGTCGCCGCCAGAGGAGCCAATCATGATGCACGGTTTTTGGGCAGGGTTTTTGAGGAGGGGGGTATGGTGCAGATGATTGGTCAGATGAAAGCAGGCCATTGCAGACATGACAGGTGTTGCGGGGAGGGGAAAGGTGTTGGGAAGAGAGAAAATAAACATGGGACATTGGACCAAAAGGAAGAGATGGACAAATGGACACAGAGACAGACAGACAAGACAAGCAGAAAGCCAAAGCAAAGCACAGATTAGCGTTTGCATGTGTAATGAGTAAACCATCACAGCTAAACAAGGGCAGAATCAACTGCAGGGGGAGGTAAGGGTGAGGGGAAACATTTACAGACACATGAGCACATTAAACATATACACACAGCAGAAGCAACAAAATCAGATGCATTTTGAGGATGTCCTCGCTCATAAAAGGCCCAAAAATACATGAATATGAATTTTGCCTTTCATGGCTGATCAGCTCTGATGATTACACATCACACTAATATGAAAGTCCTGTAAACCACTCCACCCCACGTACTTGTGAACATTTCATAACAGGGCAAAAGAAATTATGAAATCAGATGAGCAAAATAAAGGGATGATCTTTCACATATTTAAAATGACTTTAAAATTAATATATGTAATTTTCCATTAGTATAAACACCCCATCAGTTCTAGGTCTCAAAAAATACTATGGCGGCATAACGCAAATGCATGCGTGTGAGAGTTCACGTCTTTGGTGCCAGTCGCCCCAGCCCTTTTCCCTTACCTGTTCTGGTAACTAAAGTAAGCAGCATCCCGTGGTATAGTGCATAACTGCTTCCCATAACAGCAGAGTGTTTGAGGGGAGAACTCCAACTAAAAAAACAAAAACAACATGATTTATGTGGTGACAAACACACAAAGATGAAGCAATAGTTATTAAGTTCATTATTTAACATGACAACCAAAAGTGTAAGTGATAATTACTGAGCCATATTTTCATCATGATCAACTGTTCCTACTATCTTGTAGTATTTAGAACATAGCAACAATGAATTCACAGTCCTAAGGAAGCACTCCAGTTTATTTGTTTTTACTTTTGTGAACCTCCAAAAGGTGTGGACTATTCATATTTTCTCCTCGCCTACCCACACGCTCACCTTTCTCCCACAGCAATAACCCAAGCTCTGCATGACGGGGTCAATCTCCTGCTCAAAAACTTCAGCCAGCTTGGAGCAGTACTTGTAGACCCGTGATGTCTTGCGGTTATATAGCCAGGCATTGTTGAACATTAGCCAGATGTCATCCACATACTGCCATGGCTCCTGATACTGGCCTGTGTCAAGTTTCCGTTTGATTGTAGACAAGTCCATCGGATTCTTCACAATGTCAAAATAATCCTGAGACACACATCAATAAAATAAGCACCTATTTTACTTTTACATTCAAATATGCGTCATGTTACAATTATTCTAGGGCAATAAACAACTAATAATATGACTGAACTGGTCACAAACAAAATGAATATTAAACAAATGACAAAATAAATACTCTATGTTTAAGACTGCATTTAGCACTTAATTAGTGTTCACAAGTGTACTACAGGGAACACATACAGGTATTCCCAAAAGTGATGGATCCACAGGCTGGCGGAAGGGGAGAGACTCAGGGTCCTGGCGATAGAGAGACTCCAGTGTGGGCATCAGTGCCTGTCTCAGCTCCTCAGGCTTGAAGACTGATAAGACAAAAATCAAAGTGAGCAAGACTGGTTGAGACATCCATTCAGTAATGGTGACAAACAGGAAACAATTCAAGAAAAAAACAAACTATGCATTGTATGTAGAAAGGCTTTGAAAACGTTCTCACTCTTCTTTTTATTGGCCACTCCAGAGGGGGTCTGGGAGGCAGTAGACCCTGCACTAGCGTCCTCTTCTTTAGGCTCTGCCTTTATCTCTGGCTTTTTGTCATCCCCTGCCACTGTGGAGGTCTCCATATGTGTAATTTTGCATGGATCAGTGGACACCTCTTCCTTCTTTACCTTTGGACAGATCAAACCAATATTACACTTCTTACACACACAAAAGAAAAAACAATATAGAAAAACAAATCTCTTGCTCACAGTTTCTCTTTTACCTCAGGTTTTTCCTCAGTTTTTATGTCCCCTTTCTTTCCAACTCTTCCTCCTTTCATGGACCCATCCTCTTCCTCCTCTTCCTCTGTTTGCTTGACCTCCATCTTGGGCTCAAGGTTGGCAGTGACGTCTGGAGGAACCGACTGAGAGGACGCATCGGCGCTGCTGACAGAGGCAGGAGTGGGAGCCTGGCCATCTACCGGCAAAGAGCCTTTCTGAGACAACTGTTAGGTAAAACAAGAGAATCAGACATAGGCAATCTGAAACAAAATGACATGATACAGTGGGAAAACGGCATCAGACATTCTTTACCTATTGTTATCTCATTAATATGAATTTGAATGATGATTATTTAATATCTATTATTATCCAAGAGACAGCAAGCTGTTGGGTGAGAGCACTTACTGGAGTGGGTGGATGCTGTGGAACAAGAGCAGTGTTGGGTGTTGCTGAAGGAGTTCCTCCTAATGGCTGCTGTTTTTGGAGCTGCGTGGCTTTGTCAGAGTTTGCAGGCTGAGGTAACTGCTGCTGACTGGCACCCACAGCCAAATGGGGCATGCTGGGGGTGTGGGGCTGAGGGGTCTGTGACCCTGGAAGGCTGGGAGGAGGAGTGAGGTGTGGAGTGGGTGTGCGGCTACGTGCTGGAGAGGGAGAGCTCTGTCGGATGGGTGTGCAGTGTGGAAGGTTCATAGACTGAGCGGATGATGAGGATGGGGGCATGCCAACTACACTGTTTGGCCCTAGAGAGCCAACCGAGCCCCCAATGCTCACTCCGCCAGCAGTGCCAGGCTGGGCTAAAGGACTACTGGCTGGCAGAGACGGTGGTGTTGACATCGGACCCTGTTGAAAGACCAAAAACACAGAAGTGATTAAACACATTCATAATTCAAAGCAAAATGAAATATCTATGACTGCATTGCTTCCATGTATCAGGACAAGACATTGCAGTCAGTGTGTGTGAGAGAGAGAGAGAAAGGGAGAAAATGCTGCATATTACTTAGGGATGCACCGAATATTCGGCCACCGAGAATGGCCAAAAATGCAGTTGGTTTTTGCCGGTTTTTTTTAACACGACCAAAACCGTGATGACGCAAGCAACAACCCCAACCTGCACGCACCAGATTGGATTAGTGTCAACATGTCTGCTGTGTGGGTGCATTTTGACACATCTAAGAAAGACACAGGGAAAGCGGTTTGTGAATAGTGCAATGCCAAAATTTCTAGAGGGGGTGCATCCACAAAGACCTTCTCAATTATTCTCACTATTCACTATTTTGTTTTAGGCCTACAGACAATGTTATATATTTCAATAGTTTTAAATCACTTGTTTTGAATGCACTTTGTTCAGAATATTAAAATGCATTTGAATTCACCTTTATGAGAGAAGATATTTAATTGAATAATGTCTCAGCTATCTTGCTTTAAGGTTATTCTTGAGAGGGGCCACATACAATATTTTATTTCAAATTTTATTTTATACTATGCATTGTTTGAATGCTAAATAAATATTTTCATAGTTTTGTAACAGATTTATTCTTTGAACCATAAATATTAACTTATGCAATTGCAATGCTTGACTTTTGCTTCGCGTATACACAGCCCCAGCCATAACGACAACATTACAAAAATTTTTTACAATTTCTTTTGGTGTTTCCGTTTTCGGGTAAGTGTTTCCTCATTTCCAGTTTGCAGTTTCAGTCATAAAAATGTATTTCCCTAATAAAATATTTTAGAAGGGAAGCACTAATTACCTTGAAACAATGATGTCATGATAGTTTCCATTAAAACTATCATGACATCATTGGTCTCTCATTCTTCATGATGCATACAGTTGCGGGTCACTGATAATTAGCTAATCAGCTGAATTAGTAATTACACACAAAAATTTCCTCTTACCTGGGCTATGCTACCCTGAGTGCCTTGTTGTGTCATACAAACAGAACCAGAGCTAAGCATCGGGCCTGAACCTGGAAACTGACCAGGGGGTAGATATTGATTCTGCATTTGAGCAACATTTGGCGAGGTCATCCTTGCAGGCCCCATACCCATCTGAAACATAGATCAAATTTGGTGTACAAGACATAAACACTAGTACACCTCCAACAAAGCTGCCAACCCAAGAGGCTTAAATTTAGCTTCAAGTCACATACAGGTGTAAATGAAATTCTGGAACACTCTAGAATGGTTTTATTGGTTTCTACAGTCTGGGAAAGGCTATCTGATATTGGTAGTGTGCATTTCAAAATGTGCATCACAGCTGTTAGCACAATTGGGCATTAACTACTTATTCACACCAATGACAACTGTTGCTGTTTGTTTTAGCTGTTTTGGAATTACAGATTTTAATGTCTTGCAGACTAAGTCAAGCAATATCCAATAACTAACAGTTTCAACCTGTCTGCCATAATATACATGCACTCACATTAGCATGTAACAGGTTTCAAAGACCAATTAAGACCATTTTCTAAAAAACTCCTGCAGCTAAGTAACTTTACCAACCTGGTTAAGGGGTGAACCAAGTGAAAGAGGAGGTGTGGACCTCTGGCTCATGGCCTGCATTTGATTAAATGGACTCATTCCTGAACAAAAAGAGAGACATAGTATTAAATTCTAATATTTCTCTTGGTTGAAATGTATCACCAACAAGAACTGAAGCATCAATTTTGACATATAATTCACTGACCAGCAGGGTTCTGCATTCTGTTCACCATCTGGTTTGATCCAGTAGGACGTGCCATTGACTGATCCGGGAGAGGACCATCTGCAGTAAGAGAAAAAGATTAAGCAAGATATTAACAATAGAAAGTGCATACAGTTAAACAGAACTTAGCACAGGAGTTTCCCTATATTCCAAATGAACCAAAAAAGTCAGTTTCACAATATGTACACAAATAACATTCATAATACACGAACACGTAAGTTGCATTTTGCCCAAGAAAATGACCATTTTTTTAATCATCTATGCACCAAAGATTAGTTTGCTCACTTGGGGGAAGCCCTGTAGTGGGCCCTGGCTGCCCCATGCCAGGCGGTCCCTGTTGCATGCCTGTGGGAGGCATTCCGGGTTGAGTGGGCATCATGCCCTGTTTCTGCAACCGCGTTCGTCGCTTCTCCTCCAGTTCCTTCTGGATCTTATAGATCTTCTCTGCTAGCAGATGGTAGTACTCTGCCTACCGGATTAAATAATAAAAAGCTGTGTCTTATATTCTGTTTCTATGACATGCCCAAAAATCAAGAAGATAAACACATGCAACATAGCTGACATATTACTGTAAATCATGTCTTTACCCTGCTGTTTGCAGATTCATACATATCTCCTTCTACTTTACGAGCATAAGCCACTAGGTTCTCCATACGCCGGTCCTTCAGTGCAGCTGGGTCTGGGGTAGGGAAGATGGCTTGAACACTGTTAGGAGAAAGGCAATACAGATACTTCAGCACTTGGACTGGGAAAAATGGGGACAGTGTTACATAGACAAAAACAGAAAGGTTTGATGTAGCATTGTCTTTTCCCAGTAACATTGCCTAAGACCCACAGAATAAAAAAGTGCATACAGTTTGTGCACAAGGTGGTTGCGGAGATCCTGCGTTATGTCTTCATGCCAACTCTTTCTCATGCCAGGACCTGCAGCTGGAGTGGCCACAGGCATGGAGCCGACACCACTGCTGTCATTCATAAGACTACAAGAAGAGAAGAACAAGCAATACCTTTATAAATGCATACCACAACCCACTGAAGAAAAGGGTTATCTTAATTTGCAGAAATTACATGATGAACAAAGGCCACTCCAGAACCTGAAACCACGGGTTTCCAGAACTGCAAAAATTATTTACTTACTTCTGTGAGTTCATGTTGAGATGCAGCATTGTATCTTGAAGAAGGGTAGATGACTGATTCTGAGGTTGGACACCCACAGCCCCATTCACACCCATTGGGTTTCCACCTGATGAAACAGACTCAGTTTTCTAAAGGTTGATACACTGACACTTTTCAATTCTCAAAATAAGCAGGCTTTAGTATGGGTCAATTAACTTTCCCTTTTTCTTTGGTGGTTTGTTTTGCTTTGGGTTGTTTTAACAGGGATGAACATTCTGATGATGAGCATGCAACATAAAGAGAATTAAATATAAAAGCACTATTTTTCCAGAAGCATTTCAGAGCTGTACTGTGTGCATAATTTTCATGTTTTATCGTTTGATTCTGAAAAAGCCTTTTTGCAGCACAAGCTAAAGATATTCAACAATACAAGAAACAGTATTGCTCGTTTGGTCACTACCAAAGGAAAACACAAAAGTAATAAACACGAAATATTGTCACAAAAACACTCTGGTGTGGACTTTTGCAAATAACCAAGGTATGAAAAGGAGATTAGGTCTTACCCATGGGGTTGAGTGACCTAGGTGTTTGCTGGGCTGGTTGAGAGGGTGACTGGTTACCCTGATAGGTGAGGCCCAGAGCTGCATAAGCCCTCTCTATGGAGCTGGGGTCTATCTGACCTGGGGTATTAAGATTGGGAGCACTGTGTGGACCTGGTGTGGTACCCAAAGCAGTGCCTAAACCCACACTAGTGGCTCCAAGCAAGGCTGTAGGAAGTGAGAAGAGGGAAAGTTAACAAAATCTCTACAAAATTTCTTCACTACACACACACAAAGTCACAGTTTGAAATCATCCAAAAAGGTGTAAAAGGAGGCAACCCCAAATTATATTTTTTTCCATAATTTTGCAAACAAACAGAAAAGCAGAATATGGTGGACTGATACACACACTCACACTGCTGATTCCTCTTGTCTCCTGCATTCTTCAGGGGCAGACATACAGGGCAGTCATGCCGTGTGCAGTTCTTCCAGTGTGAGATGATCTGTCTGGATGAGGCACAGTGTGCCACTGCAAATTGGATTGAGAAGAAAACACCTTTTTGTTCTGTGCCCTCGTTTTTTTTTTTTACAATGGGTAAAAACAAGTGTGTGAGATCCCAACAGTGTATATCACAAAAACCTAAATACTAAATAGCTGAAAATACTATGTAATGCAAATGATAATAGTAGTCCATGAATTGGACTTGCTATTTAGGAGGGGTTCACTTACTTCACTGTTGAGTAAGCACAGTGCGTCTTAGAACACAAACTCCGGTTTAGGTCTTTGACTTACCCTGGCAGGACTTGCCAGCCTGGCAATGCGTCATGTGGTTGAGGACGTTCTTCATGGTGCGGCAGTGGGGCAGGTTGCACTGGCGCACCTCCCCATTAGCCTGCTCCCGCCGCTGGCACTTGTGGGCATGGAGCAAGAGCACTAACTGCTGTTGTATGAGTTTGCGCTTCTCAGGGTCAGCTGTTGGAGGAACACCCACCGCTGATGCTGGGCCAAGCCCTCCCTGGGCGTTTGGTACCATACCAGGTGCCCCTCCAGCTCCAGCACCACCTGCTGGTGACTGCTGAGAAGCCTGAGTGGTGAGAGGCAAAGACAAAAAAATAAGAATGAATTTCACCCATTTTGACACCTGTTCTGTTTTCTATTAAATAACACCATAAAGAATACTCCAATACAAAATCACATCTGGTCTTTGATTAAACTCAAATGTCACCTAAATGCATTTAACTCTAGAGAAACACAGAAAAAAAAATCTATACAGTGGCAGATCAAGTTAAAATAAGTGCAGCTTAATTCATTGTAAACATAAAATGCACAACAATGCACTCATTTGGCAGATATAGTAATATTGCTCAGGTTGGGAGAGCCTGAAACCAAGTAGACAGAAAAACTAAGTTTAATTGTTACACGTTTTCACTATTAATTAGCTGTTTTGAGTAACTTGGCCTATAACTACAAGCTTATTACTACGCAGGTTAATAGCGCATTTTCATAATGTTAGCAATGTACTTTCATATTTCAGTTAATTAGAAAAGTTTCAGTTCATGAGCTTGTCTAACCCTTACTAATATACAATTTAAAAGCTGATCCCCTTTCTATGCTTTTAAAGATGCGTGGTAGAATTGATATGGGAACCAGACATCCCAATATATGCCAACTGAATGCCTCTAAAAGCGAACTTTATTACATAAACGTTATTACATAAAAAGATAAATATCATTAAACAGTGTTTCAGACATCAAGAATCGTAACTTTTAGGTTTTGTTCTGAATTTAGTCATTCATGCAAGGGAAAATAGCTCCCAAATAAATAATTTTGCAGAATTACCATGATTTTACAACCTCCAAAATGATATAACATTTCTGAAGAGTAAATAATTTGGCTACATTTTAGTTGTACATAGTGCGACCTCTGGTTCCTATCACTACAACTGTAATCTAATTCGAAGAGGTTATGAGACAAGTAATTTCACATCAAACCACTGACACAGATATCTCAAATATTTAACCACTAAAAATGCACTGAAAACCTGTGAGATGTTCTATGAAATAGGATCTGCTCACCATGGATGGCATGCCTGGTATGGGCTGAGGTTTCTTGTCCAGGTTGAACTGGGCCAGGCTGTTGGGCATACCTGGTTTGTTCATAAGCTGAGGGGCCAGCCCTGTACCACCAAGACTCTGTGCTGCATTCTGACTACAAGGACCTCCATAGGAGCCTGCACCTGCCATCATCCCCATCTGCAATGAAAACAGAGGAATATGAAAGAGACAAGATGGGTTAAGATTAAGAAAGAAGCAAAAAAACAACTGACAAATCTGATGAAAGTTTACCTTGTTCAGTGCTCCAGGTTGCTGAGCTCTGAGTCCTCCCTGGCCTCCTACTGCCTGCTGCTGCAGGGTCTCTGCCAACAGGTTACTGTTACTGCCCATACCTGGATTGGGATACCCCATTCTGGGTGAACCATTCATCATTTGCCCTCCCATTATGCTTTGCTGCTGTGGCGCAGCCTGCTGCTGACCACTGCCTTTCTGAGGTCCGAGCATGGCTCTGTTCATGCCACCCACCATCCCGGCCATCTGTTGCTGCATCAAATTGGCCTGCTGTGGGGAGAGATGCTGCTGGCCTTGTGGGGGCATGCTCTGGGGCCCCGGAGATGCCTTTATACTCCCCAAAAGCCCCACTGAAGTCCCTGCTGGGCTGCCTCCCTGCTGCAGGGCTGCTACAGGTGGTGCACCAGACCGGAGAAGCTCGGAGAGTTGCTTGTGCTTGGCTGCTGCATCTTGGCCAGCGGTGCCAACCCCTCCAAGCATATTGCCCACCGATACACTACCGCCCAGAGTGGTGTGAATCTGGCCCAGGTCCCCTCCATTTGCCAAGCCAAGCTCAGAGGAGCTGATGAGCTCATCTGGGAGGTCATGCTCCAGGTCCAGGAGTGAGCCAAAATCTACAAAAAGAAGAGGAGTCAAAAAGAATTAATTACATTAATAATAATCATAATAATAAAAGCTAGCTACCAAGGACAGATGTTACCACGTAGAGTATTTCTTGAAACATAAAACTACCTTAAAAAAAATTGTTTCATGTTCAGTGTCTGATTTATTTACTTAAGCAGCATCGGCATGTTACTTCCTCAAATCCACATACCTTTTCCTTCTGCTCAGAGGTGCTCTAATGCAGTAACTTCACATAACTAAGTAAAAAACATGCTTATTGAACATTAACATTACAAAAGCTTAATCAATTTAACTTTAAGATATTTCTATTGGTCTGTTCATCAAACTTTGAGCTCTTGAAAGTTACAATATACTCATATATTTTTAACACCAGCAGCCAAAAGCAAACACAAGGTCAAGTTGGGGTATTTTTTCTCGATGCAAGCTGTAGTTTGAGAGTGTTGCCAAACACAGTAAATTGTGAGGTCAGAAGGAGGTAAACAAAAGACAAGTTAATTCATAACACAGCACTTTAATTCAACCTGAAAAAGGATGCAATATTTCTTTGTACATTAGGAGGCATTCAATACAACCATGACGTCTCATAACAGAGTGTGCTTCATAACTTTTGTATAACCAAAACAAACTCCAAGCATTATTTCAAAATAAGAAAAGGAGCATTGCAACTGCATCTTTGGGAAGAAGAAAATCAAGATAGACAGCATACACCAATGACTTCATCAATCGCAGTTCGTCTTTGTCTGTTGCAAGCGAACTATTTATTAAATAAGAAAAAAAAACTAATGCCAGGAGGACCTTAACAGTGGCAGACAAAACTTAAGAAAAAAAACCCAAACATTCCTTGCTCATTGTTACCACCATTACTATGTTATATCGTTCGATCTCTTATGCATAAAAATATACATGTACAAGAAGGCTACTATGCAAAAAACTATATGATCAATGAGAACACTGACATCTTGTCAAGATTTCGAAACTTGTTTCTGAATGCACAGGGAACCACTCAGCACGCAGGAACTGAACATTAAATAAAATCGAAACAAACGACGACTAACTTGCTTTAACGTGTCTGTCTGCACGTATTAAACACTGGCTCTTGCATTTTCTCCTGCTGTGTAGGTTAATATTGTTGTTGTGGATGAACAATGGAAAGAGATGCATATAAATGGGCAAGGGAGAGAAAAAATGAGCGAAGACAATCGAGTATGGGAAACAACTAGCTAGCTGGACTAGCTCGACAGTCAGTTAACGGGGCCGAATATGGTCAACAACATAGGTATAACCAGTGTCCGCTGAGGTTCAAACGTTATGAATGGTGTTTAAATCGTTTGTTTTTCCCACTTAAGTGGATAGTAAGTTGAAGTGTGCCGTCTCTGAACAGAGGAAGCCAAAATCAGAGAGTTAGCCTACTAGCTAACAATGCCAGAAGCAGCAGGAGAGTCTGAGTTGTAACAGGGCCCAAGACCGCAGCGTTTATACCACTTAGCTGACCAGCTAACATTATCACGGCCACTTAATCACAACTCCACCGTCCAAAAAACCGACAAAACTGACAAATACCAAACCTTACCAAGCCAGTCAAACTAAAGCGATGCATGCAGTAAACCGTTCTGTGCGTAAAAGAAACTACATCTACACCTAACGCAAGAGATGCTACAAGTTTTTTTTTTTCTTAAGTTGATTGGATAAACTAGCAACCAGGCTAAAGAAACAGTATCCACTTTAGCTCACAAGGCCAATCTGTCTTTTACTGTAACGTTACTTTATTTTAAGGAGAGAAATAGTTTTGTTTGACCAGTTAAAATGTTAACCTTCAGCTGCTATAAACTGGAAGAAAAACTGAAGGATCGGTAGCTTACCACTTAGCCAAGTAACCAAGTCTTATTGACACGGCAACTGATTTTTGATCAGATTCAAGGTATGGTTATTTACTAAAACACCATCTAACACCTGCTGTGTGATGTTTGCTACCAAAACAAATAGACTAGTTCGATTAGACTACACCTTACACCCTTGACATCCTAACGACGATGTAATGTATATGTGTATGCAATTTGTGCAAACAGGAGTGTATAAACTCAGATGGATGTTAATGAGAAAAGACTGAAAATTAAAACCCTGAACCAGGCGTCTCAGCTTAGCAGCCGAGAGCTAACTGAAATAGCCTGCAAGAGCAGGAATGACAAGCTAGGCTAGTCCTGTGCGTTAGCCACGGCTAGCTAGCTACGGCAAAACAAACAGCTCCTTTGGCCCAAAACGCACGAACAAACCCAGCTCGCAAACAAATAAACGTTTACATCTTTGTTTCTAAGCATTAATGCAGCTACATTTACCGTTTCCATCGCTGGCCGAGGCAGAGAGTGCCGGAGAGGAGAGTTTAGGCCTCTTGGCTGAAGGCGGGCCAGAGTCCAGAACGTTCTCGGCCATATTTTTTTTACGAATTTTGAAAAAATATATAATGTCCACAAAAGATATGCGGCGTGGCCTATTTCGAGAGCCAATGTCTTCTATTTTTGCCTTTAAAATTCGACTTTTCCCCCTCCTTTGGAGGGACGAAGAGGGGGAAAGTCCCGTGTAGAAAAAATCCTCCTCTTTCCTGGGTTCGCCTCTCGATTTCAGCCTCGGCGGATCAACCCCCCTCCCCGCTCCGATTTTTTTTGTTCTTTATAAATTTCTGCGAGCGGAGGAGGAGGAGAGGAGGAGGCACGGGGGAGAATCTGCGACAGAGAGAGAAAAAGACACACGTAGCAACTCCCGACCAACTCGCCAGGTCCCGTCCGAGACCGAACTAGCATGTTTCGTAATTTTGCTCGCTACCCTCCATCCTCGTTAGGAAGAGAGATTTGTTTTTGAGGAACAAAACCAGTGGGGCCACACTCCTCTCAACTCTATTTCTCACAACACTCACGGACCGAACAAAAACGTTATGTCTTATTTTCTATAACCCACTCGAAATTATTGTTTAATATTTTGTTTTTGTTTTTTTTACATTTTGTGCCAAAAACACGGCACTGACAAAAGTATGGGGACACACCTCTTATTTACTGACCCCTTCCAAAGAAGGGACATTTTAATGCTTCAGCATACCAAGATATTTGGATAATTTTGTGTATATAGTTTGGGGAAATGCCATTTTCTGTTCCAGCATGTCTGGGAGCAAAAACTTGGTTGGATGTGGCAGAACTTGACTGGTCTGCACAGAGCCCCGACCTCACCACCATGAACTGGAACGAGATTTTTGTACGTCAGTGCATGATCCCATAATGCTCTACAGAAAGAATGGGCAACACTCCAAAATCTTGTGGAAAGGCTTCTGAGAAGAGTGGAAGCTGTTCTCCTGTAGAATGTTGAGACTGTTTGTTCATTGTTGCCAGTGTTGTGCAAGTTACTTCCAAACTGATTACAGATTACTTGTTACAGTCATTTAAAAGTAATCCCTTACCTTTCAATATTACTGTCTTAGAAATGTAATACATTACATGACTCCTGTATTTCTTTTGAGTTACTTTCACCAACATAACTACAGAAGTATAACATTCTAAAATGACAATTGTTCTCCAGAGGATTTTACATCCAATATAGGGCGATATGATGTAGCATAATGACATTATCAAGTGGCATGATGGCAGACAGAGATAAACTTAATTTCTGTTGTTT